>CM022753.1:23392397-23599897 GCA_012411365.1 Ameiurus melas
AACGTTTCAATTACGTCACACAAACTGAAACCTGCAGCCGGTCAGATGAGAAAAAATCTTCCCAAAGCTGTTCTAATGGACCTTTGATCAACTCTCACATCCTGTTGCTTGTAGTTAGTTGCTTGTGGGTGTGGCCTATCCAGCGTTCGAGAAACAGGATGAGCCAAAATAGAAATAATAGATCTCACTATATGATATATACACATCACATGAGAGAGAACTGACGACACATCGGACCACAGGATTGGCCCGAGGAATCATTCAAGCCGATCGTTTGGACTGGTGCTTCTTTACAGCGTCTTCACTACTTTGTGTAGAATTGAGAAAATCTCAGTTGAAACTCAAACTACACAACTCCACTGGTCAGAATCCTCCCTCTGAAAAAGTAGTTCCATCTCACTTTATTTATACACAAAACACCATTTACTGAAGACAAGAATAATAATAATGGCATTGAACATCGTTAGACGTCCATTCTGTATGAGTTTGAAGTAAAGAGAATATGTTTTTATTCTTATCTAAACACAATGGAGAGAGATTAGAGTTAAATGTTTAATTGATGATGGAATATTTCTTTAACTGCAGCACCACTGTGTGGGCTGATACCCGTGTGTGTGTGTGTGTGTGTGTGTGTGCATGTGCATGTGTGTGTGTGCGCGCGTGTGTGTGTGTTTCTGTAGTGTGCAAATATATACAAGTGGGAGGAAACAGGAAGTGTAAATTGCAAGATTCGTGTGTGTGTGTGTGTGTGTGTGTGTGTGTAGAATTGTCTAGAAGTGTGAAAACACATATGTCATCAAAATCTGCAGTTGGGAGATGGAGTAGTATAAAAAGTGAGTAAGATAAGCCGGAGTGTGCCATGATGAGCCGGAGGGGTGGGTTGTGGTTTTGTTTTTCTTTTTTTCTTTGTATAAAAAGAAAAAACCTGTGACTATTTACTGCTGTTGCTCAATTTGTTTTTATTTTTGGGAAAGGGTGGGGAGGACAGTACAGAAAAGGCGATTTAGATAGGGCTGGGGAATAGGGGATAGGGCTGGGGATAGGGCTTCTTTTTTTATTTTGTATTTTATTTATTTATTATTTATTTATTTATTTATTTATTTATTTATTCTCTTCTCAATGAAATATTTGGGAAAGGGAAGGGAGGGGAGAAAAGGTAAATGAATCACATGAATATGAATCACATGTAAATGAATCACATGCATGAACATGAGTCACATGAAAATGTAAATGAATCACATGTAAATGAATCATCCTATGAAAATTAATAAATAAACAAATGCAAAAAAAAAGAAATGTAGAAATGTTCTGTAGAATTGTAGAAAAGTTCTGTAGAAATGTTCAGCAGAAATGTTCAATAAAAATGAAACTTTCAAAAAAAGTGAGTGAGAGAGTGAGAGAGCGAGAGAGAAAGAGAGTGAGAGAGAGAGAGTGAGAGAGAAAGAGAGAGAGAGCGAGAGAGTGAGAGAGAAAGAGAGAGAGAGAGAGAGAGAGAGTGAGAGAGAAAGAGAGAGTGAGAGAGTGAGAGTGAGTGAGAGAAAGAGAGAGAGAGCTGTAATCTGAAGGAATCTTCAGACTCGGTGTGTTCTCTCCTCATTCTCAATGAAATTTCATTTATATCCAGACTCATCATCCTGCAGTGAGAGCTTTCACCATGGTACTGTAAATCAGCCTTCAGCTCTCCTCCCCCAGTCATCCCTTCATCTCTCTCCCTCTATCTCTCCCTCCCTCTCTCTCCCTCTCTCTCTCTGTTACTCTCCTCCTCCACAGCACATACTCGGTTTTTCATTATCAGCTATAGAGATAATGCTAAGCTAAGCTAAGCTAAGCTAAAAGAACAGAATGCAGTAATAAAATAAAGAGAGAGAGAGAGAGAGAGAGAGAGAGAGAGAGAGAGACGGTCAGAGAGACAGATAAATAAACAGTGATGAGGCAATAAATGAAGGATGATAGATGGATGAGATGATGAGAGAAGTAAAGAAGGAAAAATTCCTGAGCCACACTGCCACACACATGCTTTTCCAGGCTTTTACTGCAGCTTCTATACGTTGTTGTTTGTTTCTAAACTGAAGGCTAGAACCTAGAGTAGCTGTTCAGAGCTATTTATTGTTTAAACAGTCAATCTAACAGGACACACATGAGTCACAACAAACACCTGTCAGTAACATGTTACAATACTTTTGATCACTTGAAAAATTTGTGGGTTCAAACAAAAGGTGCCATGTTCTAAGTTGTCATATTTACTGTTAAAACACATCAAAATGTAAATATGAGAAAAGAAACGCTTAAATTCTGATTTATCATCTCATAGTCGTCTTTTGATCTCATACTCAAATGTCTTCAATGTACAGCAAAAACAATAGAATTGGCCTTGCTGTTCCAATACTTTCAGAAGGGAATGTATTTATATGCAGTAAATGACAGAGACGTGGAGACAGATCTTCATGTTTTAACTCAAAGCTTTAACACTGATTTGGACTTTCTGTCTGTAATCTCTGCAGCAGACAGATAAACAGACAGATGATGAATATAATTTTGTTTTTCGGTGTAAATGCAGGAACTCGAGCTCGTGAGTGTGTGTGTGTGTGTGTATGTGTGTGTACGTGTTGAATGATTACAACGGCTCTGGTGTTCTACAGTCCAGTCCATTAACTGTGCACTGAAATATAGCAGCAGTGAGAATGAGGATTAATATTGAACTGAGAGAGAGAGGAGACCAGAGAGAGAGAAGAGAAAAAAAAAAGCAAGATAAAGAAAGAGAAAGAGAGAGAGAGAGAGAGAGAGAGAGAGAGTGAGAGAGAGAGAGAAAAAAAAAAAAATGGGGGGGGGGGGGGGGAGAGAGAGGGGGGGGGGGGGGCGAGTGAGTGTGAGTGAGAGAGAGAGAGAGCAATAAGGGATTATACTCTGTCTGTCTGAGGGTTTAATAACTCAGCAATGACTTGCATCTTGAAATTGGGAGGTTTATTCTCTCTATGTGACCAAATTCAACACAAACTCCTCCCACACACACAGAGAGAGAGAGAGAGAGAGAGAGAGAGTTCTCCACTTCTAACATAAAGCACTAATCTCTGGGATCAGTTAGACTACAGAGGCTTCTGTTATTTTTGGGATATTGTGATAAAATTCAGGTTAGGGTTAGGGTTGCACACACTCACACACACACACACACACACACACACACACACGGACTAAAGCAATACTGCTCCATAAAACCTCCTGTGGTTTTCTTACAGCTTAACGCAGAACATGAAATGACAAAATAATATAAACAGCTCTTTAAAATGCCCGATTTATTCATTGATTCAACGACACCATGTTCTCATCGTCCACATCTTAAATGAAGTCCTCGAGCTTCCTCGTCATAACCCACGGGAACATCAGTATTCCAGAGACGCAGTAAGCCACAGAAACCGATCTCAAACAGCTCAGACAAGTTAATGGCGAATAATGGGGATTACGCTCCGGGCGTCTAGACTCATCCAGCGCAGGTGATGAATACATTCAGAGATGGACAGATCACACAGAGGACACAGAATAGAACGAGGGATAAAGAGACAGATAAATAGTGAAGAGTATAAATCTCTGGAATTTCTGTCTTGCTGTTTTCTTCACCACAAACAAATAAAAAAAGAGAAGAAGCTGTGGACTCTTGGAGCGAACACAGTGGAGGTATTAACCAGCTAAAGCAATTGCGCATCAGGATGTGAGCGCTGTGTGCTAATGAGCAAATTCTCTTTTCTTTTCACTGACTCAGGCCGTTAACATTTAGATTAATGTGATATGTGGGCCAGATAGCAGACATGTGGGGCAGAGGTGGCTTGACAGATAAGGCTCTGGGTTACTGATCGCAAAGTCGGGGGTTCAAGACCCAGCACTGCCAAGCTGCAACTGTTGGGCCCTTTAGCAAGGCCCTTAACCCTTTCCGCTCCAGAGGCACCGAATCATGGCTGACCCTGTACTCTGTCCCCAACCTCCTAACATGCTGGGAAATGCGAAGAAAAAGAATTTCCCTGTGCTGTAATGTATTTGTGACCAATAAAGACTCATTATCATTATATACAGAGAAGCAATATTAACCTTCTTATTTAATATGTAAGTTTTAAATTGAAATGGAATTTAAATTCTGATTGTTCAAATTGAGAAGAGTGTTGATGCAGGTTTTCCAAAATATGCTAAATATAACGTTAAATCTGTCTAGTATTTCCTATTTACATTTATTTAATTTACATTTATTCATTTAGCAGACACTTTTATACAAAGCGACTTACAAATGAGGAAATACAAGCAAAGCGATATATCAAGCAGAGAACACCATGTAGTGCCACTATACAAGATTTATAATTGATAAGTTCTAGAAAAGCAAAGTGCACAGAGTAGAGGTGTAAGTGCCCGAGTTTTTTTTTTATTATGTTTTTATTAATAATTTTTTTTACGATAATGTGGGGTTTCATTGTTTTTATTTTGAAGATAGTGACAGATTCTGCGGTCCGGATTAAGGTTAGAAGTTCATTTCACCACTGAGGGATGGTTAGTGTAAAGGTTCTGGAAAGGGATTGAATGTAAAAACTCAAACATCCAAATACAAGATTATTTAACCTACTTCTAGGCTTTTGTTCTAATTTGTCGAAATGAGATTAGATGCAGAGTATTTGACTAGACTCAAACATTTCCACTTGCACAGATGATGTTATTGGGCACTGCTCATGTGATGAGGAGAAAACATGCCATCGAGCCTGATTTCCATGTTTGGAATCTGATTTACCGGCTATACAGGAAGGAGATGATGAACAATGAGGTGAAGAACTGAGTTATGAGAAATGTCTCCCAATAATCTAAAGCACAATCCCACATTGCACAAGGCTGCATGACCCTGTCAGATTAGCACCACGAGAGAAGAATGATATCGGTTTGTCCAGAAGCACACTGAGCTTAGTCAGATGGTGTGATCTGAGTGAGATGTTCCTCCAGTGAGATGACAAAAAATATCAATCTTGACGTAAAGACGCATCTCCGGAGACACACAACAGCTCAGCTCGGTCCCCAGATGAGATCAGACGTGCCGAGACACGAGTGTGTGAGGACCGTGCATGGAATTATGATGGGAATGAAATGCAGGGTTATAAATAAGCAATCTCACTATAAGCAAGACTATAAATGCACAGATAAAGCATCAGACTGCAGTCGTGGAAACACAACCGAGTTCCATCAGTACAGGTAACGTTAGTGTTTAATCAGACCGCTGAGACGGGGTCAGGACTTTCATCACAACAACATTTCTATTCAGTGACGCCTGCAGCGGAGGCTTAAAGCCATTTTCTGTCCAACATCAGAGAGAGATGTGATCTCACTTGGAAGTCTTTGTGGATAAAAGCATCTGGCAAACAAATAAATGAATAAATGTAAATGTAGAGCAGAGAAAAGCTGAGCGTCCATCCGCACGCTTCAGTAACTATCACTTTAAAAGTGTAGGCTACCATTTATTTACTTTAATGTGACCAGCACACACACACACACACAAACACACACATACACACAGGGTATTATGCTGAGCACAGTGATGTCTGATGATGTTACTCACTCGTACATAAATCCACTCATCATTTATTTACCTCAGTAGGTTCACTTCCTCCATCACGCCTCATCCTGGACTTCACACACCTGAATTATTCAGCTCATTATTTATTATTATAAATAATAATAATAATAATAATAATAATAATAATAATAATAATAATCTGTCCGTGAATCTACACGCTGTGTTTTATAATTAATCAGTTTTTGCTGTGAGATTCAGGACGTCATTCACGTCACTACGCTATGTCTCTCATTCAGATTACAGCCACGTTAATAACCTCTGACTCTCAATGATATCTGAAATATTCTTAATAACTTAAACCTCACACACACACACACAAACACACACACACACCTCCTCCATCAGCATCATCTCCCATTTTCAGTCATCATGAATACACATGCAGTACAACATCATGTCTATTTTTATCTACAGTTATAAATTATTCACAGTTCATGCACAGATCCCTGTGTATGTGTGTGCATGTGTGTGAGTTTATGTGTGTGTGTGTGTGTGTGTGTGTGTGTGTGTTTGTGTGTGTGCGCGTGCGTGTAGGTGCATCATTTATACTTGATGTGGCAGAAAACATCTTTGTTTCAGAGGTTTATATCAACATGCTTGTTCTTGTACGATACTGTTTCCATAGTAACAGCTCATTCACAAGCAAACAGATTAAAAAATGTGTGTAATTGTTAATATGGTGAAGTATTTTGTAAGGAGGTGTTGATGTATCACGTATGGAAGGAGTCTCCAGTGCCAACGCTTTGTAACAGTCAGAGGTAAAGCTGTAACTTTAAGTTTTCAGATATCTTCAGGACAGAGGAGGTTTCGCTTCTTTGCGGTTTCTCACTAACTTGAAGGGAGAGAATAAAGAGAGGGCTGGTGAGGAAACGACTGTTTATAGCTGGTACAACGTAAGTGACAACAGGAACTAACTTTCATGGACATTACTTGGAACTATAAACAGATACAAAGTGTGACATAGCAGTTTCTTAATGAATAAGAAATTGTAATTGTTGGTAAACTGCTGGAATTAAACACTCAGGGCTGTGCAGTTATAGTCAAATAATTCACTTCAGAGTGGTAACAGTAACTCTGCTTTATCACACCACCTCATCATTCAGTGTTTCACTATAACACACAAACACACACACACACACACACACACACACACTGTATTAGTAGTAAATATTGATGTATGGTCTGTCAGCAGTGTGATGTACAGCTCGGTTGTAAATAGAAGCTGAATAATGCAGAAGGATCGTCCGAGTTGATATGGTCAGCATCTCTCCATCCTCCACATCACACTCATCCATCACCTCGTCACACCAGATATTTGGAGAATAAACTGCACATTCATTTACTCTTTAATATATGTTTAAAATGACTCACATACAGTGCTGTAAAAATTTCTCTTTTTGTTTATTTTGCTACTGAGAGAGAGAGAGGGTGAGTGAGAGAGAAGGCGATTGAGAGAGAGGGTGAGTGAGAGAGAGGGTGAGTGAAAGAGAGGGCGATTGAGAGAGAGGGAGATTGAGAGAGGGTGAGTGAGAGAGAGGGTGAGTGAGAGAGAGAGGGCTAGTGAGAGAGAGCGTGAGTGAGAGAGAGAAGGCTAGGGAGAGAAAGGGCGAGTGAGAGAGAGGGCGAGTGAGAGAGAGTGCAAGTGAGAGAGAGGGCAATTGAGAGAGAGGGAGATTGAGAGAGGGTGAGTGAGAAAGAGGGTGATTGAGAGAGAGAGGGTGAGTGAGAGAGAGAGCGAGTGAGAGAGAGGGCAATTGAGAGAGAGGGAGATTGAGAGAGGGTGAGTGAGAAAGAGTTTGTTTGAGAGAGAGAGGGTGAGTGAGTGAGAGAGCGAGTGAGAGATAGGGGGCGAGTGAGAGAGAGGGCAATTGAGAGAGAGGATGAGTGAGAGAGAGGGTGAGAGAGAGAGAGCAGGCGAGAGAGAGTTATCAGGACATTTATCTTTTCATTCTCTGTAGTGGAGTTAAAAGCCTTCGCCTCAGCACACACATTCATTCAGATTTGTCCTAAATGGCACCAGGTGAAAAATACACTATATACGAGTACAAATGGCATCGTAATTACTACACACACACACACACACACACATTAAACACTATATTTCACAAACATCTCACCTCCCCTTTATACACACTGAGCTGCTGGATATTTATATTTATATATAGACCATGTTCTGTCTTTTACTAATGACTGTTTGGAAAATAAACTGGAACAAAGTCGCTCAAACAACTTCTTCCACAGTGGTATTTAAACTCCTCCTGAACTCTACAGTGGTGTTTAAACTCCTCCTGAACTCTACAGTGGTGTTTAAACTCCTCCTGAACTCTACAGTGGTGTTTAAACTCCTCCTGAACTCTACAGTGGTGTTTAACCTCCTCCTGAACTCTACAGAGGTGTTTAAACTCCTCCTGAACTCTACAGTGGTGTTTAACCTCCTCCTGAACTCTACAGTGGTGTTTAAACTCCTCCTGAACTCTACAGTGGTGTTTAACCTCCTCCTGAAATCTACAGTGGTGTTTACACTCCTCCTGAAATCTACAGTGTGGTGTTTAAACTCCTCCTGAACTCTGTGTTGTGGGGTTAGCGCCTCCTGAACTGTACAGTGCATTGTTAGGGGTTAGGTTTATACCCATTGTGTTGAAATTCTTCCCAAACTTTACAGCATGGTGTTTGAACTACTACTGAACTCTGATTCAGTACATTTGTGAACATACTGGTTTTGTTGCCCCCCCAACAAATTCAATTATTCAGGGGGTGGAGCTACTCAGCTTGTCAGAAGAAAAAAACTAACTCAAAACAAACCAGTTTCTTTACTAGAAGATAATTACACGAAAACCAGACATTTATAGCTGCAGAGCCTCTATGCTAAGCTAGCTAATTTAACTATTAGTGATGAACAGATGGTGGTTGCCATGGTACTATTGTAATATATTCTAACAGGTTTGGGCTGCTGTTAAATAAATGAGTGAGAATATGAGGATGTAAATCGAGACCGTGAGACTGAAATCTGATTAATGTGAGCTAGTTTATTAGCAGTTAGTTTATTTAGCTAATGTTAGCGATATTAGCCTAATAGGTATGTTGTTTTCTAATTTGCATATTCATGTATTTTCATAGAACCTGCATCTTAATAAGGATAAGTGTGTACAAATGTTCCTCTTGCACATTTAAAACACATTAAACACTTTATTATTCTACATGGATTAGTGTTAAAGGTTTAAAACAAGTGACACATCACTCACACGTGTTCGGTACACACTGAGTTTAATGACACTTAAAGGATCATTGTTACACTGATCCATTTACAGACAGGAAGTCTAATTAAATACCTGAATGTGCTGAACAACATCGTCTGCTGTTCATTTGCGGTGCTGATCAATCAGACGCTTCATAACGACACCAGGTGTAATCATGCTTGAAGGTCAAAGGTCACTACATCCAGCTTCACCACATCATTGCTGCCTCCTGACCTTCAACGTATAGAGCATAATTAGTGTTGAAGGTCATGTATATGAAACAGCATCATGTGTGCATTAGAGATCATATTTCGATTCGTTCTGATTTCGTACATCTTTTATAGTATCAGAAATGATAAAGTTAATGAGTTATCAACAGCAGAGTGCATTTAGTTATTATATGAAAAATGTAAACACATCCGCATTGGTGAAAGATGAGTGTGAATTATTTCTTAGCGTGTCATTATCCAGGCTTGTGTAAATCCATACTCCTTATCCAAACCACTTAATGTGCCAGACACTAGGAGAACTCAAGAGCAACTGAAATAGAAGGAAAAACAACAGCATTGGTGTATACCAGATGGTTTTACAATGCAAACCTTATAAACTGAAGGTGTTTTCACACTCAGACCCAGCACTGGTAATGTTTCAGCGCTCACACGTCAATCAGGTATTTACTGGGACTCATATTTACTATAAAAATCCTGTTATACAGCTTTTACACCATGCAAAGGATATCACAGATTCTTCCTTCATGTCACCGTTCCTATGACAATGATTTCAAGTTTTGTTTTTATTCTTGTCTTGTCTCCGCCTCTGTGCCGTTATTGTTTTGTTGACTGATTGTGTTCACCTATTTCATGTTAGTTTTTGATTATTAGAGCATCTGCATGAAGTCGGATCATGCTTTATGTCAGTAAATCCGAGTCTGAGTTCCCTCAGTTTCTGCATCATCATAGTTTATTGCTGAGTATCTGTTCATTGACAATAATGAAATATGCATTTCTGCTGTTCATCTTCATCTTCATTGACTTTAGAATTTTCCTCCTGTTTCTCATTTCTTACTGCTGCTGCTTCATTGTGTTGAAATCGCATGTCTTAAGTTAGCACAGGAGGAACACGATCAGGTTTGCACCAGGCCTTAATCAAAATCCCCTTATCAATATTACTGGGATTTCAACTTTGTTCAGGAGTTAACCTGGGAGTTAATTGGGAGGTGTTGTGGTTCTGCTTCTTTTATTAGTGCAGCCAAGCAAGAACATGTGAGAATTAATAATCTAGTATACAAGCGCTCAAAAATAATATTATAGAAGAATTTGAGTTTATGTTTCTGATCTAAAAGCGTAATTTAACTCACCAGCACTGTGTGACCTTTAGTTTTAATATGAAAAACAAAAAAAATTCCACCCACTTCATACACATAATGCTCTACCTCTGGATGGAGCTCTGATCAACTGGAGACTACTTTCTGCCATTGAGGATGACCCCAAGCAGTGGAGCCTGGAGATCGCTGAGGATGGTGCTGCTTGAAGTACCATGGAAATGGTTTTTCTGTGGTTGCTGGGACTACAGTTGCTGCTATGGCCTTAGGACTGCAATTACCACAATTTTGCACTCAGATCTCCTTTAGTGAACAGTGGATCAGTTCAACAAAACAGACTTTATATAAAACATAATGAACTTTCTTTTCCTTTCACACTATACGTTGTTACCCAGATGAGGATGGGTTTCCTTCTGAGTCTGGTTCCTCTCAAGGTTTCTTCCTCATATCTTCTTAGGGAGTTTTTCCCCACCACTGTCACCACTGGCTCACTCAATTGGGATCAATTCACACACTTTAAATCTGTATCCTATATTTATATGTTTCTGTAAAGCTACTTTAAGACAATGTCCATTGTTAAAAGTGCTATACAAATAAAATTGAATTGAATTGAATTGAATTAATGCATTACACTCACACACGCTCATACCAAAATATTTCCACATTGCTAACGTAAGATTTTTTTTTTTCTATAAATGAGTATGAAAATGTATTATTGTCACCAGTAATATCAAATGGCCGCCGAGTGGACAGACTTTTTTATTATAGTGATTTGGGCATTATTCAGAATGTCCTGATTTCTCTAATAAAATCGCGAGCCGCAGGAGAGTCAGTAGTTGGAGCTGATCTCACACTCATACTACAGGAAAATCATCTCCAACTGCCTTAATAATCCACTTTACCATGTTACTCAGTATTATAGAGTAGAAAGTGTTCGTTTCCTTTATTAAAACTTTCATCATATCCTCGCATCCTGAGACGCTGAGCCCGAGAGATTCAGTTGATTGAAGTCCTGCTCTGTTCTTTATCATGAGAAAATGAAGAGCATGAAGAAGGGTGTGTGACGCAGGAGGAGCGACAGTGCTGTACTGTACATGTCTCTCAGTGGCGTGTAATTGCATCCCATAAAAGAGTTCTGCATGATTAATGCTGCTGGAATGAAAAGAAGCGGCTTGTTGTCATGAAGCACCGCTTTAATCACGCTCTTGCTTACTCTCTTTCGTTTTTCTTTACTCTCTGCTCATGCTTTCTTTCCTCTTTGTTGACAGAATAAAGATCCGGTAATTCATGGCCATGAACTTTCAGATTGCATCAATAAACCCTTCTGGATCTCACTTTGCATTTCTTTTAATGTGAGATTAATAATAGATTTATCTGAAGTAGTGCTTGCTCACACAGAATCGTATTCAAGTTATGTCAGTATTTACGTGAGGAACATTCCTGGTATCAGAAAATGGAGTCAAGTTATGCAACTACTCTAACGCAACTTCTGCATAGCGCTTATGTCTGAGTTCTGAATACTGACGTGTGTAATTCAGTACTAATCCTCACTGAGTGATTAACTCTAGTGCGAATTCACACCCTGTTTACCAAGCTGTTCTAATATCCAGAAGGGTGTCGGTTCGAATCCCAGCACTGTCACACACTCATTTACTTTATCACTGATTTCTTTCCATACAGTGTGTTAAAGAAAAAAAAAACACATGTGCGTTTCAGTGTGTGAAAAAAAACCACATGTGCGTTTTCTAAAAGAAATGTCAAGTGCTTTACAGAACCCGGTTCTCTGTGTGACTGAGACACAGCTGTGTAAAAGCCCTGAGATCAGTATGTTATTGATCCTGCTGTAGCTTCCACATTTCAACCCAGTGTGTACACACACAGACACTGTCTGTACGTGTGTGTGTGTGTGTGTGTGTGTGTGTGTGTGTGTGTGTGTGAGAGAGAGAGAGAGAGAGAAGAATATACACACTGCATTCATGGCAGGACCGCTGACATGAATAGAAATTATGAATGAGCTGATGAATATGTATAAATGTATAAAAAGTGTGTGAAGTTCCTTGATACTCAGCCTGTTTCCGTGTATGTGTATGGGTGGGGGGGGATCGGGGGCTACACAAAGTCATATCAAATATTTAGATTGTAGTCTGATTGATCTAATTTTCTCATTTGATTCTTGAAATATTTTTTATTGGCTGATAATTTAGCACATTCTTAGCTAATAATTGACAGAGAGAGAGAGAGAGAGAGAGAGAGAGAGAGAGAGAGAGAGAGAGCAAGAAATAGTAATGAGGATGAGATGAAGCCCTGCACAGAAACAGAAACAAGAAGCCTGCTGTGTGGTGTGTGTGTGTGTGTGTGTGTGTGTGTGTGTGTGTGTGTGTGTGTGTGTGTGTGTGTGTGTGTGTGTGTGATTGATTGGTGGAGAACAGAGGCCAGATGCAAACAGCAATGTGAAGTGTGGATGCTGTCAGTGAGGGGATAAGTGGGCTTCAGGAAAGGTTCACACACACACACACACACACACACATACCTCCATGCCCACTGTTTCTGCAAGCATTTGGATCAATATATGAACATTGTTGATGATAAATGAGAAGCAGAATCGATGTGCACTGAGTTCAAATAGCAAAACTGAAAATAGAAAGGAGAAGGTGAAACTATTAATATGCAAAAACCATTTATCAGTCATTCTGCTGTTATGCCTCCATCATCTCAGGAAAGAAATGTATATTAAGGGAAAATAAAGTGCAGAGATGATACTTAAACAAGTTTTATGAAGCTTTTATTTGAAGGTTTTCTTTCAGTTCCACACATCAGCACTCACCTCCTCATCACAGTCCAGTTCAGGGTTTAGTTTATTCACTGTGGTGATGTAATGATGGATTCTGTGATTCTGTGATGATGTGACGATGGATTTCATGTTGATGTGATGATGGATTCTGTTATTCTGTGATGATGTGATGATGGACTCTGTGATTAAGTGATTCCATGACGATGTGATGGTGGATTCTGTGATTGTGTGATGATGTGATCCTCACTTCCTACTAAACTCTCTATCAGGTGATGCACTGCACTCTGTGCTGGTCTTCATTCACTTATTTGTGTTTTCCGGTTCTGAGGCTCCAAAACACCTCTGATTTCATTACACACTTATAGAATTACATTTACATTTATGGCCTTTTTGGCAAAAGCCCTGATCCAGAGCGATTTACATTTTTTTCATTTATACAACTGAGCTTAAGGGCCTTGCCCAAGGGTCCAACACTGATAGCTTGGCCGTGTTGGAGCTTGAACTCCTGACCGTCTGATCAGTAACCCAGAGCCTTTAACCACTGAGCCACAACTGCCTGCATCGGCTATTCAGGATTGGAAATGTCCCTAATGTTTTTGCTGTCATTAATGGTGTCAATATTATTACTCTCATTAAATTTATCAATCATTTCTATTGTTGATGTAAACATGTGAACCAGAAGATGTTTGACATTAAAGTGGTAATATCAGTGTTCCATCATCTGCTGGTTGTATTTTGGTGATCTCTCACTCATTCTCATACTTTATGTAAAATATCCATGGCTCCTATTTAAAACAGAGCTCATCTCAGCAGGTCAGTTAGTGATGGTGGGATTGCAGGTTTGATAACACTCGGATCAGTGCAGACGATTTACAGCAGTGTAAAGTCCTGACTTAGAGACGTGATTAATGCTCAAATATAGACATGATGGACAGTAATAACAGCGTCCTTCAGGATCTCACCTGTAAATAATCATCATTGTTCCCTTTACTGAGAGATCCGTACTGGAAATAATCACTGGTGTGGCTTACTGAGAGAGAGATATATAGAGAGAGCAAGAGAGATAAAGAGAGAGAGAAAGCAAGACAGTGGTTTATTAAAGTGCCCCCGTTTTATTACAGTCTCTCTGTCTCCATTTCTCTCTCTCTCTCCATTTGTATCACTCTCAGTCTGAGCTCGAAATCGACTCCTAAAAGCTGATCAAAGATGCACACAGTTGATTTCACGGAACAGAAGTGTGGATGAGAACAGGCCTGGAGGAAGGACTGGGAACTGAAGCGAGAACCATGCCATCAGTAAAAGTCTACATTTCAACTATAAGCAAATCCTCTCTCTTACAGATTGTCTCTGTGTCTCTCTTTCCATTTTCAGCTTCATCTTACTGATACAGCACAGTCTTACCTAATAATCTCTCCCTCTCTCATTCTGTTGAGCCACACATGATTTTATGGAAATGCTAGTGATCCCGGTCCTTTCTGCTCTCCGGACCTGCCTGATCCATTCAGATGGACCTCTGGATAGAGCTCTCATCTACTCCAATTACATATGGACCACATGCAGTTTTGCACTCTGGTCTCCTTTGAACAGTGGACTAGTTCAACAAACAGACGCCAAATTAAAACCATAATGAACTTTGTTACACAGATGAGGATGGGTTCCCTTCTGATTCTGGTTCCCCTCAGGGTTTCTTCCTCTTAACATTTTAGGTAGTTTTTCCTTGCCACCGTTGCCACCGGCTTGCTCAATAGGGATAAATTCACACACTTAAAATCTGTATCCCGTGTTTATATGTTTCTGTAAAGCTGCTTTGAGACAATGTCCATTGTTAAAAGCAATATACAAATAAAATTGAATTGAATTGAATATACTAACAGGAAATACATGAAAATATACATGAAAGCTGTGAATAGAACACTTTCTTACTTAACAGAAAACAAAATGATGAAAGTTCTTAGTCAGCCAGAGAGATAAAGGAAAATGGTAGTGTTTATCCTGTATCTCTGTGATGTGTCTAGAGCTAAAGGTTTTGAGTTTGGAGAATAAAGTATGTTCTTCAATCTTGAAGTAAAACTTAATATAGTATACAATCCTACACGGTGGTTATTATTTTCACTCTGTGTCTTAGTAAACGCCCACGTCTGATTATGTAAAGATTTCACTCTGAAACTGGTGGAAATGTGGCATGTGAATAAAACCAGCTCCATCACAAATGATTTATCAGCGTTATAATCTCTCAGATTAAATGTAAATATGCTGAATCATCTCTTTACACACCATGTGCTGTGTTTTCTCTGTCTTATAATGCTTTATATTTCAACAAAATTTGCATTTCAACATCTCATGTTTAAATATAAAAAACACTTTCTCCTAATGCTGACTCACATTAAAGTAAAGTCTTGAAAATTGATGCAGCTGTATTTGAGAATTTAATCTCAGGTTAATAGCAAAGTAATGAGAGCAGGAGTTCATGCAGCAGTTTCTTTAGAACAAAATGTCACCTGAGAGTGTGTACAAATCATCTGTGTGTTCTTACAGATACTGAAGATGAAGATTATTCTGTTTTTAGACAATAGTGCCATCAGAAGCACTGACATCCTTCTGAAGTCTTACTAAAAGGAAAAAGTTTACCAGGAGCATAAGCAATCATAAACCAGTTCCGAAATGCAGATGTTGTTTTTCACCTATGTGGAAAGATTGATTTTTTTTTGTTCTAGTTCATTAAACAGATCCTGGGTGGATGTGGGACTCGGTGTGGAGATGTTAGCGATGTGTTAGTGCAGCTCCTGTGTGAGCTGTAATGATCTACAGCACAGCATTATGGAGCTAGTGACTCAGCAGTTCTTCCCAAGCTCACGTTCTGCACGTTCCTCAGATCACTGTTCATAGCAAGAGCGAAAACCCTGGTCGTGTTCTGGAATGTGGGTTCTGTCAGCTCACACACTGTACACTGGAGAATCATACACTGTTTTCTCAAAGAGCATACACGCAACTGTTCATTACATACATGTACAAATTCATCAGTTCTGGTTCATCAACTTGTGTTCTAGATATTTGTGATAATTTAACAGTTTACTGTGAGCTCTGGATTCTGATTGGTTAGAAGGTGTTGATTAAACTACTATAACAGTCGCTCTGACTGTGTCACATTCATCATGGACAATTCCCCCGACCACCAGAGGGCACTGTTTTCATCAGTTGTCTGTAATCACTTTCTGTTTTTGTGCACACCTGTTCAGTGTTCCCCTGATTAGTTATCCTATATATGTTCTGTGTTTTCCTCTCTAGCCCCAGAGCATTATTTTTATGTTTGTAGCTTGCACCTGGCCTTGATCTGGCCTTGATCTGGCCTTGATCTGGCCTTGATCTGGCCTTGATCTGGCCTTGATCTGGCCTTGATCTGGCCTTGATCTGGCCTTGATCTGGCCTTGATCTGGCCTTGGTTCTTTTACTCTGCCAGTGTTTGTTAGTTAGTTGTTTATTTAATGTAGATTATCTGAACTTGCATCCACCATGAGGATTCATTTCTGGCAGTAGTGCATGTTTATATTAATTTGCTTGTGCTAACATGTTAATGTTTCTATAGTAACAGCCCAATAACAGGGACTCGTACAGTGGACGCTCCACATAAACTGCCTTTTAAAAATGTGTTTAATTGTTAACGTGTAAAGAGATGTTTATGTAACATTTTTGGAAGGAGTCTCCAGTATCAGCGTTTTGTAACAGTCAGAGGACACAGAGACACACCTGTTCAGTGTTCGGATGATTAGTTACCCTATATAAGTTCTGTGTTTTTCCTCCCTAGCCCCAGACCATCATTGTTATGTTTGTAGCTTGTATTCAGCCTGGCCTATCCTGGCCTGGCCTAGCCTTGGTCTGACCTGGCCGTGCTCTGGCCTGGTCTTGGTTGTTTTACTCTGCCTGTGTTTGTTAGTTAGTTGTTTATTTAATAAAGATTATCTGAACTTGTATCCACCATAAGGATTCATTACTGGCAGTAGTGCAGGTTTATATTAATTCTCTTTTTCTAGCATATTATTGTTTCTATAGTAATAGCCCAATCACACGAACTCGTACAGAGGATTCTCCACATACAGTGAGAGAAAGAAGTATTTGATCCCCTGCTGATTTTGTACGTTTGCCCACTGACAAAGAAATGATCAGTCTATAATTTTAATGGTAGGTTTATTTGAACTATGAGAGACAGAATAACAACAAGAAAATCTAGAAAAACACATGTCAAAAATGTTATAAATTGATTTGCATTTTAATGAGGGAAATAAGTATTTGACCCCCTCTCAATCAGAAAGATTTTTGGCTCCCAGGTGTCTTTTATACAGGTAACGAGCTGAGATTAGGAGCACACTCTTAAAGGGAGTGCTCCTAATCTCAGCTTGTCACCTGAATAAAAGCCACCTGTCAACAGAAGCAATCAATCAATCAGATTCCAAACTCTCCACCATGGCCAAGACCAAAGAGCTCTCCAAGGATGTCGGGGACAAGATTGTAGACCTACACGAGTCTGGAATGGGCTAGAAGACCATTGCCAAGCAGCTTGGTGAGAAGGTGACAACAGTTGGTGCGATTATTCACAAATGGAAGAAACACAAAAGCACTGTCAATCTCCCTCTGCCTGTGGCTCCATGCAAGATCTCACCTCGTGGAGTTGCAATGATCATGAGAACAGTGAGGAATCAGCCCAGAACTACACGGGAGGATCTTGTCGATGATCTCAAAGCAGCTGAGACCATAGTCACCAAGAAAACAACTGGTAACACACTATGCCGTGAAGGACTGAAATCCTGCAGCACCCGCAAGGTCCCCCTGCTCAAGAAAGCACATATACATGCCCGTCTGAAGTTTGCCAATGAACATCAGAATGATTCAGAGGACAACTGGGTGAAAGTGTTGTGGTCAGATGAGACCAAAACGGAGCTCTTTGGCATCAACTCAACTCGCCGTGTTTGAAGCAGAAGGAATCTTGCCTTTGACCCCAAGAACACCATCCCCACTGTCAAACATGGAGGTGGAAACATTATGCTTTGGGGGTGTTTTTCTGCGAAGGGGACAACTTCACCGCATCAAAGGGACGAAGGACGGGGCTATCAAATGGGTACCGTCAAATCTTGGGTGAGAACCTCCTTCCCTCAGCAAGGGCATTGAAAATGGGTTGTGGATGGGTATTCCAGCATGACAATGACCCAAAACACACGGCCAAGGCAACAAAGGAGTGGCTCAAGAAGAAGCACATTGAGGTCCTGGAGTGGCCTAGCCAGTCTCCAGACCTTAATCCCATAGAAAATCTGTGGAGGGAGCTGAAGGTTCGAGTTGCCAAACGTCAGCCTCGAAACCTTAATTACTTGGAGAACATCTACAAAGAGGAGTCGGTCAAAATCCCTCCTGAGATCTTTGCAAACCTGGTGGCCAACTACAAGAAACGTCTGACCTCTGTGATTGCCAAAAAGGGTTTTGCCACCAAGTAATAAGTCATGTTTTGCAGAGAGGTCAAATACATATTTCCCTCATTAAAATGCAAATCACTTTATAACATTTTTGACATGCGTTTTTCTGGAATTTTTTTTGTTGCTATTCTGTCTCTCACTGTTCAAATAAATCTACAATTAAAATTATAGACTGATCATTTCTTTGTCAGTGGGCAAACGTACAAAATCAGCAGGGGATCAAATACTTTTTTCCCTCACTGTAAACTGCCTTTTAAAAATGTGTTTAATTGTTGATTTGTAAGGAGATGTTTATGCAACATTTATGGAAGTTTTCAATGTCAGCGATTTGTAACAGTCAGAGGTAAATCTTCTGGCAACTTCAGTACAGAGGAGTTTACACTTCTTTGCGGTTTCTCTGTCTTATCCTCATTAGAGAGAATAAAGAGAGGCTGGTGAGTGAATGACTGTTTATTGCTGTTATAACAAGAGACTAACTTTTTAATGTAAAGATGAAAAGTTTATTGTTCTTTAATTAATAAAAAATGTAATCAATGGTAAATAAGAGGAATAAAACACTTTGGGACGTGCTGTTGGAGGAAATTAATCAGTGGTTCAGTGTAACACTATGTCCACGTGGGTGTTTCCACAATCTGTTTCTTACTGTGTTTGTTTTACACTCTTCTTTTATACTCTACAGTGAAAGCTCAAGTTTCTGATCATTCACCTTTCCTCTTGTCAGTGTGGACATGAACCATGTCATACTTCCCTGTCATGAATAATTAAATGCAAAATGCAATGGCTTGTTCTAGATGTCCTACAGAACAAACAGACACAGCCCTGGTAGTAAAATGGACTCACTTTATTAAATGACATGTAGCTTTGGACGTTGTTCTGATGGTTTTTCTTTCTATGGAAATTAAAGATTTATATGCTGATGCTGTAGAACATGGAGAACCACTGAACTGTTTTCAGAGGAGAGAGAGAGGATCAGGGCAGGAAAAGTCATCATCACGCTTTAGAGTCAGTAATGAGGTGAATATGAAGTACTGCTCATAAAGATGGATGTGTGAGAGAAAGGGAGAGAATATGGGTTCTCCATTAGATGTATACGCCACTAAACCAGCACATGAATGTGTAAAAGCCACAGGCGGTGAAAGAGAGAAATGAGGTAAGGAACGTGTCTTAAATGAGCTCTAATCTCTTTATAAGTGAGAGAATATATCCGAGTCGCTGTAAAGCTGCGTGTGAGATGAGGCACTGTATTGAGGAAATTACATGTTGTCACAGTGGTCTTTAACACAGCAGGTTCTCATAATCAGGAACAGTTGCACTGGCTTTACTGCACACTAACCACACTTTACTAACCACATGTTCTGTAGAAACTTCACTACAACAACAAGAAAAAAAATGCAGTGTGCAGGCCTTTATTGCTGACATTAGCAGGTGAGGTGAGGTGAGGGAACAGGTCATGCGACCAGGTGAAACACTATAAAGCTGAATTCACATTCTGAAAAATAACATGCCAGCTGACAAAAAATGGTCCTCAGGACGTCCCACGGACGTTCAAGGGGACGTTCACAGGACAACGGCCATTCAGGATGCTTAGGGGAGTTTCGCTGCAATGAGCACATTCAGTAGTGTTATGATTTGATATCCTCTGACGTCCTTGGAACATCTGCCAGCGAACATTATAAACCGGACCAAATGAGGACCTAAATGGACGTTCGCAACATCCGGAGGATGTCCCCTGTTTGCTGGGATGTTTTGTGCAGAAAAACCCATCTTACCCACATTTCTCTACATTTAACTGCTCCCAAATGTCTATCAAACATGTCTCTTTCTTTCTTTGACTAAGAGCTGCTGTGGTGAGAAACAGGACCAACCGTTTATCGTGTTTTTCCTGTTTCTGTTTGAACGCTGCTTGGCACTGAAATGTCAGTCATGTGAATGCAGAATAATTGTTTATCACTGTAGTTGTTCTGAGCGGAGTTTTCTGTTCTGTCACCTGTAGACAGAGTGATGTGTGCATCTCTTAGCTGGATAAACTTTCAGGACTTTATCACAGCGAGCTTATCCGAGTAAACTCTAGCAGAATGTTTGTGATCTTCACAGCATTGTCTCAGCTTCACACAGACGAGATACGTGTGTGTGTGTGTGTGTGTGTGAGTGAAACTGTGTTCCTGTGAAAGGAGACAGATCTCAGCCATTTGTAGTGTAGTTTTAGCCTCGTCCTGTGAGTGCTCATGTCCCGAGATGCTCGTTTTTGGAAGGATTTTACAGCTTTCACGGAAACCTGTGTGTTTTCGACACGTCATGTTCTGTTTCAAACATTTTCATGTGGTTTTATTTTTGTTTATGTTCACATGAAATGTTTATTCATACATGACCGATTAAACAAATGACATTCATATTTCGCATGTAGGACCTGTGTTTTTATTTATCATTATGTCAGAAGTGTTTACTTGAGTTCACACGTACAGTTTCAGGACATTGCATACTGATGTGATCACATATTACTCACCTAATCACGTGTGTGATTTTTGCATTAGAGATAGAAAACCTTTTTCATGGCTAATTACAGCAGCTAGCTAACCGCGGCTAATATGGTTCTCTTAGCATTTATTTAATGCAATTATTCCAGGGTGTCACGACATCTTCACTTCTGTTCTTCTCTGACGCCTTTAATAAAGCACAACAGGAGAAACACACACATCCACCTGAGCTGAGCCGAGACGTCTTCACGCCGCGGCCGTCTGGCAGGAGATACCGGAGCATCTGGTCTTCTCCTGACCCCCTGATGAAGACTTTTCACCCCCGAGCTCCTCAACCTGTCCTCCTCCTCGACTCGTAATTAACTTCCTCCATCGTTCCGTCCTGCTCTGATTCTTTAACAGCATTTTAAATTGTCATTTCATTTTAATTGGGCTTCAGTGAGCATTCAGTGTGTGTGTGTACACTGAACTTTGGTTAATGACTGTTTACTCTGTTTAATGCCTCGATA
Organism: Ameiurus melas; assembly: GCA_012411365.1. NCBI lineage: Eukaryota > Metazoa > Chordata > Actinopteri > Siluriformes > Ictaluridae > Ameiurus > Ameiurus melas. Next base: position 23,413,784 of record CM022753.1, read on the forward strand.
TTAACCCTGATGATGATGATGGTGGTGGTGTGTGTTAGCTCCTACGGTTCCTCTGTGTTGTCAGTTTATTGTTTCATGATCATCCACTGAAGCTCATCATCCTGAGCAGATTCCATATCTTTCCATCTCACATAAAGCACAGTGTGTGATGAGAATAAATGAATGTACATGAGAATAAATGACATTTTGACTCTGATGGATATAAATATTGACAGGCAGCTGAGTAAATCTTCTGAGTTTATAAATCTGGTCCTGCTGAGAGAAATCAGTTCACATTACACACACTGCTGCACCAACGAGACCCAGCTTTCTGCATCATTTCATTTTGTTTATTCACCTCTCTAACATACACACACACACACACACACACACACACACACACACACGCAAACAGTGTTTATTCTGCTGTTTGTACTCTGTGGTGTTGTTGCTGATGTCGTAGGTGAGCAGTTCTGTAACTTATTATTATTACTATTATTTCAAACTCAGAGTGGAATTTCTCATACAGCATTTTGTTTGTGTGTGTGTGTGTGTGTGTGTGTGTGTGTGCACGCACACATGATCTTTCACTTCACAACAGAGAGAAGACATTTTCACACTCATGATAAAAGTACAAAACAAACACGTTTCTATAACGGCGTGTACAGTGAGAGTGACGCTGCTTTAACTCTGGGCTATTTATTTATTTATTTGTTTGTTTGTTTGTTTTGGGGCTCTGTTAATTTTCCTGGCAATTTTTTGGTTGAAGTGAAAACTTCATCAACAGACATTTAATTACACAATAAACAACTCAAACATGGCTGAACAGTTCATGTTGATTCAGACCACAGAGCACAAACACACACACACACACACACACACACACAAACACACACACACACCTCTCTGGACTCTTGGCTCACTCATAGTTCCCACACAAGAGTTCAGTTTCAGTGCCAGGATCATGCCGAGGCTCTCACGCTCCTCACACTCCTCATCATCACCAGAGGGTTCTCCTCACTTCCTGCTCTCCTCACCTCATTTTTGTAAAGGTCCTCTACTTACAACAAAAAAAGTGACAGTACCTGGATCAGTTCCTCTTCGTGTTGAGGATACAGGCTGTAAACAGAACTACATATGCAGTCGCTGTTCTGTTTCCACCAGCAACATGATGTGACTGTAGACTGTAGACTACTCGGTGTGTTGTGCACATGGCAACTCAGTGAAGTCCGCAGATGAATGATCGGCCATTACAAACGAGGCACAAACAAACTGATTCATTCTACACTTCACTTGTGTGCTACTGTAACTCACTATCCTCATCCTCGCTTTATTTAACACTCACCTTTCTTTTTCTCTGTAAATATTGAACAAAATAAACAGTTCTTCATAGTGTAGTTGTGGAAATTATCATAGTGCCACCTGCAGGAGTGGAGCCTTCGATACGAAACCACCAAGAGTGTGTGAGTGTGTACACTCCTGAAGGTGCCTTCAATTTCTCATTGCTCTGTCACTCATATAAAACCTTCTGATTATTCACTTCAGTATTCTGCTTCACAATCTCACTCTTCCTCTCAGTGAGGCTTCTGAGAACTGTCTCTCTAACAGCAGACCTTCTCGGTTTGGAGATCCTCACAGTTCTATTTAAGGCCCTCATTATTTTCTCTTTATAAATGCTTTAGCTGTGTTCTGGATTTAATAAACAACATCAGTATTTTAATTCTTTTCAGTGGCCCCGATGAAAGGAAAAGGGGGAAAAATGGTTAATGACACAATTACAGATAATTGCATAAAATTATTTTTCCTCTAACACCTCTCTCCTCATATTTACTCAAAAATTCCAGAAATATTGAGAGAGTGGTCTGCAAATTATCATTATTTTCACACACACAAAAAATCCTTCATATTTATTACTAAATTAAAATAGTTTTTTTAAATGAAAGTTTTTATGTTGCATATTGTTGTTATTGTTTCAGTTAAAATTATTTTATGGGCACATTTTATTTTATTTTTATTGCTTAGGTTTGACTTTAGTTGTCCTTTTTAAAATTGTATTAATGACTCTTGCAGATCAGCAAAGTACATCTATCTATCTATCTATCTATCTATCTATCTATCTATCTATCTATCTATCTATCTATCTATCTATCTATCTATCTATCTATCTATCTATCTATCTATCTATCTATCTATCTATTAACACTATATGGACAAAAGTATCCCCTCCCCCAATTACTGAATTCAGGTGTTTCTGCCACACCCATTACTAACAGGTGAATAAAATTCAGCACATAGCCATGTAATCTCCACACTGGCAGTAGAATTCATACTGAAGACCTCAGTAACTTTAAACATGGCACTGCCAACAGACAGCTTCTTTACCGCAAGGCAGTGTGTAAAATGTCTGCCCTGCTAGATCTGCCCCAGTCACCTATAAGTGCTATTACTGTGAAATGGCACAAAAAAGCATCTAGGAGCAATGACAAAGTGTTAGATCATACAACCTCACAGAGCAGCACACAGAGTGCTGAAGACCATGAAAGTCACCCATGCTCTGGTTCATCTATCCCTACAGAGCTCCAAACTGCCTCTGGAAGCAACATCAGCACAAGAACTGTGCATCTTGAGCTTCGTGAAATGGGTTTCATGGCCGAATAGCTGCACACAAGATCACCTACCATCACTGTGCACAATGACGAGTGTGGGCTGGAGTGATGTAAAGCACCGACACTGGACTCTGGAGCAGCAGAAACGTCTTCTCTGGAGTGATGAGTCACGCTTCAGTATCTGGCAGTCTGATGAAGGAATCTGGGTTTGGTGGACATCAGGAGAACGTTATGTAACAGAACACAAAGTGTGGGAGAGGAGGGATCTGTCTAGGGCTGTTTCTCAGGGTTTAGGCTCCTCAGTTCCACTGAAGGAGAATGTTAATATTTAATGTTAATGCTACAGTGTACAAACACATTTTAAACAATCGTACGCATCCCTCTTTGTGCCAGCAGTTTCATGAAAACCTTTCAGTTCCAGCATGACAATGCCCCTGTGCACAGAGCCTAAGGTTGGAAGAAGGTGGAAAAACTTGAATGCCCTGACCTCAACCCCACTCAACACCTTTGGGATAAACTGGAACTGGGACCTCCTCACTCAACATCAGTGCCTGATCTCAACCTCACTAATGCTCTTGTAGCTAAAGAAACACAAATCCCGACAGCTACACACCAAAATCTAGTGTAAAGCCTTCCCAGAAGAGTGGAGCTTATTATAACAGCAAAGGGGGAATAACACCATATTAATGCCCTGGGTTTGGAATGGGTGTCCTACAAGCTCATATAGGTGTGGTGTTCAGGTTTCTGCATACTTTTGGCCACATAGTGTATCATTTTGTGTTATTTTATGATCTACATTTGTTCTTATGATCATGTGTATATTTATGAATGGTATAGATGCATTGCATTTATTTGTTATTTAAACTGATATTTATTAGAGATATTGGTTTTAATTCATGCAGTGATATTTATAAATAAATCTAAACCTACACTGAAATAAACAGAATATAATAGTTTATATTTTACATTACATTTGTATTTCGCAGGTCGTGGTTGGTGTTTATCTGAAATTTGTAATTGAGTGAACGTTTCCCGAAATCCAAATGACTCATGAGCGAAGTCTCTAGTGTCTTATAGAGTTGGATGAGTTTCTAATGTACACGAGGTGTTCAACAATGATTACTGTGTGATCCAAACGACTCCCCAGACCTCGATACAGCACAACAAGCACTTATTAACTAAATCTCCAGCAAATACAAACTCTGCACACGGAAAGAAATTCAGCCAAAAATTCAGATCTTCACATCAGTCGAGTCTCTTTTAATTAGAAATTTATTGCAAATATATAAATAGATCTTTTGTACAGAAGTTGTGAGGGGGAAAATTTAGTGACAGTAAAAGATATACTTTGTGGAAGTAACGTCAGAGAGTTTGGTTCTCTCATCAAACCCGTAGAGTTCTTTCTGAGAATCACTGCAATTTATAGAAAGAAGAAGGAAATAAAATGTACAGAGTCGATCTGAAGGAATAAAGCGTTAATGAGCCTCATTAGAACTGCCAGGAGTCACTTTCAGTTCCATCAGCTTTCATGTGGAACGTTGGCTCTTGCAGTAACATCACTGCAGATTCAATACAAACGACTTCGTACAGTTGGAACGGTTCCACGTGTTGCCATGGAAAAGCTTTGGTTCACACTTTCAGGATGAATCGCGGCACATCGTTAAAGGTATGAAAACAAAAGGACGTTGTTATTAAGGATCTGTTCTTGGCACATTTATATAAAAAACACAGATTTATTGTACTGGTGTGTAAATGGCGTGTGAGTGGGACGGAGAGGTGCATGCTGAGGAACATGCGTTTCCACTCAGATACAGGAATTATAAATGTTTTATTTAAATAACTCTCAGTCAGGTTTTATAAACCAATCATTAAATCTTAGAGGAAATAGAACTGAAGTGTAACGACCCATGACTGGGAACGTGAGTGTTAATATTTTATTATTATGGCCCTTAAGGTTTAATTTTGTATCCTTTAATATGTTTCAAGTTCTTTATGAGATAAAGGATAATGAGTATGAGTCTCGCTTAGGGCACGAGGTCCGGAGTTCAAATCCCGGACAAGCCCAAAGCTGGAATATAAATAAATGTTTCTAAATATAAATATGGAATATAAATTACATAATTAATCTGAACGTTCAGGCTGAACATTCTGCATAAGGAATGTCTCATGGAGAGTCCTGACACTGCTTATTTAATTGTTTACTGGTTTGCAAACAAAAATGTATATGTAATGTATAAACAAAAATTGTTCAGGAAGTGGTAGCTCAGTGATATATAAGATATATAAATGAGATAAATGTATGTTGCTCTGGATAAGTGCATCTGACAAATGTTGTAAGGGATAAATAATAAAGCTTCCCAGGATGTAGTCTGGTGGTCACACAGTGATAAACACCAAAAAGCTGTTGTGTTTTTTTAGTGAATGAAATGGTTCAGGTTCTGTAACAGAAGTGTTTAGTGTTTGGTCCAATTTTTAATATATGAGTTTGGCACCCTGTCCAGGGTGTACCCCGCCTTGTGCCCCATGCTCCCTGGGATAGGCTCCAGGTTCCCTGTGATCCTGAAAAGGATAAACCGTATAGAAGATGGATGGATGAATGGATATACGAGTGCTGTTGATGAAATACACACATGTTCTCGCCACTCTCATCCTGAAAAGAAACCTCTCAATAGATTTATTCTTTTCAGTTGCCTCGGGGACATGAAAAACACAGCAAATAATCAATGGACCTAAATACAAATCATCAGAATTATCCAGCTGAAACATTTAGCATCTCTTCACACTTGTTCGCTTGGCTTTGTGCGGTGTCTCAGCCCAAAACCCAAATGGTTGACTCTGCAGAACCACAGAACCCAGAACCAGAGAACCTCTTGAAGAAGGAACTTTTCCATGAATTCAGCTCATAGATCTTCTCAAACGTGTTCTCAAACGTCTCAGTGTGCATCGGAATACTGACACCCAGCCTGATGAGCTGTGTGTGTGTGTGCGTGTGCATGTGTGTGAGGTTATTTTCAAGGTTAATGTAGTGGACGTGCCACACATACTGATGTATTGATCAGGAGCCAAAAACTGAAGGTGCTGACATATGAAATGGATGAAAATAACTGTTAACTCTGTTAACACAGGGTGTGTGTGTGTGTGTGTGTGTGTGTGTTTGTGTGTGTTTGTGTGTGTGTGTGTGTGTGTGTGTGTATGTATGAAAGTAACTGTGGATTACAGTGAACTGATGAACATGTCGCTTTAACACTATAAGGCAGAAAAAATATGTTATTGATCCTTAGGGAATATTTTCCAGGACAATCTAATATCCGACACTTTACAAATAAAAGCAGTACCGTGTTCCTACTGGACTCCAAAAGCTTTTCCACAGCATCACCTGTAGGAATTTTCCCTCAAACCTCTTTCAGTGAGGATTAATGATGAATGTAAGACAGGAGAATAGAGTTGGATTGAGTTGATCAGTACACGTCAGAGATATAAAAACAAATCTAAACCTAAACTTTCAAACTTAGATTAAGTCCCGACAAATATTTCACTTCCTAATTGTTTTGTTTTCAACACACATCCATTCAGTATACACAATGATTTAATTCTTCTCTTGGAAAATACAGCAAGTCATGCAAATATAACTTTTTTTTGTTTGTTTTTGTTTTTTGTTGTTGTTTGTTCACTAATCTCAAACCTGTGGAAAATAAAAGTAATGGAGCAGCTCGGTGAAGCTGTCCACATCACTTATACAACATCGTAATAACCCTTAACCCTGGTGACCCCTGACCCCCAACAAAACCACAAAAATGACACCTAGAATTCGAGCTCAGTAAAAAACACCCATTACAGATTTGTTTTTTGTTTTTTTTTACAGAATACAAAATTCACAGATGTATCTCATTGTCTGTTATTTACTTGTTGCGTTCTTTGGAATAACAAATAAAATGTCTGAGAAAAAAATATCAGGGAAAACACGGAGAACGTCGACAAGGTTATCGTTTGATTCCTGAGCCTGAGGTGAAGCTCAAATATTTGCTCTCCTGCTCAAGAGAACTGAATCTGTGAACACGAGATGATGAAGAACAAACACACGGCGCGACACAAGAACACAACGTTCAGTACATTATTTACAGGTCCGCGTTCTTATTCATGCTCTTGAGCTCCATCGTACGCAACATCAGGAGAAATATTTTTCAGACAAAAAACAAGAAAGCATTATATAAAAAAGATGGAAATGCGGCCTCCTGAAAACACCTCCTCCACACACACCCACTGATGGAAGCTGGCTGGCTTTGAATGTTCCAGTGTGAGGTGTTAATCCTCCACACGAGTACGCTTCCTCAGGAATACACTTCTACTGCAGGGACCAGGTGACATGTAGAAACTTTCTGTAACTTTCTCCTCAAAAACACTTTCCTGTACGTCACTTTCTATCTGCACCATCTTTTTTTTTTTTTTTTTTTTTTTTTTTTTTTATTTAGATATCTGTTTTTTTTTTTTATAATTTTTTTTTAATATAAAAAATAAAAATAAATGAAATGTAATGTAATGTAGAAAAAAAAAAAATTTGCGTAGTTAGTGCAGCGATAGTGTGAGTAATGTGGCAATGTGTAGCACAATGGTTAAGCTGTTTGGTGACTGATTGGAAGGTCATGAGTTCAAACCTCAGCACTGCCAACCTGCCACTGTTGGGTCCTTGAGCAAGGCCCTTAACCCTCAACAGTTCAGATATATAAATGTAAGTGACACTGTATAAGGGCATCTGCTAAATTATACAAAAGTAATGTAGTGTCCACAGGTCTTGAAAAAGTCTTAACAAGTTTGAGTTTACATGGATGTATTACTTTAAGTGTCTTAATCTGTTTTTGTTCTTTATCTTTCTTACGCCACTTAATCTATATTTAACCCTCTACTGCATGAATAATTATAGATACATCCAATTTTTTAGTAGGGTAGTTGGTAAATTGTATGAGGTTTGTTTTGCCACCTAGTAAGCATGTAAAAGTGTTTAAACATTTTCCTTTAAATAGTTTGGCCTAAATATCGAAATTAAACTAATTGTGAGAGCCCTCCGATGATGACTTTCACCATGCCATGTGATTGCAGAAAAGCAAACAGCACATCCTGGTCATGTGACATGGCACTTTGGATGTTACGTCAATGTTAAAGTCGTTTTTTCTCGTTACATAGAAAGTTAGTAGTTACTGAGGAATTAAGGTTTGTATTGCATTGGCTAATCAATATTAAATATACCTCTATTTTTCAAATTATTTCCAAACAGAATTTCAAAATGTAAAAAAAAAAAAAAAAGTGATTGAGGTTGAAGGTTATATCGGTAAATAGTGGGCATACAGGTTATTATAGAATTACAGTATAGCACATTCAGAGGGCGGGGGGAGGTGGGGAGTGGGGATAGTCGCAAACTTTAAATATGTATTTACTTGTTCATTTTAGTATCTTAACATAGACTATTGAACTGGTGTGTTAATAAAAGAATCTCTGTGAAACCAAACAACACTTCATTCTGTGATAAGGGTGCACAAACGAAAGCGTCTGGAGTAAGTGTGTGGGTTTGTGTGTGTGGGTTTGTGTTTTGTGTGTGTGTTTTGTGTATTATTACTACAAATTAGGTGTTCAATTAAATTCAAAGTGGTGTTAAAAAGTCCTAAAGGTTATTAGCTCTGACTGGAGTACACTTGGGGGTCGATGATGTTCTCAAACATCTGAGAGACATGGATCAATCGCTCAATCCGCATGTGAGGAAAAGCCAAGAGTGAATAAGTCCTCGTCTATTCTTCAGGCTTTGAGAGCCGTGATAGAGTCGAGAACTCAGCTCGATATCTCTCTCAGTGCAAAGGCGATGAATGCCACGCCATACAATAGCAGCGAGCGTGATATCACAGCAACTTCACTCGACTAGTGGTGGAGTTAATTGAGAAGCGGCTAATGGAGAGGGAAGTGAGGGGGATTAGTGATGGCGTGGTGTGAAGCTGGGGTTAGTCGAGCTGCTTGGATGGAACTGAATTTAATTTGCTCTGCGTTCTACGGTTTGGATTCTGTGCAGTACGCTGGTGGTGGTCTCTCTCTCTCTTTCTCTCTCTCTGGAATTTTAACACCTGAGCAAGTCTGTACATGATTTTTATTCACACGTCCTCATGCCTTCAGCTCGTATCAGGTTATTTATCATCTCTCTTCCACTCTCTTCAGTGTTTAATCTGTTTTACTTCACTCCTCCTCCTGGTGCCAAAGTGTTTTCAGTGTTCCATCCTCAGTCTTTCTAACCACCTCTCCATTTCATTTCACTTCATAAACTCTCTCTCTTTCTTTCTTTCTTTCTTTCTCTCAGCTTGATAAAAAAGATTTATGCCTCAATTAGGCTATCAAAGCTCTTGAGTGCTGAGAGCTGGAGCCGTGTGCTGATTGGCCTGTTCATTCTCGCCTCTGTCTCAAAACGACTCCATTTATCCGTCCTGTGTTCTGTCCCGCTTTACTTTCCCACCACATCCTCCAACACACCCACACATCTGATGAGAAACTGAGAAGCTCGCTGTAAACAGACAGTTAGAGGGAAATATGGCCCTCAGCCAGAGGGACACTTTTCTTTAGTGCTTCGCTGAGGAGGACAGAGAGAGAGAGAGAGAGAGAGAGAGAGAGAGAGAGAGAGAAAGAGAAAGGAGTTTAAACCTCTATAAAAGAATCCCAATTATCCCAGTTTCAGGAAACTCCTCAGCGCTCGGTTTTTGAAATTGAACAATGAGCAAATTGACACGTTAAAGCTCCAAAGTTCAGCGTTCAGTCTTCAGTTTAGTGGTAGTGGAGTCATTGACAGTCCATCCTGAGACACAGCCTCTAATTATCCTCATCCGTCTAAAAAATAAGGAGTTTTGCGTCAATAGCAGCATCGCTTAGCTCTGGAACACGCGATGAATCAAATAACTTTGGTTTTTAATGTTAACTCCAATTCATTTTAATTGAATTAAAGATAGAATGTGAATGAAAAGTGTGTTTCTCAGTTTCTCAGACTCTCTCCAGGACTTTCCTCTCTCCAAGCCCATCTTCTTTTATACACTGACATGGATAAGGAGCTTATAAAGTGTTATAAACCGCTGTGGAAGATTAATCCAATTTCTGCTTTATGGAATATTACAGTGATTACTGTCACTCTGCTCATGTTTTGGATCTTACGGACGATTTCCCAAGAACTGACTCGTCAAATACTTTAAGAACTAAAATGCAACTAAAATAACTAAAACTAATGAAATTATTAGTGTTGAGCACACACAAACACACACACACACACACACACACTTTAAATTGTGAGGAGCTTTCGTCAGTACAAAATTTGAACTGTCTCAGGTCTGTAATGCGTGTCTGGCTTGGTGACGTGAATCTACAGGCCCTATTTACACTAGTGTGTTTTCATTTTAAAACGCATAAATTTTGCTACGGTTAAGCCTGTCATCTACACTACTCCGGCGTTTTCAACCCTTGAAAACTGACACTTTGGGAAACGCCAAAGACCCCGCTTTAGTTTGAAAACTTCAGGCTTGCGTTTCCAAAACAAAGACTTTTGAAAAACAAAAGCGTGGCTTTGCCCACATTCGCCCCCTGGATCATTGTGTATCCTTCCCTGATTTGTCAAGCCCCTACCACATGACCATTACGCTACCCTGATCGTATACACAATACCACAGAGACTGAATCGCAAGGTTTGCTGGCTTTGTCATTCTTAGCAGCCATTATGTAGTGTAAATACTGTATTTTATAATACTGCAGCTGCCTAAATGCGCAAGAGGCAAGCTATGATTAGAGCAATCAGCAACAAATCTCATTTCAAGCGCCTTAAGCCCTACATGGATTGCCGGTTTGTTGTGCCTGCCGTTGACTAGCAACCAACTTCCTGTTTACAGTGATATGCGCATGCCCAGTGCGCATGAATGGTCATGCGACATGGGTATTCCTTTCGTGTAGTGTGGACGGAGATCATTCCTGAAATACAGCAGAAATGCCAGTGTGGACGAGGATCATTTTAAAAATGCACTAGTGTAAATAGGGCCTACAGTCTAGGTGAGAAAAAAAACTGACCCCACCCTCACTTCTCGCTTACTCATGCCATTCTGTGTTTATATTACAACCTGTCAGTGGTGCTGCTGTGCTTACTTCAATTAAAATCCAAAATAATCCCATATAAGGCATTAATAATTAGCAAAAAATCCGATCTGGAGCCAGTAAATGTTAATTATAGCTTTTTAGTCCTTTTAGCACATTGCTCCTGATGATGGACAATATTATAAATCTTATTTAATAAAAGATTAAGCTCATTAGCTAGCAAACCAAATTGAGATTTTTAAAAATAATTTGGTTCTTCAAAATCAACTCATTTCATATTTTGGTGTCATGCTAGTGATTTTTATTTATTTTTATTTTATGCCTGAGTGTTTATGTTTACTTTCACCTCCGAGCAAACTTTACTCAGAATACCGATTCTCAAGGAATTCAGCTTATTGATAAAATGTATACGCTATGTAGAAAACTATACACGTGTCTTGGGATTGTGTTTCTGCATCACGTTTTTACTTAAACTTACTTTTACAAATACACCACTTAAATATGTTGGCTTAAAACCAAAAGTTGCCAAATAACTTAAAATAAACTGTTCTTTTTAAGGTCAGTCATGGCTTGTTGCTATAATATTTAGTGATGTAAGTGTGTTGATTGCACATAAGGGAATTTCCATTCATGTCTTTTAGCACATTCATGCAATAAAGTGTCAAATTTTGTGATTACACTTTGACAAAAATAATATTGATTCTCAAGACTAGATACCTTTGGGACAATAATATTATTCAATTCCTCACACTTCAGTATAAATAGCACACAAACCTCCTCATATCATCTCACCATCAAACATCATTACACACACAGGACCTGAGTGATGGTTAAATTAAACGCATACATGCATGTTGGTGTAGAATTGTGAAAAACATAAACATGAAATTTGTACCAATTTACTGACAAACATTACCACAACAGCTTGCTAACATGCATGTAATTATTCTGCTTTTATCCTAACTGTGAGAAATTCATTTATTCTTTACCACAAAACCAGCTGTAATTATGCGACTCTTTGCTTTGACCCTGACCAGCGAGAAAGGTCGATGCTGTTTGGGGAAAATGAGCCGAGCCTCGAGCGTGTAATTATCATCTCAGTGTTACAGAGCAGAAAACAAACTGTTGACATTTGACTGGATCGAGTAATTATCCACTATGAACATTCCCAGGTAAACACTCGGACTCCTCTCAGGTCAAAACATGGCATATAATTCAGACAGAAAAGCCGGAGATGAGTGAAAACAACAGGATTATTCATCTGCGTTAATGAAGAAGTCTGCAGAAAAAATGTCACTTAATGTGTTAGTCTGGCCTGGGCGTTATGTCTATCATGTTTTAATGAGAATATGTTAAACGGCCTTGAGCAGGAGAGCACTGACGAACATCTCACAACCAAAACAAGCAATCAATATACATCTTTATGAATAATTATCTTGTTATAATAAAAATCATCCTAAAGGAATGTATGGGGAAATTTCTTTTGATGATCAAATTATCATCAGAGATTTTTACAGGAATGACAGTTTGCTCAGTGAAAAGGAAAAAGAGACAAAAAATAAATGGATCTATCAGACGTTACAGTCATGTGTGAATATGGACTGACTGTAGTTCATTTCTGCGTAGAAATAGAAATAAAGCAGTAATTAAACTGAGCAGGAAGTTTGTCACAGTAAGCCTCCGGTAACAGTTCCTCCTCCTTCTCCGTTCGCTCCCACGGCTGATGGACGGTGGATGGGGTTATCTTGGTTGCTTCTCCATTTTCACTGGTGTGTGTTGAGGGGGGGCTGGGTAATTCCCTCCTTAGTCTCAGATACAGGCCTCTTCATATCCATGATATTCGCTCATCCTTCAGGTGTGAACTTTTATACGGACATGCATTTGTAAACACGTCACGTTTAGGAGCAAGCAGCTCTGAATCCTAAATCCCACATCATCGACTGTTAAACTCCAGGAAGAGAGAGTGAGAGATAATTAGCTGTGTTTAGATTTCAAAGAATGTACTGTATTTACACTAAAAGAACAATTCACACTGGATGCGTGCGTATCCCACAACAGACGCACTTCCTTTATCGTCTATAATGATTTTCCACATGCATGTGTTTGAAGCTTTAGCCAATCACACACTTCTACTGAACCACTGAGGAGACGTGGTTATTTTTATTATGTGTGGTCATGAATTAATCGATTTATTTCATGGCCTTGAACAGAACACTTGTACATTTCGGTGTTAGATTTATGGATAACGCTCCTGTTTTCCCATCTGAATTCGGTGTAAGATCTCATGCTGCAATGGTGCATCACCAAACTAATGTAAAAAATACAATACATAAAAGAATCAGTGATGAAGCTTGAAGGTTTGTGAGTTCAGAAGCTGTCTAACTGATGATGGATCCTGTTAATAACTGGAGAGTGGATACTGAGAACATAACCTTACGATTATTACTGATATCATCGTACGTCTCTTAAATGACCTATCCATTTAACACTGTGCAGTAATTGAAGGATTTATCTATCTATCATATCTATCATATATTTTATTATCATTATGATGATCATTATCCAGGATGTACAGGATGTTATATGACAAACTCTTTAAGGGTCAAATCTCTCAGGATGAAGCGTTTCAGTGGATTAAATGCTTCTCATACACTTCTGTAGTGCTGTTGATACACATACAGTATATTAATCCCTCTGTTTCACTAATCTCATTTTTTGGCTTATTGATCCATGATGTTGTAGGTTAAACGAGCATAGAGAATGGGAAGGACAGCGTGATCCTTTTTAATCAAATTAGAAGTCTTGACTGTTCACTCCCACGCACTACACCAACCAGATTTGGTTAATTGCTGATTAATTTACCTAATCAAACTGGACTTTAATTAAATAATAGCTGGAAATAAAGGGGATAGAGGTGGAGTTAGAGAATTAAAGTTGTCATTTATAGTTTGAAATTATATCGGGGATTTCTTTTTTTTTTTTTATCTCAAATTGTGTAACATTTTGCATGTGTATTTAATACGAACCGGGACTGTTTTTCTTTCCCAGCTAGCACACCTGTCCAGTGCTATTGTATTAGTCCTGGCCTGAATTTGACTGACATTTCTTTTATTTAAATATCATCGTGTTCATGCAGCTGGCAAAAGATCCTGACCCTGCTGAAGATCTCTTGGGTGTTTGTACTGGTTTATTTTTCATATTCTGTACTCCTCTTTTCTTATCTTTCCTTTTTTTTGAGATCCTATTGAAATGGAAATCTGGCAGCTCTGGAACAGATGAAAAAGTCTGGTTTTGGCAGCTTTATAGAAAATCAGCACAGCCTCTGAACACACACATGGTTAATTCAGAAACGAATGCAGTGGCAGTGAATCACATGCACAGGGTTTCTGAGGCTGAATGAGAACTCAGGATACAGAGGTCTCGCCATCAGTATAAACAATAGATTCACAGATGAATGCGGGGCAAACACAATTATTTTGTAACAAATGATATGCCCTATGGAACAGCTTCATCAAACACGTGTTGGCCTCAGCTTATGAGTCTAAAATTAAATTTAAATTAATGCTACTACAGACGTGGGTTGTATTGTGAATCTCACTCTCTCCCTCTCTCTGGTTCTCTGATGACTCATCCTGTAAAACTTGTCCTCAGACTCTGGCACACTCAACCTGCTTTGTAGACACTAGCCATCCTTCTGGCTAAATCGCCGCAGAGGATCTTGAAACGATTAAGATACTGTAGAAGCCGGTGCTTTAGATCCCCACTGCTTCAAAGCTCACAGCTTTTGCTGTGCTGACACACCCTTCCAGTAGTCCAGGATGTCATGTAGGTCCTCCCCCTTTGCGAACTGGACCTTCTTGCGTAGTGCATTTCCAGCTGTTATGTAACAGGACTCCTCACGAGGACCCTTTCGATACGGACGGAAGCGCTCCCATATTCTCAGTGTGCTCTCGGTGGAGTACTCTGGACTGGACGAGTACCCCGAGTAGTTGTGTTGCTGGGGTGAGAGCTGAGAATAAGAAGCAGCGTCTCTCTTGGCACGTGATAGGGGTTTGAGGAAAGAGGCTCTTTGTGCAGGGGAGTCATGGGAGCCCTCGTAGTAGAGGGCAGGGACTGAGTGACGATGCTCTGCACAGTGGAAGTCTGGATGTACCTCCAGGTGCTGCTGAAGGCTCACGCCATCCATGGTGACGCCATCCATGTTACAGCTTACACCACCACCACCAACTAAGGGAAGCCTATCCAGAGGTTCCCCACACCGGGCTGGGCTACCCTTCTCAGGATACTGACAGGGATCAGGACTGCGTGGTTCTGGAACATCCAGGCTGTACACCCTAGCTTTTCCACCAGCAGGGCCACAATGTTTCTTAGAAGAGCTGACGATCACAGCTGCATCAGCACTCATCTGTCGTTGAATAGGTCTCACTGCCGTGGCTGGTGGTGGAGGGCGATATGGAGGTGACATGAAGCCTCCTCCTGTAATCCCTGGCCTTTCAGAAAGAGGAGCTGTTAGAGGCAGAGGAGGTGGAGGAGGTATTTTGGGGGAGGGCAGGACCTGACAGGCCTCATTGATATTAGGTGAGAGTGGAATTAGCCCCCTGGTTATGGAAGAGGTAATACTAGGTGGTGGTGAAGTGGGATTTCCACTTGATGTGGCAGCAGAGGACACTGCAGCTGCTACAGAGTCGAGTTTAAGCGCATCAATGCAGTTATTAATGATCTGGTTAACTTTATCAACTTCCATTGCAATAGTAGAGATCTCTGATGCTGACCCTCGACCATCATCATCATCTGAGTCATCTCCCAGGTCACTTCCATCTTCCTCCATTAGGTCTTCTGCTCTAATAGCCTGCCTTACTCCATCTCGCCCTCTTTCATCTCCGGCTCCTGAAGTCCTAACATCCATGTAGTTGCCTTTGGTTGCCATGGCCTCAGAGAAGGCCGTGGCCAACTTCTCTACTTGAGGAATAGTGGAGAGACGTGAGGAACTGGTATTACCAAGGCCATGACCCAGCATGCCTGAGCTTGAGGAGGACATGGGAAGCTTGCCATGGTGATGCTGGTGGTGGGCCTGCTCATGGAGCTTGTGCACTGCTGTTGGATCATTGGCAGCTGCAGCTGCAACCTCAGATCCATACCGCATCTCTAGGATGGTCTTTTTCACACAAATTGATTTTTCTTTCTCTTCTTGCCTTCGACGCCTCCTCAAACAGTAATACACCAGACCTAGAATAATCAGCATCCCAAACAAGCAGCCCACAATGGTCATAATGTAATGTGTGGTAGTGGATGGGGTGGGCAGCAAGTCATCTGTAGTGGGAGTCCGAGTGGAAAAGTGAAGACATGTGTGGTTAAAACGCTGGGAGTTGCGTATGGAGGCCACACAAAAAGTGTAGTTGGTGTTTGGTATGAGCTTGTTTAGCGTAATCAACTCCTTCTTGTTTTTCAGGTTCATCACATCAGAAACAAAGCTCTGATTGTACTGTACTAAGATATACATCTTGCTGTAGGGCCGTGGTATCTGCACGAGCAAGGACGCTGAAGAAAGAGACACATGCTGAAGTGCAATACTGGGGCTAAATGTGTTCTCAGAGGAGGATGAGGTTGTGGGCTGATGGTACGGTCCAATACGATCAAACATATCAGGCCCCATGCCTGAGGAATCCAAATCTGGTGGCAATGAAGTCATCCCTGGAATAAAAACTCCATCTCTGCACATGGAGGCAAGGATGTTGAGAGCACTTCGACCAGGTCCTCCAATGGGACTTAGCAATGGGTAGCCGAAAAGCTCCCGTGGAGTCTCGCACTGTAATCGATCGTAGGTGTGTGTGACATTGTTGAAAGCCTCCAGCCAAACGAGGAAAGTGTAGAGATCACAGCCACAGTGAAAAGGGTTCCCTGCCAACTCACACACCATCAGCTTTCCCAACACTCTGAACGTGGACGAGTCTAATCGAGCCAGCTTGTTAGAGGACAGGTCCAGACTGCTGAGGCTGGGGCATTCCCAGAAGGCATTTGTGGCAATGACCTCAATGAGATTGTGCTGCAGGAAGAGGCACTGTATGCGTCCCAGGCCTCGCAGCATGCCCTCCGTCAGATTGGTCAGTTTGTTGTAGCCCAGCTGCAGCACCTGGAGGTTAGCCTGGCCAGCGAAGGCACCATCCTCAATGTAGGAGATCTCGTTCTTGGTCAGGTTGAGGTCCGTCAGGTTTGTGAAGCGGCTCAGTGAGGAGAAGAATACAGCCTTGAGCTTATTCTCATTGAGCCGTAAATCATGCACGGTGTTGTTGATGTGCTGCGGGATTGTCTCATATGGCGGCTGGTTCTGACTGCAGATGGCCAGCCATACGTAGCCCTTATCCCCTTCAATGAGCCAGCAATCACCACAGACGAGGTCTGGTGCTGAAAATAGCAGGAGAAGAAAAGGAAAGAGCAGGAGAGCAATGCTGGGAGAGGACCGGGTATATGTCTTCGTCTTCATGGTGAGGAGAAATTGTGGAAAAAAGTAGTGGAGAGTCTTTGGACCGTAAAGCAGGCAGGATGAAGTAGGCACTAGTTCTGTACAGTCACTGTCGTTGGCAAGCCATGGGCTCTAACACATTCGCCATAATATCTGATTTGCAGTAGGATTGCAGTACTGACTATCATTAGGCTGCCACATCGTATCCTCATGGGATATTCAGATCCTGACTTGGAGCGTGCTTCACAAAAGAACCTGTAGAGAGAAAAGAAAAGAACAAGGGTGTAAATAATAATTTAAAAAAGTAGAAAAGCAGTATTCATCATACTCAAGTCCAGACAACAGCTTGAATTTTTAAAATATCACAGCTGTTTACTTATTTATAAAAATGAAAATTGCATTGTGCTCGCTGTAGAATGGCACCGGAATGCATCTCATAAATATGGAGTAGCACTTTACTACATAATGCTAGTCACTTCACTCATACCTGCTCCCTGCTGATCACTCTGTTAGCTCAGAGTAGTACTTTATCATTCTGAATGTGATTAACATTCATTGATAACACCAGCATTGAGGACTTGTTAAGGACATGTCTGTTGTTATAATCTCGTATTTTTCCCCCAAAGAATTAAATTACTCAGGCCATGCTATCTCCCCTTTTATCTTTCATTTGCCCTAATTATATCTGGATGTGTTTGGCAGGTAAGTCAGACAAGGTGTTTGCTAAATGGGGCTCATCCTTCTTTCTGTGCCACCTGTTTCCCACCATGATCCAGAACTCAGGAGGACTTTCACACAACACACGTCATTAATCACCAGATGGAACAAGGTCATTTCCTCTGTCAAATACAGCCCTGATTCCATCCCGTAGACCTCGTTCAGTCTGCGTGCAGAGAGAATCGACTGGAATTATCCATTAATCAAGAGATTAAAAATGTTCCCGAAATGCCGAATTCTATTTTCCTCAGAACAAAAACTGGAAAGTCCAAACTCATGGCTATTTTAGTTCTCCTCAGTGTCCTGGGTTAATGTTGGTGCTAAATGTATAGATGTTTAAACACTACATACAAAAACAAACAGTAAATTATGAGTTCTAATGTAAGTTTTGGGACTATGTGAAGTTCTGTCAGATCTCTGGGTTTTGATGTCTGTGCTGGAGGTTCTTCCTCTCTCTCTCTCTATCTCTTTAAGGCCACAGGAGATGTGAACTGGTTTGGTGTTCCACATAGTGAGGACAAAAAAGGAGCTTTAATTAGGGCCGGGGCTCAGAAACATGGTGAGGTGCATCCCAAAGAGACAGGCAGAGTGTGTGTGTGTGTGTGTGTGTGTGTGTGTGTGTGTGTGTGTCTTTAGAAAGACTGACTGAAATGGAGAACAAGAAGCAGAGAGAGATTTTAAAATATTTACTCCAATAACTTTCAAAAAGCTTTTTATATCAGAAACACATTTTCATATAAATACCTACACCAGTCACCCATCTTTCTGATATAAATTTAGCATCAGTGTCTTTTTGTTCCCAAACTGGAGACATATGTCATCTTACCTCATCATCATCATCATCATCATCATCATCATCATCATCATCATCATCATCATCATCATCATCATCATCATCATCATCATGTTACAAATCAAACACTTTCGAGTGACCTCTTTAAACTGAACATCTGATCTGATCTGAGATCATGATCCTGCTGAGAGTGGATCACAATCGATTGCTGTCTCTTTAACGCTATTGCTTCATTAGTTATGATGAACTTCTCAAACTTATTCATTCTGAGACTTGATGGACTTAAATAATGTAAAAATAAACAAGAAGTGTCTGTTTTGAATTCATTTCCTCCTCCGCTGTGTCTTTATATACATTAAGTCCAATCGTGTGTGTGTGTGTGTGTGTGTGTGTGGGCATGTGATTTAGTGTAATATAAAAAGACATACATGTTTTATATTAAAAGTGAATATGAAGGTCAGATTAATAATCAGCTTCACATCTTATTGTGGAACAGAAGGAGGAACAGAAACCTGATGAGCTGACTTTAATGATTGCAGCCATGACATAAAAGGTATATGCCCCCCCCACCCCACCCACCCGAACACACACACACACACACACACACACACACACACACACAAAAACAAACCACATTTTATCTGTTTTTCTTCCCGACATTTCCCCAGGCCCTGGTGCAGAAACATCCAAACAGTTTTGCATCACTGCCTTGTGCTTTTAGGAAAAAAAAAAAGATGTGTGTGTGTGTGTGTGTGTACATGTCTGGGTACAGGAGAGGAATTGAAATGAATTGAATGAAATGAAACCGCTCAGTGTGACGTTCGCTTCAGATCCAAATCTGTACAGAATGAGCTTCTCTCTCTGTCTCTTTAATTCTCTCTCTCAGCGATGATTAGAGCTGAGAGTTTTGCAGGTCAGAACATCACCACACTCAGGACCCTTTCACTGGAACTCTGGCCTCATCATGTCATGACCTCATCAGCTACTGTGACATGGTGTTTTCAGGATGAGGCTGACGTAGCGAGCGAGCGAGAGAGAGAGAGTGAGAGAGAGTGTAAGAGAGTGTGAGAGAGAGCGTGAGAGAGAGATAGAGAGAGAGAGAGAAGGGCAATGCAGCCTTCAAGCTACAGGTAAAATACTCTGTGTGTGTGTGTGTGTATGTGTGTGTGTGTGTTTGTGTGTATGTGCGTGTGTGTGTGTTTGCTCTGGCCCTATTTACTGCTGTGTAGCTGTATAATCCTGGACAGAACACACACACAGACACACTCATATCTGTGCCGAGTTTTTGCCGCCCACTTGAGAGCAGATCGTCCCATCTGTGCAGGAGAAGTGGGGGAGGGGGTGTGTGTTATGGTCCAGACGGGCCGGACTGTGTGGGCAAGGCAGGAAATGAGGTCAGACTAGAGAACAGTGCAGTGTGACCCACTTCCTGTTAACTCGGTCTCAGTGATCACCTGCAGAAACACGGCCAGGGTGCGTCCTACATCCTCGATTTAACCAGCACACACACACACACACACACACACACACACACACACACACACACACATATATATATCTTGGAAAGCTAAATGAGACTTCAGTTCCATTAAGTTCATCCTCCTAAATAATATTCACATCAAAATACTGAACACATCACACAGTCAAGTACTGCAGAACAAATACCACAGGAGACTATTCATCTGACAAGCTTTTCCTCACCTTCATCCTCTTCCCTATCTTCATCCTCCTCCTCACCTTCACCCACATCCTCATCCTCACCTTCATCCTCCTCCTAATCAGTAAATGAAAATACTTGGAGTGCTTTCACACCTATCAGTCCAGGTATCGAGTCTGAATCAGAGTGAAAATTGATTATTTTGGTTCGTTTGCTGTTTGGTTTCTCGCTTCATGCAGTTAAAGTAAGTAAAGAGTTTGATCAGAACTGGACTAAGAGCACTAAACTCAGATGCTTTCAACTCTGTTATTCTGATCTACACTGGAGTGACTCCTATGTTTTCACCTGCATAAGAAATGAAATAATGAGAAGAGCGGAGTTGAGCTGTCTGTAGTGTCACATGATCTCAGTATAATACACCTGCTCCCAGAGTGTGTTAGAGATCCTAACCACACAGCATCATGAAGTCCAAGGAGCGATCAGAACAAGTCTGGGTCAAAGTGGGAGCTCTCTGTATGTGTGTGTGTGTGTGTGTGTGTGTGTGTGTGTGTGTGTGTGTGTGTGTGTGTGTGTGATGATCTGCAACATCCATTATTGTGTGCATTAATTTTGCAGATCGTTATTGAACTTGTATCAGTTCTCTATAGTGGACAGTGTG
Organism: Ameiurus melas; assembly: GCA_012411365.1. Lineage (NCBI taxonomy): Eukaryota > Metazoa > Chordata > Actinopteri > Siluriformes > Ictaluridae > Ameiurus > Ameiurus melas. The sequence goes on from CM022753.1 coordinate 23,434,751, forward strand.
TTACACTGTGTACTGAGGATTAGAATAATATATATTTATAATATTTTATTAGAGGTTTTTAGTTTCAATTGCTAAACGGCATCGGTCAATACTGAAGCCACTTTTTCAAAACTCTTCATACAGTCTGCCTCTCACGTCGAAAACGTACTCAAACCACTTCATACTGTGGAACTGGAAAGTATTCACAGCGCTTCACTTTTTCCACATTTTTTTATGTTACAGCCTTATTCCAAAATGGATTCAATTCATTATTTTCCTCAAAGTTCTACAAACAATACACCATTATGATAACGTGATTAAGTTTGTTTGAAATCTTTGCAAATTTATTAAAAATAAAAAAAAAAAAAGCACATGTACATAAGTATTCACAGCCTTTGCTGAGTACTTTGCTGAAGCACCAATTACAGCCTCAAGTCTTTTTGAGATGATGCTACAAGCTTGACACACCTATTTTTGGGCAGTTTCTCCCATTCTTCTTTGCAGGACCTCTCAAGCTCCATCAGGTTGAATGGGGAGCGTCAGTGCACAGCCATTTTCAGATCTCTCCAGAGATGTTCAATCGGGTTCAAGTCTGGGCTCTGGCTGGGCTACTCAAGGACATTCACAGAGTTGTCCTGTAGCCACTCCTTTGTTATCTTGGCTGTGTGCTTAGGGTCGTTGTCCTGTTGGAAGATGAACCTTCGCACCAGTCTGAGGCTGAGAGCACTCTGGAGCAGGTTTTCATCAAGGATGTCTCTGTACATTGCTGCATTCATCTTTCCCCTGATCCTGTCTAGTCTCCCAGTTCCTGCTGCTGAAAAACATCCCCACAGCATGATGCTGCCATCACCATCCTTCACTGTAGGGATGGTATTGGCCAGGTGATGAGTGGTGCCTGGATTCCTCCAGACATGATGCTTGCCATTTAGGCCCGAAGAGTTCAATCTTTGTTTCTCATGGTCTGAGAGTCCTTCAGGTGCCTTTTGGCAAACTCCAGGCGGGCCGTCATGTGCCTTTTACTGAGGAGTGGCTTCCGTCTGGCCACTCTACCATTCAGGCCTTCAGGCCTGATTGGTGGAGTGTTGCAGATATGGTTGTTCTTCTGGAAGGTTCTCCTTTCTCCACAGAGACACGCTGGTGCTCTGTCAGAGTGAGCATCAGGTTTTTGATGTAGAAACATCTCAAGGATGATCAGTGGAAACAGGATGCACCTGAGCTCAATTTTGAGTGTCGTGGCAAAGGCTGTGAATACTTATGTACATGTGCTTTGTTTGTTTTTTATTTTTAATAAATTTGCAAAGATTTCTAACAAACTCCTTTCACGTTGTTATTATGGGGTATTGTTTGTAGAATTTTGAGGAAAATAATAAATTTAATCCATTTTGGAATAAGGCTGTAACATAACAAAATGTGGGAAAGTGAAGTGCTGTGAATACTTTCAGGATGCACTGTACATGTCTCACAATAAGCTCGTTCAACCATAACACTGGCAACAATTCTCACGCAGAAAGCATACACTATCACTCATAACACGCTGCCCTACAAAACACTAACATTAGGGAGCATTACATAAATGATAACTTTTATCTTTGAAGTTTGAATGCTTTTTCACATAAATAGTATTTCATTATAGAATAAGAATAACACAGTTTTACTTTACTGACTGCACTGAAGTATATGTAAGAGAAATGAAATCAGAATGGATGCATGGTGGCTTAGTGGTTAGCATGTTTGTCTTCCACCTCCAGGGTTGGGTTGGGGGTTGGGGGTTCGATTCCCACCAAGGCCCTATGTATGTTCTCCCTGTGCTGTGGGGGTTTCCTCCGGGTACTCTGGTTTCCTCCACCAGTCCAAAGACATGCATGTATGGCATGGTAGGCTGATTGGCATGTCCAAAGTGTCCAAAGTTCCCATACTGTATGAATGGGTGTGTGAATGTGCATGTGCCGTGCGATGGATTGCCATGCCACCTTGTGCCCCATCCTCCCTGAGATAGGCTCCAGGTTCCCTGCGACCCAGTAGGATAATCAGTACAGAAATTGGATGGATGAAATCAGAAATGCAGCAGTTTTATCCAATATCCTTTATTCTTTCAATATCTTTGCATGTAGTAATTTACTTGTGAAAAAAAAAAATTGAAACACAAAACAAATTCCTGAAATTCCAGGGCTGCAATAATAATAATAATAAATCAACAACATGTATAGTATAATCACTCATACTGTACAGTACTACGTCTTCTCTGGTGCTGCATCTTGTAAAGTATCTTCTGGAATGTCTAGTTCAACCCTGGCGAGAACTCTCTCCACACCCCACATTCATGGCATACAGTAAGGACATCTGGTCATCTAGATGGTGGTCATAAACCTTCCACCTCCACGCAGAGAAAATCAATGTGCAGCAAACCAGCAGAGTGGTGGAATGCCACATTATCCCACACAACAATGAAAGGAGGGGAGATTATTGCCCCCCTTTCCTCTGCTGGCACATGTCGATTATGCAGGTCATCCAGAAAAGAAATGATCCTCTCTATATTGTAGGCGTCAATGAGTTTTGTGTGTAACAGCAAACCATCATTGGACAGTGCTGCACACATTGTGATGTTAGCTCCTCTCTGGCCTGGGACATCCACGCTTGCTCTCTGTCTAATCACAGCATGTTTTTGCCAGGTTGAATGCCAGTTCATCTACAAACATGAACGCATGTGCAGTTTGCCTGGTTTCCATCTCTGTTACTCTTTAAAATACAGTAAATCCACAGTTTTACAGTACTTTACATTATGCATAGCTGTGTATGTATTCTGTTTGGATATTCTTAAATAAAAAGACACCTTACCTGGGCATATTGATACTGGAGCTCTTTCACACGTTCACTGTTTCTCTCAAAGGGTACAGTGTACAACTGCTTCATCCTTATTTCATATTTCTTATTTTATATTTTATGTTTTGCGTACCGACCGTATTCACATTTCCAAAAGTGATATTGTTTGCCAGCACTCTGTCCCGAATTTCCCGCAGTTGTATTGCATTGATCCAATTACCACGTCAACAATGGTGTTTTTTTTTCCTGCGTATCTGATAATATTCTGCCTCACCCTCCTGTGGGAGGCAACCTCTTGATTCTACTGCAAATCACAAAACAATCAATATTTTTCAAAATGTCAGAACATGTAAAAATGTGAACATACTGTATTGTACTGTGATATGTAACATTATCATTGAAGGGTGCACATCTCACCTGTTTTGCCAGAAAAAATTTGTACTATTGATGCAACTGTTGAACGCTGCAGATTTGGTTGCACCCGTAGAAGTGACCATGGTTTAAAACATGGTCAGTGATTGTGGCACTTATCTCATCAGAGATCTTCCTCTCCTTTGTCCTCCACACATTCTCCCTCTCCCTCTTCCTTGAACCATGTTTCCAAATTACTGTAAATCATTCCGAAGCCATTCTCTTTTGTCTGTTTGATAACGAGACTACAAGCAGGACACTTGAGAAGGCTTTCAGCTAAAATTGCTATCAGCTGTGTTTGGAATGACTAAATATTCTGCTAAGATTTGCGATATATTTCAATCTGGTTGTTGCAGATTTGTGTTTTTAACAGTTTTGGGAACAGTTTGTTAATTTGAAAACGTGCTGAAATTTTTTCCATTTTGCAGGTGGTAGAGTATGAAAGTGCACCTATCATGGTTTTGAAACATGCCTAATTTTGTTTTGAAGGTCTCATACAATAGATTTACATGTATCAAAGGTCAAAAAACACTTTAATGTGCTCATAATTTACACTGCAGCATTACCTTTCCACCCCACAGTGTCACAAACGACCAGTTCAATGATCCGTTCTAAAGAATTCATTCTAAACTCCTCCTTTCACAGAGCATATGCTGCTCTGATTGGTCAGATGTCCCAGTCTGTTGTGATTGGTCTATTGCTGTCAGTGAGCAGCCAATGAAGACCAGAGGTGGGGCTTTTTGTTTCAAACCCACATAAGTTAGTACAGAAAGTGAGTCCGGATTTACTAACAACTCGTTTCGGCTGTTCAGAATCGGTTCCTTCTTTTGGGAGTCAATAACTCTGTATGTTGTGTGCTTTGATTTTTTTTTAAACTTTCCACACTTTTTACATTCACAAACAGCTCTATAAAACACTATTTGAAAACCTATAATAGGTGCACTTTAATGAGAAAAGAGTTTGTGGATTTCAGGAGAATGTTGTCACTGAATTTTGTGTGAAAGTAATGAAAAATGATTCACAGTTTGGTCTACATAAACTTCTGCTTCGCTGACTGTGTGAAGAGTTTTGACAATGTGACTTCAGTTTTGACCGATGCATGTTAGCAGTTGAAAACAAACTGTAATTCAGTGTATAGTCACCTCTATAAAGATGAGGATTAGAGATCTGGAGTGTACTCTCCACACATTAACTTTAACTATAAATTGAAAAAAATGAATGAAGATGTTTTTGTGGCTTGCTGCTGAACTTGATGTCAGACGTAAGCTGTAGTTGGGTTATGTAGAGCAACATAATTACGGAGTGTCGCATTGACTTTAGTGACCTGACAACTTCTGAGACAACCGCAATTTCCCCATCAGGATCCGATCAGGAGCGTAATTAGATGTGAGATAACATATGTGTGGGTAATTAATGCAGAGGTTCTGCTGCTGGAGAGCACCATTTAAACCCCTGTGTGTGTTTGTGTTTGTGTTTGTGTGTGTGTGTGTGTGTTCTGCCTGTGTGCGCCTGTGTGTGTGTATGCTCCATTACAGTATTAACAGTGACAGACTGAAAGGTGATGCAATTTATTGTGTGTTCATTTCAGGAGAAGGTTCAGCTAGCACAACAGATGAAATCCCACACAGTGACAGTAAAGCACACACACAGGCGCACGCAGGCAGGAACACACACACACACACACACACACACACACACACACACACACAGAGGAGACTGTTGCTATGTTATCAGTTATTCTCTTTCTGATAATTTATATTTCTGCTGTCACTAATGCACTGTACAAGTGTTCATCAGTCAGGGCTGCACTCAGTATTCAGTACTGCCACTGTCAAGTGCATGATAAGTCCAAGACCAGGACAAGCTGAGCTCAAGTCAAGACTGAGTCCAAAAACCATCAAATAATTTCTGAGGCCAAGACTTTGCTGCAGATATTCTGCTTCATTCGTACCAGAAGGATTTACATCCTGTCAAATGTTCTGCATGGAAAGTAAAAGACAACATCCATCCATCCATTTTCTGTAGTGCTTATCCTACACAGGGTCACAGTTCCAGGGAGCCTGGAGCCTGTCCCAGGGAACTCGTGGCACAAGTCAGCGGACACCCTGGACGTGGTGCCAATCCATCACACTCACATTCACACACTAAGGCCAATTTGGAAATACCAATCAGCCAACAACGCATGTCTTTCGGCTGAAGGAGGAAACTACAGTACCCGGAGGAAACCCCCCAAGCACAGGGAGAACGTGCAAACTCGAACCCCTAACCCCAAAAAACTTTTAGTTGACTAAGACCATATTCATGGAGTACACCTGATGAATTCTCACCACATTACTCCACTTACTGTTTATTTCTGTTTAGAAAAACACGTTCTAACAATCGATCATATGATTTCTCCTGTATATCCTTTACTCACTCAGCTGTCTCACTAACGCCACTGCAGACACAAATATGAAGTATGATGATGATGAAGAGATGTGCAGGGACACAGTGATGTACAGTAGAAATCAGGAATACTGACTTCTATCTGAAATATCCCACATTCACAAAGTGTCACTTTATTCCCACTCGAAATCTGCACTGATTCCAGCAAATTCCACTGAAACAGATATAAATGTACTTTTTAGATACAGAGAGAGAGAAAGAGAGAGAGAGAGAGAGAATATTTGTGTGTTTATTGACAAGAATACTAATGAGGGACTGGATATGAGATCCTCCATCTAGTGAAGCGAACAGGACACACATTCACACTGCAAAACATAACAGGAAAGAGAAGGACACACACACACACACACACACCATTTGTCATGATTCACAGGAGATCAGTTTGTGCTGATATAACACCACACACACTTTCTCTACTCATGCTATTACTCTGCTTCCATTTCTTTTTTTTGTTGTGTCTCTCTCTCTCTCTCTCTCTCTCTCTCTGTCTGCACTATTACTGCACTAGTACCAAGACAGATCTCTGACAAATCACCAGCAATTACAGAGCAGGGTTTTGTTTATCAGGATCTGTCACTAACACACACACACACACAGATTGAGTGAAAGAGAGACAGAGAGAGAGAGAGAGAGAGAGAGAGAGAGAGAGAGAGTAATGCAGCAATAATATTTTCTATTAACAAAACTGAAATCTCCAGCGGTGTTCTGTTGCAACAAGAGAGCTGTTTAATGCCTCTAACTATGATGTGTTCAGGAGAATCAGTGATTATCACTCTCTATACGACTCACGTGATGAGACTCAGACAAACACACACCTCACACACATTCTGATAAACAGCACCAGATGACAATCTACCTGAACGTCTCAGTACCTGAACCAGGCTGAGTTTCACAAACGCATCACAACACAAAGACCGAGCGAGCATCATGATGAACTCTCTCTCTCTTCAGTTAACATAATCTTCAGATTATGTTAACTGAAGCCCAGCCAGGTTGGTGTGATGTTTCTCTGGGATGTTCAGTTGAGTGCTGTTATCAGTTCAGAGCGGTTCCCAGCGGGACTCTTTGAGCTATTTGGTTTGTTTCAGCGCTCGCTGTAGCCTGGAGACCTACCTTCTTCACCTCAAATCCTCACCGCAGGAGCTCCTCAGCACTCGGTACTCACTCCACATGTTCTCTGTGTATGCTCAAACTCTGAGCCTAGTGATCTGATCACCACTCTGACATCACTTCCTATATGGAGAGCCATCATCTGAATGTTTCTTAATCTCCATCCACATCATCACACCTCACACTCCATCACACACACATTTATTTTCTTCAGCTGTGATTCCACAAAAACATGGTTTTATTAGATGAAATACCGAAATATGTGTAATCATTGATATGGTGAGATGTTTAATTTACATGTATGGAAGGAGTCTCCAGTGTCAGTGTCAGTAAAGTGCTTTGGATAAAATTTACCATAAAGTTGTAACTTTAAGATTTCTGGCATCTTCAGGACCTATCCAGCTTTACACTTCTTTGCAGTTTCTCGGTAACGACAAGCTGCGGGGATCTTTTTGTCTTATTATGTTGACGAGAGAGAATAAAGATACGCTGTTTATAGCTGCTATAATGTAAGTGACAACAGGAAATAATATTCTGGGAACATTGACTGTACCTATAAATGGATAAAAATGAATTAATGAATTAATTAAGCATCAGTAAATAAAAATGGTAAATATTATAAATTGCTGTGGTATAAGAGGAATAAAACACTTGGGGATTCTAGCAGTAACTCCAATTCATCGCACCCCACTGATGATTATTTTCTATAACAGCGTAACCCACATAGTGTTTATTTCACAGTTTTATTTATTATGTTGCTCATTAAGAGATTAATTCATTTACACTGATACAGATGGTGTGTGAACATAATATTCAGATATATTTTAATATATCTGTAAATATTACTAGTAAATAAAGAAAATATTACTCAAACAGTTAAAAAATAATTTGTAAATATGAGCAGGTGTATTTACTCAAAATGCTCATGATGTTATTGGTTGTAAATGATACCAAACAAATGATGCACACATATACAGTGTGTGTGTGTGTGTGTGTGTGTGTGGTTCTATCTCAGTGTGTGGAGCAGGATGGAGATTTAGATCTGTGTGAGATGAAGATGATGTTAGATGGCCGCGCTGTGTGTTATTATATGTGTGAGTGAACTTGGCAGGTGTTGAAATGGGCTTCTCTACAGACACACACACACACACACACACACACACACACACACACACACACACACACTGCATATGTGTGCATCACAAGCTCACATTCCCTCACGCTGTACCTGTTATCACTCCTCTCCTCTAGCTGACTTTATGTATCCTGAAGTCTCAATATTTCCTCTCGCATGTCTATGTATGTATGTATGTATAAGGGGTGGGATATTGTATATTAGGCAGCAAGTGAACAGTCAGTTCTTGAAGTTGATGTGTAAGCAGCTAGAAAATGGACAAATCGGAGTGACTTTGACAACACACAGATTGTGATGGCTAGACGACTGAGTCAGATCATCTCCAAAACAGCAGGTCTTGTGGGGTATTCCCATTATGCAGTGGTTAGTACCTACCAAAGGTGGTCCAAGGAAGGACAACAGGAGAACTGGCGAAACAGTCATGGGAACCCAATGCTCACTGATGAGCGTGATGAGTGAAGGCTAGCCCCATCTGGTCCGATCCCACAGAAGAGCTACAGTAGCACAAACTGCTGAAAAAGTTAAAAATGGCTCTGATAAAACGGAGTCAGAACACATAAGTGTATTGCAGCTTTCTGCGTGTGAGGCTGTGTAGCTACAAACCAGTCAGAATTTCCATGCTCAGTCCTGTCCACCACCAAAAGCACCTACAATGGGCACGTGAGCATAAGAGAACTGGACCATGGAGCAGTGGAAGAAAGTGGCCTGGTATGACAAATCCTGTTTTCTTTTACATCACGTGGACGGCCGTGTGCGTGTGCGTTGCTTACCTGGGGAAGAGATGCAACCAGGATGCACTATGGGAAGAAGGCAATCCAGTGAAGGCAGTATAATGCTCTGGGCAATGTTCTGCTGGGAAACCTTGGGTCCTGGCATTCATGTGGATGTTACTTTGACACGTAACACCTACCTAAATGTTGTTGCAGACCATGTACACCCCTTCATGGCAACGGTATTCCCTTATGCCATTGGCCTCATTCAGCATTGTAATCTGCCGTGCCGCACTGCCAACATTGTTCAGGAATGGTTGAGGAACATGACAAAGAGTCCAAGGTGTTGACTTGGCCTCCAAATTCCCCAGATCTCAATCTGATCGAGCATCAAATAAGTCCAATCCATGGAGGCATTAGCTTCTGCTAATGTCTTGGTGCCAGATACCACTGCACACCTTCAGAGGTCTTTTGAAGTGCATGCCTCGACGGGTCAGAGCTGTTTTGGCAGCACAAGGGGGGCCTACACAATATTAGGCACATACACAATATTAGTATATGCGGATGATTACACACTCACTGTGTAAATGAGTGTCCTGTATCCTGTAGTCGCCTCCCAGTTACAATCACATCGTGCAGCTAATAATCTCTATGACCCATTCCAATCTGCTTTTCACTGATTCCACAACACTGAAACTGGCTCTTTTGAAGGCTATTCATGATCTCCTCCTCTCTGCTGACTCTGGATTTTTCAGTATTTTGATCTTGCTTGACCTGAGCTCTGCTTTTGACACTGTATGCCACAAAACACTTTTTCCTGACTTTCAGATAGTGGTATTACTGGCACTGCTCTATCTATCCTGGTTTTCTTTCTACGTCACGAACAGACAATATTTCATCTCTATTAAGAAAAACAAATCCTGTACTGCTCCTGTACTCCTCTCACTCAGGGTTCCGTCCTAAGTCCACTACTGTTCATAATTTATGTTCTTCCACTAGGTAAGATTATTTGTCGTCATGGTCTCAGTTATCACTGCTATGCTGATGATACATAGAATTATACATCAGCGCGTTTTGAAACACCATTCCATCAGCTACCTGTATCAAAGATGTCAAAATTTGGTTAAACAGAAATTACCACAAATTCAATTCTGACAAAACTGAGATCATGAACACTTATTTACAGAAATATTGACATTTGTGTCAATATTGATGGAAATCGGACTAAACCTTTTGATCCATCTCTTACTTGTGAAGCCCAAATTAAAAGCCTCACTAAAACTGCTTTCTTCCATGTACATCACAATGCACAACTTCGACCCCACTTCAGTTTGAAAGATGTAGAATCACTAGTTTATGCTTTCATATCATCACGTCTCGACTACTGTAATTCACTCTTTACTAGTCTACAGTCTAAAACTATTGCCCAATTACAATACATCCAAAACTCTGCTGCTAGAGGTCTCTCTAACCCCAAGCGTTCTGCACACATTACTCCATCTTGTTTGGTCTTCACTGGCTGCCTGTCTCATGCCATATTAAATTTAAAATTCTTCTCCTGACATACAACGGTCTCAATGATCTGGTACCTCGTTATATATGTGATCTGCTGCATCCATACACACCAGCACGCGCTTTCGTTCTTCTGATTCCAAATTGTTGTATGTCCCTAGATTTCGTCTACCATACATTTGGTGTGAGATCCTTCAGTGTAGTTGCACCTAAATTGTGGAACACTCTACCTCAGAGCCTCCGTGACATCTCCTCTATTTCTATTTTGATATCTCAGCTTAAAATACATCTTTTCTCAGCACATTATCTATTGCTGATTGATGTTTTATTTTCCCCTTTTGTAATCGAGATTGTAACTTCTGTTGAAATGTATATTAATCTACTTTGTCCTGTGGAAATGCAAATAAAACTTTATTATTATTATTATTATCATCATCTGTGTGTGTTCCGAGAGAAGAAGATTTAGCTGTGTGTGCTATAGAATAGATTCAGGTTGAGAGCATGGCTATGTGCGGCTCATATCTCTGATGTTTTACTGGGTCGTGATGAAGAAGAGCCTCAGTGGCGCTCGCTATCTGGGGCACTGACTGTCTCCAGGCATCAGGAGGAAAACAGAGAGAAGGAGAAGGAGGACAAGCAGCACAATTTAACACCAATATTCATGAAGTGTGAAGTAACTGATTCTCATATCAGCTCAGATACAACAACACAACACACACACTAACACCACATGCTCATGGAGTAATGCACATCAGTAATTCTCCCTCAACACAGCTATAGAAGTCTACTGTACTGTACTGTATGCATATAATATCTTACTTAGCAGACCTAACATGTATTATCATTTGCTATTTACTTCGCTAATTACATGCTATTTACTTCGCTAATTACATAATAGTTTTTGATATTTATCCTTTAGATTGTGTAAATTTTGTCTACTTTAATTTGTGATTATTTTACAGACAGGTCACACGGCAGCATTAAACTCACTGTTACACTCAGGCAGAAGAGTTTCACATGTTCCTCACACACACACTTTTCTGGAGTTCTAGAGACTAGAGAGTAGTTTTTATTAATTAAAGAAAGCTTGATGTTGGTTAGTAAAGCTGGCTCACATCTCGCAAATATTTGTTTTTGGGGTTTTTTGCTAAACAGTGTGTTTAAATGAGTTTTTCATTAAATGTTCCTTCTGGTTCTCCTTCCTCTGAATTCCACCTTTAGGTTCTACAGAGGTTCTAGTTGTTTGGTTGAAGGCGATGAGTCCTACACCTTCATGTTAGTGTTTTATTCTAACATGCACTAAAAAATATGCTGGGTTATTTTTTCTACCCAAATGTTGGGTTAAGCCTTTTGGGTCATTTAACTGGGTTATTTTCTCAGTCTCTACCCAGTTTGGGGCAGTTTTATGTAACACATAACAGTCCAGTTTACATGACATGCACAACTATCTTCGTTAGCTTTGGCCTACTTGTTTGTAATGCCCACTGGATCGTAAATTGTTTACTCAGTTTTCTGGATGTTTTAAACGTGTTCTTTGATGAAAATCTTAAATATATGACTTATTTGAGTAATTTACTTCAAAGTCTATATATATATATATATAAACAGAACTTTAGCAACCCTAGCAACACATTTCTGAACACCTTGTGTATAAAAAAAGCAGATACCATGGTTTTTAAATTTTTTATATAGCGCTTTTATCCAAAGCGCTTTACACTGTGTCTCATTCACCCATTCACACAGACACTCATGGTAGCATAGCTGCCATGCAAGGCGCTAACTTGCCATTGGGAGCAACTTGGGGTTCAGTGTCTTGCCCAAGGACACTTCAGCATGTGGAGTCACCCGGGACAGTAATCGAACCGCCAACCCTACGATTAGTGGACAACCTGAAATAAAATTAACCCAGCGCTTTTGTAAAAATTAAACTATCCTTTTAAAAACAAAAAACAAGCCATTTGCTGGGTTAAAATTAACAACCCAACTTGATGGGTAAATTTAACCCAAAATGTACTCTGTCCTATATTTACCCAGCCACTGGGCTAAAAATAACCCAGAGTGTGAACACTCATCTCACAATCTGTAGTGCAAATATTTGCAAATGAAGAAAAAATTTATCTTCTGAACTGCTGCCAAACTTTAGTCCAAACTCACACTGAGTTGACCTGCACCTGTTTCATTTCATCAATAAATGATTCAATTGTGTTTTTATACATTTCTAAACTAGAACAATGCTGTAACAATGTAGGTTCCATTTCTGAAAGCTAAGACTCAACACATTTACAGCTTCATTTATACACAAACTCCTTTAACTGTAGACTTTAACAACGGGTGAATTTGATCAAATCTGAGCTGGAGTTGAACTGTAATGAGATATTTGTCCTCAGTTGTATGATTCTTAATAAAACTGTACAAAGAAAATCATCTCTCTCTTGAAGAAACATGTATAAGTATCTCATCTCCTAAATAATGAACTTCAAATATAATAATCATCAAATTAATCGCTGAGGCAAATCTTATAAAAGCATCACGTCATTTCCTTAAATATTGTCCTGCTGATTACAGAAACGGTTTGGACTGTACCATTTTAATTCACTAATGGGGTGTTTGAATCTAAGTCAGTGTGAAAAAAAGAAGAAAGGTGTCAGGAGTTTCCTGTCACAATGACTTAGTTAACACTGTTTCTGTCATTACCTAATAAAATCTTATTCACTTCTTAGTTTGGTCTTGGCTCTGCAGTGGCTCCTATAGCTGCTTAGTTGCCCCGCCCTGTCATTATTCATTATTATTGTCATTATTATCCTGTGTAATTTTGTGTGTGTGTGTATATATATATATACATAATATGTACTGTGACGTACTGAAGCAGAGCATGATCAGTATGCAGTATTCCAACATGATAACAACCACAAACACACCTCCAAGACGACCACTGCCTTGCTAAAGAAGCTGAGGGTGAAGGTGATGGACTGGTCAAGCCGTAAACCCTATTGAGCATCTGTAGGGCATCTTCAAACGGAAGGTGGAGGAGCACAAGCTCTCTAACATCTACCAGCTCTGTGATGTCATCATGGAGGAGTGGAAGAGGACTCCAGTGGCAGCCTGTGAAACTCTGGTGAACTCCATGCCCAAGAGGGTTAAGGCAGTGCTGGAAAATAATGGTGGCCACACAAAATATTGACACTTTGGGCCCAATTTCGACATTTTCACTTAGGGGTGTACTCACTTTTGTTTCCAGCGGTTTAGACATTAATGGCTGTGTGTTGAGTTATTTTGTGGGGACAACAGATTTACACTATTAAACATGCTGTACACTCACTACTTTATATTGTAACAAAGTGTCATTTCTTCAGTGTTGTCACATTAAAAGATATAATCAAATATTTACAAAAATGAGAGGGGTGTACTCACTTTTGTAAGATACTGTATATATATATATATATATATATATATATATATAACCCTCATCATGTGATGCTGGAGGTTGGTTTGATGTTATACTGTCTATTTGATAAGAAGTAGTATGTTTTGAGGATTCCGTGAAGTTCCGATGTTTTCTGATTTTGTCTCTTGAATTGTGGATGTTCCTGTTCTCACCTGTGCCACCTGTCTAACATATCTCAGGTGAATATTTCTGGTGTGTGTTCATGTCTAATCTCCTCGTCAATTTCGGCTCCTGAACCCATGTCAACATTACGAAGGTGATGAACACGAATCTGAAAGAGCTACGACTCTGCAAATCTCATCATCTGCTGTTCAGCTCAGGGCGAGGCAGAGACGTGCGGATTACAGAAATATTTCACTTCTCAGACTGTCAGCAAATTCAAACCGAATCTCCTGCATGAAGCCTTCAGCAAACCCGAGGGACAGATGTGCAGAACTCAGTGCTTCTCTGGGTAATTAAAGGTTCTTTGCGCTACATTAAGAGGCAAAGTGAAGAACCTGCTGAGGAACCATGTTTTTCTGCCTGTATGCAGTGAAGAGAAAATTAAGGTCTAAAAAAAAGAAGAAGTAATATCTAATCTCGAGGACTGTGATGTTTTTCCCTCTGTGTTCCTGCATATTTCTCTTTATTACGGAGGTTATAGCAGCTGAACCAAGCGCCTCGGGCTACACGGGATATAATTTAATATCCAGGTTTCACATCACTGCTGTACACACAATAACCACAAACCACTTTCACCTGAAGCTTTGTTATTACAAACATTAAACACACTGAATATATTAAGTGTTCTCACTCAGGGCACTGAAAGCTGATTTTATTAAAGGAAAATTGTTTTTTTTAGAAAATTGTTATTGTTGCAGGAACAGTCAAACATGCGGAAAGTTAACTTAAATCTGAAAACTATGATGTTTATTCATTCTGGAGATCATAAAAAAATTCTACGTCTAGGCTGGATTTACACTGCGTGATCGTTATTATGTTGTAAATAAATTATTAATTCTTTGGTCGTGAGTTCGGTCTCTTCATTAAAACTCATAACCTGAGAGATTTACTGTCACTCTGATCAAACCCAGCCGAGAACGTGTGTGAAAGTGTGTGTGAGTGTGAGAAATCTGTGATTAAAGCCTCAGAGTGTGAGCGCTGCTTTTACGGCGCTCATTTAAATCCACCAATAGGACGACGGCGTTACAGATACGGTAGTTACGATGGAGAAACGTAAAGGAAACAGAAAAATCTCCTCATTACCTCTACCTCACTGTGAAGAATGTGTGTGTTTCTGCTGGAGCTGATTTCCGGATCACTCTGATGGATGACGCGAGCAGGACGTAGTGGGGATCTTTAATCGCAGGTCTATCGTTAGATAATTTGACACGGGGACACACGTTATCACACGCTCTGTTACAGAATTCACAACACACCCTATTGTACACGATCTCGTATGAGGAACCATCTTAAAGCACAGCGCTGAAATCACACCGAGTGAAAGTGGAGTAAACTGTCTACAGGAAGACGGTGAGATCCTGAGAGACATCAGTGCTGCGGGAGGAATAAATTATACATCAAACTGGTTTCATTTTTTATTTTGCCTCTCACACTGTCTCCGGGTAACGAAGGCAGATAAAGGGAGCGTAATCGTGTTCAGGGTGAATTCTGAAGTGAAAGAAGCAGCGCTGAGGCTCTGATCATCTCACACACATTCCTGACTCTCTCTCTTTATTCTTCTCTCTTTATTCCTCTCTCTCTTTATTCCCCTCTTTATTCCTCTCTCTCTCTCTTTTTATTCCTCTGTCTTTATTTCCCTCTCCCTCTACTTATTCCTCTCTCTCTTTATTACCCTCTCTTTATTACCCTCTCTTTCTTTATTCATCTTTCTCTATTCCTCTCTCTCTCTCTCTCTCTTATTCCCCTCTCTCTCTATATTCTTCTCTTACACACTATAATATTTAGCACAACTTTAGCTACATTGTTAGCGCTTGGTTGTGGATATGCACACAATATAATACTTACACACACACACACACACACACACACATTTTTTTTGTAAATGAGCTGTGCAAATGCATGCTCAGATATAAATATCAGTGTTTACATGCATTAGCAGAGACTGTGTGTGCGCGCTAGACATTTTCACACTCTCACTGCAGGAGCAGCTCTGAGCAGCAGGATGTTGGAGTGCTTGTAAAATCATCACACCATGCAGAGAAACAGTGTGGAACATTCACCATCATCATCATCATCATCACCATCATCATCACCATCATCATCATCATCATCACCACATACACAGAACTGCAGAAACATGAATCAACACAGAAGTGTGTAAACATGGACATCTTTACTCCAAGTCCAGTGGCAAGAACTCTACACCAACTCAGGGTTTAAGGGTTCTTTAGTTTGTGTCTTTGGGAGAAATCTGTACAGTGGAGCTCCCTTACAGAGAAGGTTATACACAAAACCCTTTTTGGGAAGATAAGAACTATGGAACTAACTTGGAACTATCTAAAGAAGTGTTGAGGTGCCATTATCAGTGCTGATAGTGAGTGCTAAAGCGCCGCTGCAGTAAAGAGGTTAGAGAGAGACCTTCATGTCTGCAGTGACTGTGTTTATAATCCAGACACCGTTCTCCTCAGAGTTCACAGAGAGTTCCACATGAGCTGGAGTAACATCATTACTGGTCTGTGTGTGTGTTTCAGAGCTTCTCTATTCAATAATGCAGAACTTCTGAGAGGACAGAGAGAGAGAGAGAGAGAAAGAGAGAGAGAGAGAGAGAGAGAGAGAGAGAGAGGTGAGTGTGTGTGTGAGCGAGAGAGAGATGAGTGAGTGTGTGAGAGAGAGAGAGAGATGAGTGATTGAGAGGGAGAGACAGGTGAGAGTGTGTGTGAGAGAGAGAGGTGAGTGAGTGACAGAGACAGGTGAGAGAGAGAGAGATGGGTGAGTGAGATAAACAGAAAACCGAGAGTGGAATGGAGAGAGGAAAAGAGAGAGGAACGGAGAGAGCAACAGTCGTCCTGAGATCTTCTGCATGTCTGCATTCTGTGACAAACAGCTTCATTAGATGTTTGAGCTGATTGATGTCTCTGTGCTCGCTGTAGTTTCTCACCTTCACTGAGTCATAGCTGAGGATTAACGCTGTCTCCTCCTCCATCACCATCCTCAGGTCTGTGAGCTCCTTCTCCACCTAAATCCAGGAGCATAACCTGGCCTGGGCATTGGGGTCTGTAGCCACAAAGATAATATCTTTAACCCCGAATAATTCTCCACTTGGAGTGGTTTGTCACTACATAACTGAACATCAGTTAAAGAATACAGTCTGTAATTTTATATCTTTTATAGTGTTTATATAGCGTTATCTCTTTTAGAGGATTTATAGCTAAACCAATCAGACAGAGTTTACAGGAAAATACATGGAAATACTCGTGTCTTATTGGCCGACAGTCCCTCAATCCTGCCGCACACTAGCTCACAGTCAGTGTGAGGAAAAATGGATATACGCTGAGTTTTTTCTCTTTTTTTAAACCATTAAAGGGGTTGAAACTGAAACAGTAACATCCTCTGAAGCTAATCACGAAAACAAGGTGTGTAAATGTCTATATGAGTTCCAGTTTAAGTGAACATGATATTGGCAGAGCATTAAGACAGAATGTACTTTGCATGACACTGTAACAGCTAAACCCATACAATGATAGCTTAGTTGTGCCTCTCCTTGGCTAGCGACACCAAACTAGCTTAGTCTCGTGTTAGATAGGCAAAAAGTTTAATATTTTATCGCTCTGGTAGTCCTGCAGTGATAACACACAAGGCTAGTCTTATTATTAATCTGCCTTTTCACATTTTTTAAGCAATTAATACTCGCATGTAAGAATAAAAATGCATGGAAACAGTTTATTTAGAACTAAACACACACACTACTGGACAGATTAAAAGAAAAGAGTAAAAGAATAAGAGAGAGATGAGAAAGAGGATAATTGTATTGCATCATCATTATATCATACACATTAATGCTAATTACTGTTCACTTTTATCAGCTTCAACGCTCTACAACGCGGATGTGGGCTGTGTTTCATCATACACCTTTTAGTACACACACACACACACACACACACATACAGTTGCTAATGAACTCTGAATAATCAGAGGCACTCTGCCAAGTTGCGTATTTGCAGATGAGCAGATCTCTCTCTCTCTCTCTCTCTCTCTCCACACACACACACACACACACAGTGCTAGTATTTCATGTTTTTCTCTCCCCCATGTCTCTGTGTGAACCCAGGAGGATAATTATAGAAGCCACGTCTCACTGACTGCAGATCAGAGTTTAATATAAATGTGTGTTACCGTGTGAGAGAAAACTGACCTCAGACCTGCTGTACAACTTGGTGTTCATTATTAAACTCATGCTTACATATATTCTGATCTCATGCACAACATCTTATACAGATTATCCCACAGCGCTGCTGAGTTCTGGATTGGTCAGAAGGTATTCCAGTGACAGCAGCTCTGACAGTAGTACAGGTTTATTTCAATGCGCTCGTTCTAGTATGTTATCGTTTCTATAGTAACAGTTCATTCACAGGGACATGTACAGTGGACACTCGACATAAACTGATTTAAAAAGAAAACGTTTCATCGTCGAGGAGATGTTTATGTAACATGTATGGAAGGAGTCCGAGTGTCAGAACTTTATAACAGTCAGAGGTAAAGCTGGGACATTAAACATCAAGCTTTAACAAACAGTGCTGTGATATAAGAGGAATAAAACATTCAGGGACATGCTGTTATAGTTAAATAATCAACTTCGGGGTGGATTCAGGGTTCTGTATGATGGCGGTGTGTTCGGATGCAGGATCTGATTCGTGTCAGTGAACGTCAGTGGATTTGACTGGAACAAAAGTCTGATCTGATTCTGATCCAGTCACCGTTTTTCTCCTCATTTCATTGATCAGTTTCTACCTCATTATCTGAGTCTGATTTAAACCATTAAACTGTCTGCGTTTCAGATGAGATTTATTTTCGAGCAGTCAGTAATAAACGCTCACTGATCTGTCCCGGTTTTATCCACATCAGCGTTCCTGAGTTTATTTTAAGGTGGTTACATTTAAAGCCACACTGCTAATGTGATTAGACGGAGCTGGATTATTTTCAGCAGTGTGCGTTTTTCGATTCTTATCACCGGATTGTCGCGTGGATTAAAGTGTCTGGGATTTTTCATATTCCAGCTGTGAGAAGAGTTTGATTGTGTAAATATGGAATAATAAGTATATTGATGTAGTCAGTTTGAGTGTGTGATGCAGGAGGTCCAGCGTGAGAGTGCCAGTCCTCCACTCACTAATTACCCGCTCCTGTAAACCAGCTGTTAGAGCTGATCTGTTTGTGGAGATGTTTCTCGGCCTGTTGATCTGCCACTCAATGCTTTCAGAAATAATTACCTTCCCTAAAACAGCCATTTATCACTTATTGTGATTCAAGGTTCGCAGGGATTTTGTACATTTCTGCAAATCAGGAAGGCGAGACGTGAGACGCTGATGGTGATGATTATTTGTGAATAATGGAGTTGAGCGACACTGCTGATCTCTGCATGATGGATTAGAGCAGGAACAAGGTTTAGAGCAGCAATGTTTCCAGACCAGTAATTATTCACAATTCACACTGAAAACCCGTGAGACGGAGCTGTGGTGTGGGGGAGTGAGACAGGTTTTAACTCTGAAATAAAACGAATGCACAGCAGACTTCTGCGCTGTAGCTGATCAGGGACCAGTGATGCTCCAGAATACATTTGAATAATAACGTTTAAAATCAGATCTATCAAAACATTTCACTGCAGCACGGAGAGTCATGCTTATTCATCAAACTGCCATCACACACACATACACACACAACACACACACACACACACACACACACTGAGGTCAGGATTCATCATTACAGCAGGGTTAGGGTTGGGTGTTATGAAGAAGCTAAACATCTACAGCTGACGGACTGGAAAGTAAAATCGTATAAAAGAAACTGAGATGTAAAGTGACTGGAATAATGCAGGATTTAAACAAATCTAGGCTATTTTATATTTGAAGCTATTAACAGAGTTCCTGATGAAGCTTTGCACACTCTTAGCATCTTCTCACACAGCTTCATGGATTTCCTTAAACCTCCAAAAGAATTTGTGCTTGTTACTGCTTCTTCTAAAGTCCTAAATTAAAATAAAACATTTAATTAAAAACACCTTCAGAAAATAATCTAGACATAAGCAATATCTTCACTATTTACACATGTCTTAGACATAACATTTCACCCATCAGCTTTTTAAAAAAGTGTGTGTGTGTGTGTGTGTGATTTATATATTTATATAATCAGCTGAAGCAGGTATCACTCACTACTCAATCTGACAACTGTGAAACATTGAGCAAACATGTAGCAGAGTGTGTGTGAGACTGAACAGTGTGTGATCATTTCACCATCATGCTAGCAGCTAATTATGCTAATCATTAGCCTCTGCTACTTGTTAGCAATGTTAGCCCTTTACCAAATATGTCTTTATCAACCAACTACATTTGAGCTAAATTAAATACTGTACACTGTAGTCTACACACACAGACGTTGTGTGAACGTGGCGTCTAAAGCAGCTCCAGGTTTTTGCTAATTAAAGGTTGGAGCATCATTAGCTGAAAGTTCTCACGAACACATTTACACTTCAAAGAGCCGCGGGAGGAACCGAGTGAGAACCAGAGAGCAGCAGGAGAGACATAAGACCCAAGTGTGTGAGTGTGAGTGTGAGAGTGTGTGTGTGTGTGTGTGTAAGAGAGAGAGAGAGAGAGAGAGAAAGTGAGAGAGTAAGTGAGAGTGTAAGTGTGAAAGAGTGTGAGAGTGTTAGTGTTTAAGAGTGAGAGTGAGTGTAAGTGAGAGTGTAAGTGTGAGAGTGAGTGTGAGAGAGTGTGTGAGAGTCTGTGTGTGTGAGCGTGTGTGAGTGTAAGTGTGAGTGTGTGAGTGTGAGAGTGAATGTGAGAGAGTGTGTGAGTGAGAGTGTGTGTGTGCGTTTGAGAGTGTTTGTGTGAGTGTGTGAGTGTGTGTGTGCGCGTGTGTGAGTCTAAGAGTGAGAGTATGATAGTGTGTATGTGAGAGTGTGTGTGAGTGTGTGTGAGAGTGAGAGTGTGTGTGAGCGTGAGAGTGTGTGTGTGTGCTGGAGATGGAGGAGTTTCAGTCCTAGTGAGAGTGTGATGAAGCAGATGGATTCTCTCTCTTTTCCCAGCTGATATTTCCTCATTGTTCATCTCTCTCCCTCACTCCCTCTCAATTTCAACGTACCTTATTGGCATGATTGTTTACATATAATATTGCCAAAGCATCAATACAAATGAGAAAGTAGAATTAAAAAGCAATAATAATAATAATAATAATAATAATAATAATAATAATAGTAATTATGAAAATAAAAAAATTTTAAATATATAAATAAAAATTAACTAAAAAACGTAACTGGAGGTGGATGCAGGTGCAGATCAAAATCTTTATTCAACATAAAACTCAAAACCAAAGTAAACGTGGTCTTCTCTGGCAAACCAGAAACGTGGCATTTAACAATATCCTTCGAGGCATGGAAACAAACAAAATGACCACTACAAATCCTACAACCAATAATACTGAGTGACGTGCTCAGTAACCAAGGCGCTTTTATCCCAAACATAATCAAACTCAAAACATAAACACCTGTGGCAAATTAAAGTCACTAAAGCTAACGCTCAATCCGGAAGTGAGCGAACCACAACAATGCCATGTGACTCATCCGGAGCCGAGCCACAGTGCCATCTGCTGGCCGTATCGTAACAGAACCCCCCTCCAAATGGTGCTCCTCCTGGAGCACCAAGAACCTCCCTCCAACGGGGGTCCTGGGCCCCTGTGCGAGCTGTCTCTCGCTGCCACAGAAAGCGAGGCAGCCTCCGTCGGACAGCAAATGGGCGGAGCAGTATCCCCACCGGGGTTGAAAGTCAGGGCACCGCCCCCCGGCAGCATAAGAACGCTGGGCGCCACCCTCGGCGGCTCTGGAACGCAGGGCGCCGCCCCCGGTGGCTCTGGAACTGGGACAGAGTAGCAGAGTAGCTTCCTAGGCTGTGCAGGACAGCGGGACGGCCTCCTTGGCTGGGCTGGACAGCAGGAAAGTTTCTTCGACTGTCGGGAGCTCCCCCGCAGAGACCTCCCCGTAGGCCTCAAGCGGCAGCTCTGAGGTCGCCCTGTTGACCTCAGGTGGGAGCTCCACAGCTGAGGCCTCCCCGAAGGCCTCAGGCTGGAGCTCTGCTGTGTTTGTTGCAGCTTGTAGCTGTCTCTGTCCTGCTACCATGCGCTTGAGCCGAGCAAGTTCCTTGCTGAGCTGTTGGTTGAGCTCCTGGAACGATGTGGATGGTGGCGTGGCGCAATGGACCGGCTCGCTGCAGCAGCTTTTGTTGCGTGATCAGGTGAATAATCCACGCCAGTGCTTCGTCCATTATCCTGTTCCTCTCCCAGAACACTTGGTTTAACTCCGCGCTCATTTTTTATTTATTTTTTGATCTGCTGCTTCCTTTTGGTGGCTCAGTATTCTGTAACGAATCATAACTGGAGGTGGATGCAGGTGCAGATCTTTATTTAACATAAAACTTAAAACCAAAGTAAACACGGTCTTCACTGGCAAATGAGAAACGTGGCATTTAACAATGTCCTTCGAGGCATGGAAACAAATGATACGACCGCTATAAATCCTACAACCAATATTACTGAGCGATGTGCTCAGTAACCAAGGCGTTTTTATCCCAAACATAATCAAACTCGAAACATAAACACCTGTGGCAAATTAAAGTCACTAAAGCTAACGCTCAATCCGGAAGTGAGCGAACCACAACAATTTCATGTGACTCGTCCAGAGCCAAGCCACAGTACCATCTGCTGGCCATATCGTAACAAATGGAAAGTAAAGTGACAAAATGTTAAGGTGCCAGTGTAGGACAAAAGTATAAAGGTTACAATAATTATGTACATTAATGCAATAAAATAAAACAAAGTACAGTAAATGAGAAGTAAATAAGCAGTGTGAGAGTGTGTCTCACCCTGACCGGCCTTACAGTGACAGCACACTCTTTCTTCCTCTGGAAGCCATGTTTGTTTGTGTTTGCCTTTCTCTACGGCTAGGCTATGCTCACTGAGCCTGGATTTATAAGCATCTCTCTCTGTTTTACATCTCTGATGCTGAAAAGGTATTCTGCTAGCTCCTATTTTCTGTTCAGGGCCCTTTTTGGTTTTTACTTTCACTTTCGCAGTGGTCCAGATATTTTTACTCGTCTTTATGATTTGCTTTCTTCATACTTAGTTTAGTTTAGTTGAGCTGGTCTGAAACTGATTGTTAGATGTTGAGTTTCAAAGCCAGCTGACAGAGGGGACTGGTCTCTCTCTCGCTCTCTGTTTTATTTCTTCATTTCATTCACATTTTCTCTACATCTTCCACCATCTTTCTCTTTCCTCTACAGTCGAGTCGTGATCTATTTCACCTTCACAGCCTTCATGTCCTGCTCTTTGTCCAGTCACAGTTCAGATCTGCTGCTAATCACACCGGAATTATGTGTGTGTGTGTGTGTGTGTGTGTGTGTGTCTCTACAGCTACACACTTATCCTCACAGCGAGTCTCTCTCTACTGCACAGAGATAGAGTAATTATTCCAATCTAAGATGAACGCTTAATTAATAAATAATGAGAGAAACACACCTGCAGTGGTTTATTATTTACAGTGGGTCAATAACGCCATGATGCTGTGATGTACAAATAAGACATACAGTCTCTATTATACACACAGAGTGAGTGAGTGAGTGAGTGAGTGTGTGTGTGTGTGTGTGTGTGTGTGTGTGTGTGTGTGTGCGTGCGTGTGTGTGTGTGATGTTATTATAGTGAAACAGCATGAATGTTAAACATGGCTGTCAAGAATAATAACACACTGCTACTGAAAACACACACATGTACACACACACACACACACACACACACACACACACACACACACACACACTGCCATTACTGTCTTACATCATACTGGGAGGGAGAGAGGGAGAGAGAGAGAGAGAGAGAGAGAGACAGACAGTTTATGCCCCCTGTGTGTCCCTGCATTTGTCTCCCTGGAGGTTCTAAGCTGATTGCTCCACATGACCGACCTTTACTGTCAACAGCATTCACAGCCTCACACGTACACACACACACACACACACACACACACACACACACACACACACACACACACAGTGCGAGTTAGTCACTGCTGTGAATCTGTTAAAGCAGAACGTCCACACTCACATTCTAATTTATTTTAGTTTATTTTGTGCTATTTACATCACAGT
The DNA here is from genome assembly GCA_012411365.1 of Ameiurus melas. Classification (NCBI taxonomy): domain Eukaryota; kingdom Metazoa; phylum Chordata; class Actinopteri; order Siluriformes; family Ictaluridae; genus Ameiurus; species Ameiurus melas. Next base: position 23,458,661 of record CM022753.1, read on the forward strand.
GCTGCTGAATTCTGGATCCTGATTGGTCAGAAGGTGTTGATGAATTTTCTATAACAGCAGCTCTGACAGTAGTGCAGCTGCAGATCACAGGTTTATATTAATGCGCTTGTTCTAATACGTTATCGTTTCTATAGTAACAGATCGTTTGCATGTGAACTGATTTTTTTTTTTTTTAATCGTTGACGTGGTGAAGTTTTCTGTAAGGAGAAATGTGTTTATGTAACATGTAGGAAGGAGTCTCCAGTGTCAGCGCTTTGTGACAGTCAGAGATAAAACTTCTGGCCAGAGGAGTTTAAGCTTTGAAACATGACAGTAGCTGATTCCTTAAGAGAACGCTGCACTTCTGATTGGCTGACTGTAGTAATAGTTGAAGTGATTGATGGTTTATGCTTCTTTTTTTCTAATGAAATGAAAAATCAGTTGAATTAAGTCATTCCGTTAATTCAATGTTATATTCAATAATGTTATTATTCCTGCTTTTAGATTTCAGACACCGGATAAAATTCTGATTTTATACAAAATATGGGTTTATTTTTAGGGTTTAAGATTTTAGTTTGATTGTTTAATGTGTTAATGAATTCCATCTATCAACTTTTCTAAATATGTTGTTTAGTACTCTCATGAAATGAGTTTATTTCTTTTCTCTCTCTGTATGGAATAAAACCAGTTCGAGTTGAACACAGGATTCAATTTAACAAATTTAAAAAATGATGACTAAACAAATTTAATGCATTTATTGAGGATGATTAGTCAGCATTCTGAAACTGGATCACACACACACACACACACACACACACACACACACAGAGTGCAAAATAAAGAGTTGATAAAGCTAATGCCTCTGAGTCCGGCAGCTGCTGCAGTTTCAGTAATAAACACATTGCAGGAGCTGAGAAGCCTGAACGTTCTCCTGTTTCCTCTCCAGAGCAGATCAGCAGCTGCTTACAGACTGAAAGATGTCGATTTTACACCTTTAAGGACCAGGTGATGTACCGAGGTCGTAAAATGTTTTGAAAGAAGCAAATTAAAGAGTAAAAGTAAAAGGTGCTTCTCAAAGTGGCATGTGGAACATATGCAGAGTAAAATATCTCATATATCTCATATATTTATATATTAGTAACATATTTTCAGTGTTTTCATTCTGCATGTCTAAATTAAGGTTAAAAGATGAGTTGGTGCCTCTTTTTCTGAAAACCATGAGTTTTCAGGCCACTGATTTATACATTTTATATGATCATAAAAAATTCAGAAATCTTCAGGCAGAAATTTACTTAAAGTGATGAAGAACTTTTTGAATCCGCAAATAATCCTGACTAATCTCTCTCTCTCTCTCTCTCTCTCTCTTCTCACACACACACACACACCTGTCTGTTAGACTCAGGTGTTCACTGTTAAAGCTCATTTACCTGTGTATCTTTCAATCACTTCCCTCACCTGCCTCATTTGTTTCTGTCTTTCAGTTTGTCAATACGAATGTGTGCCGATTTTGTGTTCTTCATTTTGTAATAGTTTTTATTTTTTTATTTTAAATTAACAGTTATATAAAAGTATATACAGTGTCCTATACACCTATACTATAATCCTCACACCTTTACTGTTCAGCTGAACAAACGCCATTTAAGATGGAGTCACACATTCTCTCAATCACTCAATAAATATAGAAACTCTCATTTTACTGAGAAACGAAAAAGTATGAAATCAACTCTGTATGAAATCAGACTGAGGACAAAAATATCACAAATTCCTCTGATTTAATCTCCAGTCAAATTTAGCACAGGATCATCACTGAAGGTGAAAATGACAAATATAGGCAAAGTGATTATATTCTATGTGTCTGAGATACACATAGATACACATACCCTTTTACTTATCACTTTAGAATAAAGATTGGTATTGTATAAGTCTAATAGTGAATGTGTTTGCCTCACAGGCCTGAACATTTCAGTACTCAGTAATAAACACTGCTCTGATCTCCTTTTCTTCTGAACTGAACATCACTGACTCGGTCGTTATTGCAGTAGAACATGCACATGAGTTCTTTAACAGACTAAATGTATTGTATGTTCTTAGTGTTCTCACCTCTCACAAGCCTCAGTAATGTTTATGTGAGTGATTTAATAAAGCATCACGTTACTGAGATTAAAAAAAAAAAAAAAAAAAAAAAAGCCCATTGATTTATTTAGAATAACAGAGCAATCCTCAACAACAGCTCACTGATCTGTTTAATGTAAAACACACAGTAATGAGAAAGTTCACCCCAAGGGTGCTTCTCCCAAAGAATCAAACAAATCTGGTGCTTGCCCAGATCAAAACATCCACACAGCCCCCCAGGACCCTTGGCAGGCATTGTCCATAAAATAGCTGGTTCATTGAGGAGCAGACATGAGGCTGGGGCAGGCTTGCAGGGGTTGGAATGGGAGGGGAAGGGAGGGGGAGGCGGGGACAAAGCTTGGGAGGTCGCACCATCCGCCTCTGGCATGAACAGAGTTTGGTAGGTCATTTTATCAACCTCTGGATTAAACATGTTGTGGTAAGCCGTGACTTTAGTCTCTGGCGAGAGCATGGCTTGGAAGATCGCATTGTCAGCCTCAAGTGTAAGTTGGTCTTGGGATGCTTTGCCATCAGCCTCAGACAGTAGCTTGACTTGGCAGGCTGTCTAGTCAGCCTCTAGCGGGAACATGACTTGGGAAGCCATTCCATGGCTTGGTGGGTCATCTCATCGGCCTCTGACTGGAACATGGCTTCATGGGCCGTCTTGTCAGCTTCTGGCTGAAACATGGCTTGGGAGGCCATGCCGTCGGCCTCGGGCAGGAACTTGGCTTGGGAGGCAAACTTGTCAGTCTCTGGCAGAAACAATGGCTTGGTAGGTTGCCTCATCAGCCTCAAGCGTGAGCATGACTTGGTAGGTCATCTTGCCGGTCTCTGGCATGAACAGGACTTGGTAGGCTGTACCGTCAACCTCTAACTGGAACTAAACCTGGGAGGTCGCCTCATTAACCTCTATCAGGATCATGGCTGGATAAACCCCTTCATTGGTCTCAGACTGGGGCTCAGCAGATGAGGTCACCACATTGACCTCCGGCTGGAGCTCTGCAGGGGAGACCTCCTCATGGGTCTCAGCCTGGAGCTCTGGAGATGAGGTCGCCACACTGACCTCCGGCTGGAGATCTGCAGTGGAGAACACCTCAAGGGTCTCATGTTAGAGCTCTGGAGATGAGGTCGCAACGTTGACCTCTGGCTAGAGCTCTGCAGGGGAAACCAACTCATGGGTCTCGGGCTGGAGCTCTGGAGATGAGGTCACCACGTTGACTTTCAGCTGAAGCTCTGCAGGGGAGACCAACTCATGGGTCTCTAGCTGGAGCTCTGGAGATGAGGTTGCCACGTTGACTTTCAGCTGAAGCTCTGCAGGGGAGACCAACTCATGGGTCTCTAGCTAGAGCTCTGGAAATGAGGATGCCACATTGACCTTCAGCTGGACCTCTGCAACAGAGACCTCCTTGCAGGTCTCAGACTGAAGCTCTGGGGTTGAGGTCACCACGTTGATCTTCAACTGGAGCTCTGCAGGGGAGACCGCTTTGTTGATTTGAATTGAATTTAAAGTCTACCCTCATGAGGCAGATGAACTCTGCTACACTCCCTAGGCCTATGGTTCCTGTGGCAATCAGGAGCTCCACCCATTGGTGAACCGGGATAACAGGAACATTAGCCATTGTCTCTCCTTGGGCTTGGGGTTCATAAGGCTATCAAAATAAAACTGGCACTGGAGAAAAAAATCCCTTCAGTGGGCTTTCAAAGCCAGGGATGTTCGCATGGAATCAAACAAGATATAAAGTTACCAGTGTGATGCTCCCTTCACTGTACTGCTGCATCCATGTTGGAGATGAAGTATTCTGTCATGTAAAGATACAGGCAGACAGATCCAAATCGTAAGGAAAGTTCACGGTCAAAGCAGGCGAGGGGTCAGGCGTTCGGCAAATAGGGTAAACTAAGCAGAACAAGAATCAAAAACGCGAGGACAAAAACAGGATCAAGAAACTAGGAAATGCGGGACAAATAACAAAGGTTCGGTATGGATCTGGCAGAAAACACAGGAATACACAACGTAATCAAAGAGGGATAAAACAAAGCAGCTTAGACATTATGAAAGAGCCAATAGCATAACTGGGGCAGAGACAGGACAAAAGCAAAACAAAGCACATGCGTAACAGTAAACACAGTCAGTGACAAACTGGAAGTGCGCACTGTCACAGTTCGGGCAGTTAATGCGCGTCGAATGCCCCAGCTCTCAGGGTGAAGGGAAATTCATGAAAAGGGTCAGTGTTTGAGTGTTTGATCTGACGTTGAATCAAGTTTGGGAAAGCTGAGTGAGTTTTACTCTTAAGATAATGATGTGTGAAAATGTTATTTCTTGGTGAAACCCCCACTAAAGAATATTAGTGGGAAAAAGTTGTCTGTAGGAAAAAGTTGTCTGTCACTAGGGGGCAGTATCATTACATTACAGCTAGTAAATTAAACGAGTGGAAACGATTTGCATGTCGCCAAATTTCACTTCCAGTGTTTTATACAGCATAAATGTAAATGTTTGCTCCTCTGATAGTCACATAACATTACATTCATACTAATTTAATACCTAATTAAATTTTTAATTCATTTGAATACTAAATATTATCAGATATTGGGCAGTTCTGATATCTATTCTAGAAGTTTCTGAGCCAAATGAGTAAACATTTAGAGCTTCCTTCCAGTTTTTACATCACATTCTTTTAAAAATGAAAAACTGGTTTTACATCTCAGAGGGGATCCGAAGTGAAACCATTTTAGACGGTTACATCTGTTAACCATCCAAAGCATCTCTGAAGAACCCGTAAGCATGATGTTCTCATACTGTCAGCTTTTTCTTTTTAATATAGTGTTCCACCCCAATTTAAACCATTTCCCAGAAGTCTTCTGTGTGTGAGTGTGTGTGTGTGTTTGTGTGTATATATATATATATATATATATATATATATATATATATATATATATATATATAAATATATATATATATATATAGTATGTGTGTGTGTGTGTTTGTGTCAGGATTTCTGCATTTATCAGGAGCTGGTATGTAATTTAAACACGTTTTACCTCGAACAGGAGAAATGTAGAAAAACTCACAGGACCTGTGCTGTAGCTCTCAGAGAGAACGTGTATGTGTAATGGATTATTTTACACTCAGTTTCAATAACAGAGTGACAGAATGTGTCTCCTGAACAGGACAATAAAACAGAAAAGTGAAAAGAGACAGCAGCTACGTTTCCATCTAAAGGTTTCAGAACTGAGCCGATTTCAGAAATCTCTGCAATAGAAAATGTTGTAGAGTTTAATTTATAAAATGTCACAACTGCAAACAAACCACTAACAGTAGTGTTAAAATAATCATACCGAGTTCAGAGAGAGAGAGACAGAGAAAGAGAGACAGATCACAGTGATGCTCACTCGACCATTAAACCACACACTAAACTCCCTCAGTCCCCAAACAGATGTTAGCCAGTTAGCTAAGGATTTATCGGTTGCTACTGAAGTTTACTGACATGAAAAGTGTCTGATGTCCAAAATTAGACCCCGCCCCCTCACTGAGTTGGCCAATTAGAACAGTGCTTATTTAGCATCAAACAATTGATATATTCCTCAGAGTGGAGTAAAATGAGGAGGACCGCCGTTAGTCGAGGAGAAGCTCTGGGACTGAATTGTCAGCGTGAGACCTCATTGTAGTCACTGTGCAGGTGACTGAAATATGGACATGTGTTTCTACAGAATCTGTCATTAAATCAACAGACAGATAGACAGACAGACAGACAGATGTATTTCTGCACCGGGTCCACATGTAGAATCAAACATAACCATAACGGACATCATTTCATGTGAACTTTCACAACAAACCAAACAGAGGAAACTTAACACGCTTAAGCCACACCCACTTTTAAACACACACATTGTACAGACATTACATCCTGGTTTATACATGACACATGAGTTTGAATAACATCCCTGACCATCAGAGCCAAAACATCAATGGCCATCAGAATCATAACATCCCTGACCATCATCAGAACCATAACATAACTGACAATCAGAGCCATAACATCCCTGACCATCAGAGCCAAAACATCCTTGACCATCATCAGAGCCATAACATCCCTGACCAACATCAGAGTCATATCAACTCTGACCATCATCAGAACCATAAAATCCTTAACCATCAGAGCCAAAACATCCCTGGCCATCCGATCTCCCAACTGTAAAATGATGTTAATGACACTGAAGCTCTGTGGCTTTACATTAAAAAGTGTTTTCTAATCTAGAAGATCTGGAAGACTGGTGCACACACAGAGCATTGAAGGCAACATGACAGTTTTTTTTTGGCACCCTGTCCAGGGTGTACCCCGCCTTATGCCCGATGATTCCTGGGATAGGCTCCAGGTTCCCCGTGACCCTGAAGAAGGAGTAAGCGGTAGAAGATGGATGGATGGATGGATGGATGGATGGATAACCTGCAGTAGGAAACCCGTTCAGTGTAAGCACTCAGTAACTGTAGAATGGTCCACTAGGATGTGATTTGTGACACAGCACTAGTGTGTTTAGTCAGTACTCAGCCTGAACAGGATTTAGTATTTTGTAATTGTTGCGCCCAAAAATGCTTGATTTTGCTGCAGCTTTTTTCTAAATTTGTGATGCAATTAGCAGAGTTTTTTGTGATTTTTTGCAGAAAACTACTTGAATCAGCGAAATCACTATTGCAGAAAATAGTTTTGCACAGTCTTTTGCAGTGATGTTTGTTGGTAAATGAGACCTTTCTAAATGGTCTGCATTTATATAGTGCCTCATTGTGTTACATAGTGCCTAGTGCCATGTATTTACATAGTGCCTAGTGTCTCATTCACACCCATTCACACACAGACACTCACATACCAATGGTAGCGGATCTACCATGCAAGGCACTGGCCTGTGATTGGGAGCAACTTGGAGTTCAGTGTCTTGCCCAAGGACACTTCAGCATGTGGAGTGGGGAATCGAACCGCCAACAGGGTGTCCACTGTGATTAGTGGACAGCCCTCTCTACCACCTGAACCACAGCCATCCCATCCTTTTAGCTGCACTTGTGTTCGCCAATGTGAATCGAAAAGGTCTTTGATTGAAGAGGTCCCAAGGTGAAGGCTGGCCCAGAATTTTTTTTTGGGGGGGGCAATGAGAACAGCAGAGCTCCAGCCTGAGGCCTACAGGGAGGTCTCAGCTATGGAGCTCCCACTATGGAGGTCAACATGGCAACCTCAGAGCTACAGCTTGAGACCTACGGGGAGGTCTCTGTGGGGGAGCTCCCAACAGCCGAGGAAGCTGTCCTGCTGTCCAGTCCGGCCGAGGAGGCCGTCCCGCTGCACTGCACAGCCAAGGAAGCTGTCCTGCTGTCCAGCCCAGCCGAGGAGGCCGTCCCGCTGCCCTGCACAGCCGAGGAAGCTGTCCTGCTGTCCATCCCAGCCGAGGAGGCCGTCCCGCTGCCCTGCACAGCCGAGGAAGCTGTCCTGCTGTCCATCCCAGCCGAGGAGGCCGTCCCACTGCCCTGCACAGCTGAGGAGGCTGTCCCGCTGCCCTGCCCGGCCGAGGAGGCTGCCCAGCCGTCCAGTCTCGCTGGGGATGCCGCCCAGCCATCCAGTCCTGCTGGGGACGCCGCCCAGCTGTCCAGTCCCGCTGGGGACGCCGGGGGTGGTGCCCTGACTTTCAACAACGGTGGGGGTACTGCTCTGCCCATCTGCTGTCCGACGGAGGCTGCCTCGCTTACTGTGGCAGCAAGAGACAATTCGTACAGGGGCCCAGGACCCCCGTTGGTGGGAGTTTCTTGGTGCTCCGGGAGGAGCACCGTTTGGAGGGGGGTTCTGTTACAATATGGCCAGCAGATGGCACTGTGGCTCGTCTTAGGACGAGTCACATGACTTTGTTATGGTTTGCTCGCTTCCGGATTGAGCGTTAGCGCTAGTCACTTTGATTTGTCACAGGTGATTGTGTCTTGAGTTGATTATACATTGTATTTAAACGCCTGAGTTACTGAGCATGTCGCTCGGTATTATTAATAGTATTAGTTGTAGCCTTTGTACCATTCGTATCATTTGTTTCCATGCCATGAAGGATATTGTTATGCCAAGGTTCCCGTTTCAAGTTTGCCTGTGAAAACCGCGTTTATTTTGGTTTTGTGTTTTATGTTAAATAAATCTGCACCTGCATCCGCCTCAGTCTACGAAACGTGACACACCTACTCCAGTTTGGGAATTCTACTACATCCAGTCAACATTCCATAGTGCTTTATAATCAGTAAATATAGAAAAGAATGCATAAAAAATCACATTGTTTATTCATTTTCATGTTTCTCCCCCAGTGCTATTAAGAGTATTAATATCCACATCGAAGCAGAAGAGCTAGTGTACTGAGAACTGAGAGTGTGATTCATTTCCATTTTATTTTCTAAACAGTTGAAGTCATCACCATCACCATCACAACGAGTCCTTACACACTTTACACACTAAACCAGCAAAGTGAAGGAGTAGAGCTTCATCCTCACCTGATCTCAGGTCACTTCAGAGTTGCTGGAACTCGTCGCGTTCTCAATCCAATCTCAATCGGATCTCTAAATTCTGCCTGATTTTCTGGTCTTCAGGAAGAAATTTGTCTCACACACACGGTGTCTCACACATGCTGTCTCACACTCACGCTGTCTCACACACACATACTGTCCCTCTCTGATCAGTTCTTCACGGTCTCTGGAGCTCAGTGTGGCTTTGAAAACTGCAACTATGACAGGATGAAAAGAAGAAAGAAAGAGTGATAGAGAAAGAGAGACAGAGAATCGAGAAAAGAAGAAGAGAAATGAAGACAGAGTTAGTGAAGAAGAAAAGTAAGGAATATATTTTGATGTTTCTCCTTGCTTTTGTGTTCTCACTGTTTTACTGATGGTGAGAAACACAGCACAGTATTTAGTCAGGTTTTATAAAACTACAGGGATATGAAAAGAGTAAAAAGGAAAAGGGTAAGGAAAACTGGATGTAAAGAAGAGAAAGAGAAAGGAGAGAGGGGGAGAGAAGAAAGCAAAAGTAAACAAGTTAGTAAAGATAAAAAGAGCTGAAGGAGAAAAAGAGGATGAGAAGAGAACCAGGAAGCAAAAATGAGATAGAGAGAAAGCCACTGGAGAAATAAAGGAAGATAGAAATGATAAAGAACAAGAGATAAATGGAAAGGAGGAGTACGATGGAAACAAGCCGGAGGGAAATCTGTATTTTAGCCAAGAGATGGATTCAGTAATTTGACATAAATATGTGCTGACATGGGGAGAGAGAGAGAGAGAAAGAGAGAGAGAGAGAGAGAGAGAGAGAGAGAGAGAGAGAAAGAGAGAGAGAGAGAAACGGAAGCAGAACCAGAGAGAGAGAGACATCTCTCTATCAATCAGTGACTAATCGATGAGGCAGCATGACTAAAGCAGGATGCAGGGATGAGAGGTACTTAAAGAGAAAGAGAGAGAATACAAAAGGGGGAAAAGAAGAAAGATCAGAGGAAGCCATGGAGAGATGGAGGAATGGGAAGATAGAGGGATGGAGAGATAGAAAAATAGAGGGATAGAGTAATGGAAAGATAGGAGAATGAATAGATGGAATGATGGAGAGATGGAGGGATAGAGGTGACCAGAGGGAGTGAAAGACACGATTAAAGCCTTAGTGGAGGAGGAGGGAAAAAAAGCCTGAGATGGTGTAGGAGGATTTGTGCTCAACATAATGCTGTTGTCCCTGGCAACGGCCACCTTCTCTCTGTCTCACTCTCTCTATCTGTCTCACTCTCTCTCCGTATCACTCTCTCTATCTGTCTCACTCTCTCTCTCTGTATCACTCTCTCTATCTGTCTCACGCTTTGTCTCTGTCTGTCTGTCTTTCTGTCTCTCTCTCAATACAATTAAATTCAATTCAATGTGTGCTTTATTGGCTTTACAAAAAATTTTGTATTGCCAAAGCAATATACAACAGCAGACCAAGAGAAGTAGGAATTTAAAAAAACATACTAAACTTAGTTTTTTTTTTTTAAATAGAAAAAAAATGACTAAACAGATGCTAAGATATGTAGCAAAATTAATAACAAGATATACATAGATGGTAATACAGGAACACAGGGACAAGGTGCTGATGGTAGGCAGGGTTAGGGTGTGTGGGTGTTTATGATAGTAGGCGGGGTTAGAGGTGGGTGGGTGTTTATTAGGGTAGGCGGGGTTCGGGTGGGTGGGTGTTTATAATGGTAGGCGGGGTTATGGTGTGTGGGTGTTTATGGTAGTAGGCGGAGTTAGGATGGGTGGGTGTTTATGATGATAGAGGGGATTTGCATGGGTGTGGGCGGTGGTGGTTGGTGGATGGTGGGGTTAGTTGATTTAGAGCTCTTCCTTAGCTCTGGTTGAGCTCTAAATCAACTAACCCCGCCTACTACCACCACCCACACCCGTCTCTCTCTATCACTCTCTCACTCTGTCTCACTCTCTTTCTCTGTCTCAGTCTCTCTATCTGTCTCATTCTCTCTGTATCACTCTCTCTGTGTCTCACTTTTTCACTCTCTCTATATGTCTGTCTTTCTGTCTCTCTCTCTCACTCTGTGTCTGTGTTTTTCACAGGAATAATAAATAAATTTACATATCTACTGTATGCCTAATATTAAAGATACACTATATGGCCAAAAGTATGTGCACCCCGACCATCACACCAATTTGTGCTTGTTGAACATCCCATTCCAGATTTATTCTCCCTTTGCTGTTATAATAAGCTTCAATCTTCTGGGAAGGCTTTCCACTAGATTTTGGGTTGTGGCTGTGGGGATCTATGTACATTCAGCTACAAGAGCATTAGTGAGGTTGAGGTCAGGCACTGATGTTCAGTTCCTCCCAAAGGTGTTCAGTGGGGCTGAGGTCAGGACATTGTGCAGGACACGAGTTCTTTACTACTTCAAATCAAGTCAAGTGGGTTTTTATTGTCATTCCTCTATATAGCTTGTATACATTGGAACGAATTATCGTTTCTTCACGACTATGTTACTACACAGAACATTACACGATACTACATAAAGTGCAAATACACAACAGTGTAAGATGAGTGCAAAACAATAAATACACAGAACAAACCAATAAATACACAGGATGGCAAATACACAGAAATGGACTGTAAACTGTAAGCTATTGTGTAATGTAGCAGCACAAGTATAGCAGCAATATTGGCAGCAAAAACAAGTTCCGTAGTATAAAGTGACTGATGCAGATATGCAAAGTCTTACTGGGTTAGTGCGTGTACAGTGGTACTGAGTCTTACTGGGTTAGGGTTCGGCTAGCCTAACTGGGTTAAGGTGTTGAGTAATCTGACTCCCTCAGGGAATAAACTGTTGCGGAGTCTGCTGGTAGTGGCACGGATTCTCCTATACCTTCTGCCAGAATGCAAGAGAGTGAAGAGTCCATGAGATTCTCCATACTGGTGGCTTTGTGGATGCAGCAGTTGTAGAAGGAGGTGTCAATAGTGGGTAGATCTTATGATCTTTTCAGCTGTCCTCACAATTCGCTATAGGGTAATGCAGTCGGAGGCTACTACTATTTCTACTACTACTACTACTAATAATAATAATAATAATAATAATAATAATAATAATAATAATCCCAGTGGATTGGTGGAAACTCTAACACTACGTTTTGATCTTCCCAAGGTTTTAGAAAAGAGTTCTCAGTAATGGGTTCTGAGTTGTATGTTGAGTTCTCAGCAGGAGTTTGAGTCAGTCAGTGAAAATAAAGAACTCACATCGACAGTCAGAGATCAGCTGCAGATCAATATCAAACTGTCACTAACTGTCACTCACACACACATACACATACACACGCACACAACACACACGCACACACACACACACACACACACACACACACACACACACACACGCACACACACACACACACACACACACACACACACACACACACACACACACATACACATTCTGCTGCTGCTCAGTCAGGAACACTGTGTGTTTGAATATTAATGAGAATGTGGAGCTGTGAGCATTTACATCGACACGAAATGAACAATGATAAAACATTTTTAAAAATGTGTCCATAAAATCAAATCTGATGGTTTCCAGTTTTCTGCCACACAGAAGTGAAACTGATCAGATCTCTTTCCCTTTCTTTTCCCTTCTCCTCTTTCCCCTCTGATTGTTGGAATGTGTTTAAAGATCTGTAAATAACCAAGCATGATGGTAAAGATGGAAATGGATGCTCTGGAGTAGAGACAGAACCGAGCAGAGAGGAAACACCTGAGTCACATCAAATCTAATAACACTGAGATAAATCATCTTTTTAAACAGGATTACATCACTCTTCACTCTACTGAAAGCAAGAGTGGTGTGTGTGATGGTCAGTGTCACTCAGGGTCTGATGTTATCAGGTGAATAACACTAAGTAACTCTGTCTTACACACACAGACACTATATGTGTGTGACATTAAAATGAATTCAACTCAAGCTTAACAAATATTTATATGATTTTGATAAATGGTCAAATGAAAAAAGTTCCATCAGTGTTTCTGTGAGGAAAGTTTCTGGTATTCAAAGTCGGTTTACAGAGTAACTAATTGAAGGTCCTCTTTACTCCACTGGCATCATGCTGATTGCGTTCTCTTTCCTCCTTTATTTTAGTAATAAAACAAGCAAAGCACTGAAGAATTTTTTAAGTCCTATAATGCAGAACCTTTATCAAAAACTGCACCTTCAACATTTTCACACACACACACACACACACACACACACACACACACACACACACACACACCGCTGTGCTCATTTTCTCTTCCAAAACAAGAGCTCTTCATTGAAGTGTTGATTTAATTCAGTGCTTCTTAATGTCCATGTCCACTGAGGGAATCTGTGTATGTTTAAACAAAAAGCAGTCCAGTGGAATTACCTGTGACCTTTGACCTAACCTGACCTTTCCTGAGTGCCCAAGTGTAAGATATTCAAGCTATAAAACAGTGTGATAATTAATCTTCCTTTTCTTTACTGCACTCAGATTCTCTACAAACCAACAAAATACAACACCCAGTTCATCCCAATTATCAACAATGTAAAGATTATTTATGGAAATATTAAGAAATATCTACATGAGACCCATTTTCACATAAATGTAAAAATATATAACTATATTATCCATCAATACAGAATGGAGAAGAGCAGAGTCATATGACTGGAACACATTCAATTTTATTTGCATTTTATTTATGGGCATCACAAAGTGGCTTTGCAGAAATATGTAAATATATTATTATAGAAATATCTTACTTTTATCTTAGTTTGTTCCTTTATCCCGCAGCATAAATATGACTCTAAATGATTTTTCATGTTCATTAGAGAAACTGTACTGAATCCTGAGTGCATTATTAATGCTGATGCTACTATGGCCCTGGGACTGCAATTACCATATGCAGTTTTGCACAGTGGACTAGTTCAACAAACAGACTTCATATAAAAACTATAATGAACTTTCCTTTACTTTCACACTATCTGTTGTTACCCAGATGAGGACGGGTTCCCTTCTGAATCTGGTTGCTCTTAAGGTTTCTTCCTCGTATCATCTTAGGGAGTTTTCCCTTGCCACCGTCGCCACCGACTTGCTCAATAAGGATAAATCCACACACTTAAAATCTGTATCCTGTGTTTATATGTTTCTGAAAAGCTGCTTTTAGAAAAGGTCCATTATTATAAGCACTATACAAATAAAATTGAATTGAATTGAATTGAATGCATCTCCATCCATCCATCAATTGGCACCCTGTCCAGGGTGTACATTGCCTTGTGCCCGATGCTCCCTGGGATAGGCTCCAGGTTCCCCGTGACCCTGAGAAGGAGTAAGTGGTAGAAGATGGATGGATGGATGGATGGAAATAGCAGAGATCGCTGGTGTCTCTGGTGAGTGTACGTAGCTAGTACAGTTAACTCACTTTGATGATCTAATCTAAGAACAAAGCCAGTATGAAGCTAAGCACTTAAATCAAATTTAAACACAAACAAAAGTAATATAGGAACCATATACTATGATGGCTGGACATTTTGGCTTATCAGAAATCCTAAATCCTATCCACTGGAGAGGCCATGAACACAAGTGAAACTATAAGTGTGAGGAGAGAGACTTCACCTGCTAGCATGAACGCAGGCTCAGAGTGATCTCCCCCACAGGTTAAAGTGTGTAAAGTTCGGAGGATCTCAGTGTGAAGTCAGAAGCTTATGGAGCCCAAACAGGAAGATCTGGTTTGGCCAGAGAGAGCTCTGACTAGCTGGAGTCCTGACCTGCCAAAGTCTCTCACAGCATGGTTTCCAAGGGATAAAGGGATGAAGAGTCACAGCATGAAGTCCATCAGCTATTGGAAGGTCACAGGAAATGGTAATAGCCAGCACTGCCAGAGAGGACAATAACCCTCCATAATCTTGTTCAGCCGATTGAGGTTTGCTTCAGCCACAGGCAAAATAATGAAAATCATAGAACTAAAATCCCAAATAGAAACCATCGGGGTTAATGTGTCAAGATTCCAGCTGGCAGAAAGGAATAAAGACCAGAAACCAGAAGGTGAAGAGTCCATTTGGGTCTCTCATTCTCTCACATGCACACACACACACACACACACACACACAGTGTCTGATCTCGCCACATCTGTGCATGATGAACGTCCCATTCCAGATTTATTCCTTCTTTCCTCTTATAATAAAATTGTATAATCCTGCAGGGAAAAGGTTCATGTGTATAACTATATTTTCTATATGAATGTAAATGTGCTGAGCTTTCAGTAGATTAGTATTATGATCTATTCTGATATGGAGTAATGTTAACATCTCATCAGTTTATATCATCATACTGGTGTAATATCAGATCTTTAGTCTGTCTGTGTGTGTGTGTGTGTGTGTGTGTGTGTGTGTGTGTGTATTTTCTTTTAACAACTCAAAATCGGTGTGCATTCTATGTGTTCTTTCCCCTCAGTTCCCCTGCGAGACCCTGGAGCACGTTTTCACTCTCTGAGGATTTTCACCAGGTATAAAATATTGTCTCTCCTCAATTTAACTACACAGGCAACTCCAAACTTTGTGCTTGTGGGATTTGTGCATGTTGTCTCAGTGGGAAAGTGTTTTTATCCGAGCTCAGGCTGTAATAAGGAGTGATGGAGAGAGAGAGAGGGAGAGAGAGAGATCTGACTGTGAGACCTGCTGAGAAAGAGAGAGAGGAGAAGAGCAGCACTTCTCCATCTGCTGGGTAAAGCACACAGCATAAAAACCATCAGGTGTCACACACACACACGCACACACACACAAATTAGACAGAGTTCCAATGCAGAAGGACATGTGCCAGCTCTTTAGTCATTGTTTTTGCATCCAGCCTTCACCCTGCTGCCGTACGCTCTCACACACTGACTCATACACGCACGACTGCATGAACCTCACTGTCACTTTGATGGATGGACAGAATCAGAGAGAGAGAAAAAGTGAGAAAAATGTGGGCAAAAACACGCAGACAGGGAGAGAAAGGACCTGAAGATGGTCTCTACAGACCTAAATTCATTACACTGAGAGGAATGTACTGGCACTGACCCTGCAGTGTGTGTGTGTGTGTGTGTGTGTGTGTATGTTTGTGTGTGTGTGTGTGTGTGTGTGTGTTGTGTGGACTATGATCCAATGAAATTCTCATCAGATTTTTGAACAGTGTCTATAAGGAGCTACTTATAACAGCACAATACTGTAGCAAAGGGGTTGAGTGATGGATGGAGTGAGGGGTGGAGTGAGGGGTGGAGTGATGGGCGAAATGAGGGGTGGAGTGATGGACGGAGTGAGGGGCAGCATGAGGGAGGAGTGATGGGCGGAGTGATGGATGGAGTGAAGGGTGGAGTGATGGTAGGAGTGATGGGTGGAGTGAAGGGTGGCATGAGGGACCGAGTGATGGGTGGAGCGATGGGTTGAGTGAGGGGCGGAGTGATTGACGGAGTGAGGGGTGGCATGAGGGGCAGAGTGATGGGCGGAGAGTTATTTGTAAATTATAGGTAAAGATAAGTGAGGTGTTGGGCAAAGTGAGGAGCGGAGTGGTGGGTGGAGTGATGAGTTATGAGTGATGAGTGATTAGCTTAGTTATTAGCTGATTATCAGTGTGTTATTAATGTGTGTGTTTTTGGTGTATATATATGACCAGTGTGTGTTATCAGTGTGTGTGTGTGTGTGGTGTCTCACTGTGTTCCTTAGTGTGTGTCATGTTCAGCAGGTGTGTGTTCACTGTTTTAAACACAGGTGTGTTAAATCGTCAGTGTGTGAGAGCGAGTACACATGTGTGTGTGTGTGTGTGTGTGTCTGTGTGTGTGTTTGTGTATTAATAATCATCCTGTGTTTTAATCAGCAGTGTGTGTTAAAGTGTACACACTGAAACCTGCAGAGAATACACACACAGGAGCTCTAGCATCAGCCACCATCTGCATCTGTATGTGTGTGTGTGTGTGTGTGTGTGTGTGTGTGTGTGTGTGTGTGTTGTGTGTATGTGTGTGACATTGAGCACACAATCCCAACAAACACACCAGGTGTGAGACGAGAAACAAATCTGTGTACAAACCCGAGATCAGAATTTCCCCGGGCAGCCAGAATACACACAATTTATACACTGCCACAATACATACACTTACACACACACACACACACACACACACACACACACACACATGGACACATTACATAAACACACCATCACTCCACCACTCTACTGTTCCCTCCTCAGTACTCCTCACTACTCCTCAGTACTCATTACTCTTCCTCAGTACTCTTCAGTACTCCTCAGTACTCATTAGTCTTCCTCAGTACTCCTCAGTACTCATTAGTCTTCCTCACTACTCCTCACTACTCCTCAGTACTCATTAGTCTTCCTCAGTACTCCTCACTACTCCTCAGTACTCATTAGTCTTCCTCAGTACTCCGCAGTACTCCTCAGTACTCATTAGTCTTCCTCAGTACTCCTCAGTACTCATTAGTCTTCCTCAGTACTCCGCAGTACTCCTCAGTACTCATTAGTCTTCCTCAGTACTCCTCAGTACTCATTAGTCTTCCTCAGTACTCCGCAGTACTCCTCAGTACTCATTAGTCTTCCTCAGTACTCCTCAGTACTCATTAGTCTTCCTCAGTACTCCTCAGTACTCATTAGTCTTCCTCATTACTCCTCAGTACTCATCAGTACTCCTCACTACTCCTCAGTACTCATTAGTCTTCCTCATTACTCCTCAGTACTCATCAGTACTCCTCACTACTCCTCTGTACTCATTAGTCTTCCTCAGTAGTCCTCAGTACTCCTCAGCAGTCAGAGGCCAAGACACAGAGCACAAAATAGAACATCCAAAACAAAACAAATGTTGTGAAGTTATCCGAATAAAGGATGAGTGTGTAACATGTAACGAAGAGTGACACGCAGAGACAAACTGCCTGTAGACGTCCTTCATGTACACAACCAGTGGACATGATCATACCCAGTGTCCCACGGGATTGTGGGAAACACTTCAGTTATATAAAACAGAAACGTCACCACTCTGACACCAGCTGTGACCTGCTTCCTGTTCCTCAGACTCATTTACACACAGGCCCAACGCTCAATTTCTTCACGATGAACCAAAGAGAGAAAGGAGTGGAGTGGAGGAGACACAGAGAAAAAGAGAGACAGACAGCTCTTGTTCCTGAATTCCGGGTAATGAGTGACTTTACTGCGCTCACACACTCTCACTTCTCACTGTGTGTATAATAATCATGCTCTGATGAGATGGAAATCATTTTAAACTGGTTACACTCAGATCACATGCACATAAACACCGACTTTATACAGTGTTGAGTTTAGGATCGATATAAACACATCTGCAGGATTGAGGAAAATGTAAACACACTCACTGAGCTCCATCTGAACTAAATACAAAAACAGTTTTAAACTATTTATTTCTTTTTGTCAAATGACTGTGTTTCTGAACAAGAGGAAAATGCCAGAAGCTCTCAGGAGAACATTACAAATGAAAAGAAAACAGAAGATAATCCGAGCTCCGAG
Organism: Ameiurus melas; assembly: GCA_012411365.1. NCBI lineage: Eukaryota > Metazoa > Chordata > Actinopteri > Siluriformes > Ictaluridae > Ameiurus > Ameiurus melas. The sequence continues at coordinate 23,476,791 of CM022753.1, forward strand.
AATTTTTCAGATCTCCCAGATGGGTTTGAAGGAGAACTTTCACAAATCCACACACACACACAATCTAAAGTTCAAAATGTAGAAACTTTAGCATGCTAGGTAATTGAAAATCGTTCACATTCTTCAGGCCATTAGTTTACAATGATCTCCGTACAGTCTGTACAATCAGTCCGTACAGGATTCTGTTTTTTGTGATTGTTGCAGCCGAAAATGCTTGATCTTGCTGCAGGCATTTTTCTAGATTTGCGATGCAATTTGCAGATTTTTTTTTGTGGACAACTATTTGAAAGGGCGAAGTCACAATTGTACGAAATTGTTTTGCACAGTCTTTCTCAGTGATGTTGGTTGGTAAATTCAATTCAGTTTTATTAGTACAGCGCTTTTAACGATGTACAGCTTTAGAGTAAAAATATCAATTCAGTATATAGATTTTAAATGTATGGCTTTATGAACTAATGAGCAAGCCAGTGGTGATGGAGGTGAGGAAAAACTCCTGGAGACAAGAAACCTTGCGAGGAACCAGACTCAAAAAGGAACTCATCCTCATCTGGGTGATGCCTGGCAGAGTGATTATAAATAAATAAATCCCTTCTATAAATGTGCTAATTCTACATGGTGAAATAGTGCCATTATAAATAGTAACCAGGAAAATTCATTACAGTTTTTACAAGAAGTCTGTTTTGATGAACTTCTCCACTGTTCACTGATTTTTTTGTGGTAATGGCAGTGCTAAAGCTATCATAGCATAATTGTTCATATGTTTCATATGATTTTTAAGTGGTAAGAAACCTTTTAGCTGTACTCGTGTTCGACGCAGGTGAATCAAAGAGGTATTTGGCCGAATGTGCATTGTGATGATGTCACATGACGCGTCTTGCCCAAAATCTTAATTTGTCATTTTTTAATCCGTAATTTTGAATCATTGCAGCTCCTCCAAATATTGTGCATTCATTTCTGCATTCGAGTCCTGGAGGGACTGCTTGATTCATCTTTATCGAGCAGTGTTTGTTTGCTTGATCCCCAATGATAGTGAAATCTTGTACATTTGTCTAGTTTTACTCGTTAAAAACAAGTCCTAAATATAAACATCTACATCTCGAGCATGTTAGCTTTGGAAGTTCAAATTCACTCGAGAAACATTCCACTGTTTATTTTAAAGTTATTTTCAGTCCTGATGATTTAGCTCCATATTTCCGCCATGAGCGCTGTGCGTTTGCGTCATGATGTAGTTCAACCTGGAGGCAGCAGCGTGTGAGTTAGCATGACGACACCCGACGAGGATTTTCCGTCGCACCACATGGGTACTAACGAGCTCCATCTTTTATCAAAGTGGGAGTGAAATGATGTGAACAGGCGTACTGTTGAATCGGCGGGGAATTAATTCAGGCTCCACAATGCAGCGTGTAGTACAGCAGCTTCACCTGGGAATTCAATACGCTGCAGTTAATGGAAAAATCCCAGTGAGCTGCTCCGCCTCGGGGAGAACGTTCTCCGTCTCGGCCTCCACCTTATAAAAGCTTCATTACATTTAGCACACGGGAAATGATCAATTACACTTCAATAAACGTTCCCTTTTACAGAGGCGGGATTTAAATAGGCTGGATATGAGCCTGATAACAGCCCCATGAACACGGAGAACATGCAGTGGCGTAACACAACATCCTTCATCAGTCTTTCCTAAGCTGCAGTTGTGCTGTGAGTTACATGCCGGCTTTTCTGGGTCGTGTTCCTCAGTAATACCGGCTTTACTTTTATGTCTTTGTCCTGGTTCTAGTTCCTGTGTCATGGTTTTTTTTTCTGCTTTTGACCACTTTGTATGTATTTAAAGTTTTTGCTTTGAGCCAATTATTCTTTTTTTCCCTCTCTTATACCACAAGGCTGTGTTTATAACTGTGTTATATCTGTGTCTGCCTTTCTTTCTTTTCTGTCTCTCTCTCTGTCTGCTCCTCCTCTACAGCCTTTCTCTATAACTGTAATGACTCTATATTCTACTATGAAACCACATAGCTACATGTTAAAACACACACACACACACACACACACACAAAGGAGAAGACAATAATTTAATTAGTCTCAGGTCAGTGCACTAATTACTTCAGATTCTCATGTTTGTGTTCGGAGTAAAGCCGATTGAGCAGTCAGGTTTTCAGCGACAGCAGGAAGATTTAAATGTTTTTGCAACTTTAATGTTTAACGTGTGTGAAGTTAAAAATATGCAGTGACCCCAAAAAGGTAAAATAAAGAACGCTCCACATTTAGATCTGGAATATTTCTGGCTCTAAAGTGTTTGTAGCTCCACGCGGTTCAGTGAGAGGCTCAGAAGTGTGATTCAGTGTGATTAAGTGTGTGTGTGTGTGTGAGAGAGAGAGATAAAGAGCTCATATAAAAATTTCAATACAGAAATGATGAAGCCACTACAGCCTACTCTGTCCAAAAGTAATGGCGCCCCAGTCACTGTGTGTCTGAGTAAATGATGAGTTCAATATCTTTTCTCTCGTTTCTCTCTTACATAAACAATGACATCATCATGTTTTCTGGAGCATAAGGTGTTTCGTGCACGAACATGCCGTGACATTGGTTTAAATTAAATGTCAGAAGAGAGAAAGAGAGAAAACAAGGTGAGGCCAAAAAATGTGAGAAAGAGAATAAGACGAGCAAGAGAGAACAAAAGCAACGTGAGAGGAAAACAACAGGAGAGAGAAGCTGGAGATGGAACAAAGTGAGAACACGGCAAAGAGAATAAAGAAAAGAGCAGAGTGTCGATGTAGAAAGAATATTAATCAATTTGTCATCCGCCAACACACACCCTCCATCACCTCCCCAATCGGACACACACCCTCCATCACCTCCATAGTCCGACACACACCCTCCATCACCTCCCCAATCGGACACACACCCTCCATCACCTTCATAGTCCGACACACACCCTCTATCACCTCCCCAATCGGACACACACCCGCCATCACCTCCATAATCCAACACACACCCTCCATCACCTCCATAATCCAACACACACCCTCCATCACCTCCCCAATCCGACACACACCCTCCATCACCTCCCCAATCCGACACACACCCGCCATCAACTCCCCAATCCAACACACACCCTCCATCACCTCCATAATCCAACACACACCCGCCATCAACTCCCCAATCCAACACACACCCGCCATCAACTCCCCAATCCAACACACACCCTCCATCACCTCCATAATCCAACACACACCCTACATCACCTCCACAATCTGACACACACCCTACATCACCTCCATAATCCGACACACACCCGCCATCACCTTGCCAATCCGACACACACACCCTCCATCACCTCCTCAATCCGACACACACCCGCCATCACCTCCCCAATCCGACACACACCCGCCATCACCTCCCCAATCCCACCTCACAAATCAGACACACACTCGCCATCACCTCCATAATCCAACACACCCCCTCCATCACCTCCCCCATCCGACACACACCGCCATCACCTCCATAATCCGACACAGCCCCTCCATCACCTCCCCAATCCGACACACACCCTCCATCACCTCCATAATCCGACACACACCCGCCATCAACTCCCCAATCCGACACACACCCGCCATCACCTCCCCAATCCGACACACACCCGTCATCACCTCCCCAATCCGACACACACCCGTCATCACCTCCCCAATACGACACACACCCGCCATCACCTCCATAATCCAACACACACCCTCCATCACCTCCATAATCCGACATGAAGGTCGGATCATAATAAACTTGTTTCACCAACGTTTCACAGCATAGGTGCAAACATTCAATGATTCTCAATAACTGCAACTACACATCATGCCTGCACATCGGCCTGGAGGAATTTTAGCCCATTCCTCAGCACAGAACATCTTCAACTCTGGGATGTTGATTTGTTTCCTCACATGAACTGCTTGCTTCAGGTCCATCCACAACATTTCTATTGGATTAAGGTCAGGACTTTGATGTGGCCATTCCAACATCTCCTTTAATCATTTAGTGGTAGAATAACTTGTGTGCTTAGGGTAAATGTCTTGCTGCATGACCCACTTTCTCATGAGATTCAGATCACGGACAGATGTCCTGACATTTTCATTTAGGATTTATGGCTATAATTCAGAATTCATTGATCCATGAATGATGGCAAGTTGTCCTGTCCCAGATGCAGCAAAACAGGCCCAAATGCATGATACTACCACCACCATGTTTCACAGGTGGGATAAGGTTCTTATGCTGGAATTCAGTGTTTTTCTTTCTCCAAACATAACGCTTCTCATTTAAACCAAAAATTATATTTTGTTCTCATTCATCCACAAAACATTATCCAGTAGCCTTCTGGCTTGTCCAAGTGATGTTTAGCAAACTGCATACAGGCAGCAATGTTCTTTTTGGAGAGCAGTGGATTTCTCCTTACAATTCTGCCATACACACCACTGTTGTTCAGTGTTCCCCTGATGGTGGACTAATGAACATTAACATTAGCCAGTGTGAGAGAGGCCTTTAGTTGCTTAAAAGTTACCCTGGGTCCCTTTGTGACCTTATGGACTATTACACAAATTGCTCTTGGAGGGATCTTTGTTGGTCTCCACTCCTGGGAAGGGTACCAATGGTCTTGAATTTCCTCAATTTGTACACAATCTGACTGAGTGTGGATTGGTGGAGTCCAAACTCTTAAGAGATGGTTTTGTAACCTTTTCCAGCCTGATGAGCAGCAACAACTCTTTTTCTGAGGTCCTCAGAAATCTCCTTTGTTCGTGCCATGATACACTTCCACAAACGTGTGTTGTGAAGCTCAGACTTTGATAGTCTGAGCTTCCATTTATTTAAATAAAACATGGCACTCACTCACCCCTGATTGTCATCCCATTGATTGAAAACACCTGACTCTAATTTCACCTTCAAATTAACTGATAATCCTAGAGGTTCACATACTTTTGCCACTCACAGATATGTAATATTGGATCATTTTCCTCAATAAATAAATGAACAAATATAATATTTGTTTTGTCTCATTTGTTTAATTGGATATTTTCATCTACTTTTAGGACTTGTGTGAAGATCTGATGCTTTAAGTCATATTTATGCAGATATATAGAAAATTCTATAGAAAATTCTCAAACTTTCAAGCACCACTGTAAATATAAACATCTGTTATGTGAAATAGCTTATTGAGGTCAGGACTAAATAAAAAACAAAACACACGCACACGCACACACACACACACACACACACTTACACTTCAGTAATTTTAAGTGCTTTCAGTTCAGACTGCTCCAGAAGCGTCACACAGTTCTCACCTCTAAATCATGTGAATGTGTTCAGGCTCTTGTGTGTGTGTGTGTGTGTGTGTGTGTGTGTGTGTGTGTGTGTTTGTTTTGCTCATGTTGTAGAAGAGTGTGTTGTTGTGCTCAGCTTGTCACTGTGAGCTCTGCTGAATAAAGCAAAATGCAAATGAAAATTGCTAAAAGTGGAACGTATGAGGGCACACACACAAACACACACACACACACACACACACACACACATATACATGTCTAATAAATTAAATGAATTATTTTTAGACTGACACAGGCAGTCGAGTTATTTCTCAGAGAATCTTCCTTCTCCATAATGTCTCACTCTCTTTCTGTCTCACTCTCTCTCTCTCTGTCTCACTCTCTTTCTGCCTCACTCTCTCTCTCTCTGTCTCACTCTCTTTCTGCCTCACTCTCTCTCTGTCTCATTCTCTTTCTGTCTCACTCTCTCCCTCTGCCTCTCCCTGTTCCCTCTGCTCCTTGTGTCATTATAAAGCTCTAATTGAAGCTCAGTGGCGACCCATAGGGACATGATGTGTGTGTGTGTGTGTGTGTGTGTGTGTGTGTTTCATGTCTTTAAAGATGTCTTAGCAGAGGAGAGAAAGAATTTCAGCTCAGCCTCATAATTACTGCCTTTAATGCAGTGAAAGGAGAAAGGCCTCTTTTATACTCACAGAGCTTAAAACCAGAGCTCAACACACACACACACACACACACACACACACACGCACACACACTCACCCACACACACACGCGCGCGCACACACACCCCTTCAGATCTGTCCAAAATAAAACCTCTCTTAGACTCCTGTCCTTGTCCTACATTCTGTGTGAGACAGTTTACTCCACTTTCACTGTGTGGTTTAATGGTAAATGGTAAATGTGCACTTATATAGTGCTTTTATCCAACGTTCCTCGTCACGCTGTACGAGATCCTGTACAATAGAGTGTGTAGTGAATTCTATAACAGAGCATGTGATAGCGTGTGTCTCCGTGTCAAATTATATGATGAAGATTGTATAGACCTCTAACGATAGACCTGTGATTAAAGATCCCCACTACGTCATCCATCAGAGTGATCCGGAAATCAGCTCCAGCAGAAACACACACATTCTTCACAGTGAGGTAGAGGTAATGAGGAGATTTTTCTGTTTCTTTTACGTTTCTCCATCATAACTACCGTCTCTTTAACGCCGTCGTCCTATTGGTGGATTTAAATGAGTAGCAGCAGCACTCACACTCTGAGGCTTTAATCGCAGATTTCTCACACTCACACACACTTTGTTCTCGGCTGGGTTTGATCAGAGTGACAGTAAATCTCTCAGGTTAGGAGTTTTAATGAAGAGACCGAACTCTCTAACTACCAAACAGTGTGTGATTTTTATCTGAGAAAACAAAATAAATAAAGCTAAAGTTGAGAGCACTAATGCTGCTCAGATACGACGTCCTGCTCCTAAATAAACATGATGATGATAACAGTGGTCAGTAGGTTGTGGGTTGGAGGCCTTCCAAATGGAGCTTACACCTCTCACCTCACACCTCACACTTGACCACACACCACACACCACACACCTTACACCTGACCACACACCACACACCTTACACCTGACCACACACCACACACCTTACACCTGACCACACACCACACACCACACCTGACCACACACCACACACCTTACACCTGACCACACACCACACACCTTACACCTTACACCTGACCACACACCACACACCTTACACCTGACCACACACCACACAGCTTACACCTGACACCTGACCACACACCACACACCTTACACCTGACCACACACCACACACCTTACACCTGACCACACACCACACACCTTACACCTGACCACACACCACACACCTTACACCTGACCACACACCACACACCTGACCACACAACACACCTTACACCCACACACCACACACACTGACCACACAACCACAACCTTACACCTTACACCTGACCACACACCACAACCACATACACACTACACACACCACACACCTCACACTATTACACACCTGACCACACACCACACAGCTTACACCTGACACCTGACCACACACCACACACCTTACACCTGACCACACACCACACATCTTACACCTGACCACACACCACACACCTTACACCTGACCACACACCACACACCTGACCACACACCACAAACCTTTCAGGTTTCCACCTGACAGAGACTTCACATTTTCATCATAATCACTGAGCAAAATGGGAGAAAATCCTGTTTATGTTCCATGTGAAAGAGATTCTACACCCCTCAGCACACCTGTGGGGAAATCAGTCTGATTGTTTAAGATGAGACGTCTGATTGTTTAAGAAATGTTGATATCGGTTACGTTAATAATTTTTCAGATTTTTGTATAAAATTACTATAATCCATAAACACGTTTTCTTTGAAACTGTAGAAACATGTTTTCCTCCACAGCATTATGCAAAACACTTCTCCGCCCACTTCAACCACCTCATATCATATATCTTTGAGAAGCTCGTTTCCAGATATAGATTTTGGACATTAAAGTGTCGTTGTGATATACAGCTCCGGTTCCTTTATACACCACATCGACTGGATGAGAAACTAAAACTCTCAGGTTCTATATCAGCTGCATTCAGGAATTTTTACACATTTATTCATATTCATAATTAGTTCATATTCATAATTTACATAGTAATTTCCCCCAAAACGCTGATTATTTCTCAATTCAAGTTTGATTAAAAAAAAATATATATATATATATATATATATATATATATATATATATATATATATATATATATATATATATATATATATATTATTTTTTTAATAGTGCAAGGTATTTTTTTGGAAAAAGAATTCTAATACAGAAATACTTGTAGATTTATGGTTCAGATTCACCTGATGTGTGGGATTTTTACTGATAACATCAGAAGAAGAAGCATTAAAAGAACACACACACACACACACACACACACACACCTAAGCAGTAATTCTACACTACGCAATTCTCTCACTGCTCACGCATCCGAATGAAGGCGTTAAAATCACCGCGCATCTCTCACATTACACACACACACACACACACACACACACACACACACACACTGTCAACAAACCATGCTGAGGATTTAATACCAAAATCCTCTCTTCACATCTGTCAGTGTCCGAACCTCTCCATACTGAGACACACACACACACAACTCTGCACAGAAGTCTACATGTGAACCATACATTAATTACCACCCAAGAATAAACTGCACATCACACACACACGCGCGCGCGCGCACAGACACTGGATAAAATCTGCGTTAACGCGATAAAATGATGTTGGTGTCACACAGAGTGTTCAGACTGCGCACTAACCCCCGACACCACATTAATCCCAGCCTACATACTCACTCAGCATTTATACAACACACACACACACACACACACCTGTTTTTCACACACATTCCTGTAGGATTTTTACACAGACGTGAGCAGAAATCAGAGCCTTTTTTAATTAAAAACATCCTACCTCTGAGTGTCGCGCGGCTGAAAGACGAGCTGGAGGAGAACACGGATGAATGAAACCGCGATGTGATGGAGAGAGAGAGGGGGATAGAGAGAGAGAGAGGGAGAGAGAGAAAGAGAGAGAGAGAGAGGGAGGGAAGAGAGAGACAGAGAGGAGAGAGAGAGGGGGGACAGAGAGAGAGAGAGGAGAGAAAGAGAGAGAGACAGAGGGGGGAGACAGAGAGAGAGAGAGAGAGAGAGAATGAAATTTCAGATTAGTTCTTTCTCCATGATCAGAACTTAATGAAGAGAATCAGAATGTTGCTGGATGTAGAATCAGAAGTTCACTGCAGCAGAATGGCGTTCTGTTTAAATCCATCATCCGGATGAGGGCTGTTGCTATGATCGCAAGACATGACCACGCCCCCTAATGGCAACGTCATTCAACAGCTTTCCACACAAACCCATAAATTCCATCTTGTTATTTTAGTTTAGTTTAGTTTTGTTTTTTTGTTGTTGTTATTTTTTATATAAATATGAAGATACAGGTGTAAGAATCCCAGAAACCTAAATCTGATGATCATCACTGTTTTCAGATTGTTTTACATCATCATTCATTATCAGTACACTCTTTATCCTGGTCACGGTGTCGCTGGAACCGGAGTCTATACCGGGAATACCGGGCGTGAGACGGGAATACACTCTGGCTGGATGGGACACACACACACACACACACACACACACACACACACACATTCATATATAGGATGAACTTAGCTTCACAATCAACACTGATATGTTTTGGAAGGAAACCGGAGAACCTGGAGGAGAACCACCAGACAACATGGTGGAACTTCACAAAGACAGTAACCTGAGATCAGAATAGAAGATGGAACTGTGAGAAGATGATGTGTACCTCCGTGCCACTGCAAAATGAAATGATAAAGTTATTCCAGGTAAAATCCATGAGTACATTGTCTACCTGTTGAATTAAAAGAGAAGACTATCAAAAGCACACATCCACATCATCATAATGCTGTTCTTCAGTCTTCTCCACGACAGACCAGTGTTTTTCCTTCCAACCAATCATCAGCCCTGCTTATTCAACAAATCACCTGTCTGAACACCAACACTAGCTAACTGATTATGAAAGTGGAGGCATCTGATGTCAAGAGCTTGTCATCTCCCTGGAGAAACTCTTAGATCCCACTTAGAACACTAACGATGAAACCTCAGTGTGGATCTGCATTCTCTCCACATATGTTTCTCATTTGGAACATCAGGAGGATCAGGAGAACATTTCACTCCACACAGGCCACTCAGGTATTTGTTCAGTCCCTTATTTCGAGACTCAAATTCTGAAAGCTTTTCTCCTGCATCTGATCCACAACACAGCTCTTTGATGCGTTCTCCTCACGTTCTCCCACATCACCCGACTGCTGCATTCCTGAGACCCTCTACTACTCCACTCCACCTTCTCCAAGCTTTTCACAAATAGTGATCTGATGATAGAAGTAACGGAGACATGAAATATAGCTTGTCACTTACAACACTCAAGGAGCAAAAATTAAAAAGATCTTCTGCATCCAAGTGAGGTACTGGTGGAACCCCTGAAGATGGTTCCTGATATTCTATTAGATGAGTTTCACAAAAAAGTGAGGTGAGGTGGTGGAGCTCAACAGAATGACTGTGATGGAAGAAATGTACACATAATACAGAGATGTTCTTGCAGCTGAAGTTTAGATACACTAATTTTATTACTGGGTCTAACATCTGAGATAACATTCGATCTGTTGTGTAATACTCAACCTTTGTAAAATTGGTTGATGATCACCTTGAGGAACTGGAAAGGAATGTCCAAAGTAAACATTCTTACAGCAATCTTACAGTCTGAATATCAGAATGAAATACATTCAGGACTTTCAGCTCCAGAGTCCATCCCTGAACTCAGGATTCTGACAATGTTGTGTTTCATGTGTTCTCCCTGTATCCATGAGGGTTTCCTCTGGGTTCTCCGGTTTCCTCCCACCTTCCAAAAACATGCAGCTAGGTGGACTGACTGCAGTAAAATGTCCCCAGTTTATCAGTTTATAAGATACGCCTCCCACTCAGGTCACTCTGTAGGTGTAAAATTACTGACTATAGTCCAGCTGCTTCTCTGTGAAAAGTTTTGGCACCCCTCTACACTATCAGTGGAAATGGACCACCACAGGAGCAGATATGATCTGGGTGGTGTATAATTCTCCATCCAGCACTGACACTGTTGGGTTTTAAACATTGTGTTAAACATTTATTGCACTTTATTATAATGTTGTTCACATTAGAGACTAAAGCACATGCAGTGTGTGTTCTTCATCCTCTATCCTCCATCAGGATCAGGCTCTGATTTGAAATGTTTGGTTGGTGAACTGTGAGCTAGGATTTGAATCTGCAGATCCTCACCATCACTGTGTGTTTTGGTTTGTGTGAGAATGTGAACAGGGATGTCACTGAATTAAGGCTGAGGAGAAGTAAATCCCTGGCAGGCGATGCTCTGGGCGGCTGTGCTGAGGAATATTGTCTAGTTCTGAGAGTTTTGAGTGATTTTCCTTCTGCCATCAAGAGGCGAGAGAGTTGTTGCCTGTCACATTAGATCCTCAGCCCGATGAGGACCTGTGAGCGTGTTTACTAAGTAGAAACCTCTAGACTCTCCAACTCACGACTCTGGTGCTGCAGCTGCGTTCCCATGGCAACAGGCCGCAGAAGTGAGAGGAGCAATGAGCCAAGGTAGAGGAAAAGACACATTGGTCAGACTGCTTAAAAAACCCACACACGCCTTTCCTCTTCCTCCTCAACTCACAGCATCATTCTCTTTCTTACTCACTCGCTCACGCTGTCAGTCTTTCAGACTTCACATCTGTCTGTGGATGATCAGCAGCAAACCTGGACAGGTTGGTGTGAGATGGGTGAAGCTGAGGAGCTCAGGAACCTGACGTCTGCTGTGATTACACCTGAGAACAGAGATGGAGGAAGGTTTCATTTGCATCAGGAGAACGCAAAAGAGTGGACTAGCATGGGGGAATAACAGCACACTCTTCTTCTCTACTATTCACTTTGAAAACAGAAATAGAGAAGGAGAGAGAGAGAGAGAGAGAGAGAGAGAGAGATGAATAAATTATGGTGTTAATAAATGAATACATGCAGAGATTAATAACAGAGTAGGAAAGAGCTGTGTGTGATTTCACCCGGTCACTCGCCTGCTCATTTATTCACCCAGCGTGCAGCAGTATTACCCACACCCTCACCTACACCCTCTCCTACACATTCACCTACACCCTCTCCTACACCATCACCTACACCCTTGCCTACATCCTCTCCTACACCCTCTCCTACACCCTCACCTACACCCTCTCCAACAACTTCACCTAAATCCTCTGCTACACCCTCACCTACACCATCTCCTACATCCTCTCCAGCACCCTCTCCTATATCCTCACCTACATCCTCACCTACACCCTCACCTACATCCTCTCCAACACCCTCACCTACACCCTCTCCTACATCCTCACCAACATCCTCACCTAAATCCTCACCTACACCCTCTCCAACATCCTCATCTACATCCTCTCCTATAATCTCCCCTAGAACCTCTCCTACATCCTCATCTACACCCTCTCCTACAGCCTCACCTACACCCTCTAATACATCCTCACTTACATCTTCACCTACATGCTGAATTTCCCCTTGGGGATCAATAAAGTATCTATCTATCTATCTCTATCCTCTCCTACATCCTCTCCTACAGCCTCACCTACAACCTCTCCTACATCCTCATCTACACCCTCTCCTCTATCCTCTCCTACATCTTCTCCTACATCCTCATCTACACCCTCTCCTACAGCCTCACCTACAGCCTCTCCTACATCCTCACCTACAGCCTCTCCGACATCCTCATCTGCACCCTCTCCTACAGCCTCACCTACATCCTCATCTACACCCTCATCTACAGCCTCATCTACATCCTCATCTACATCCTCTCCTACATCCTCTCATACACCCTCACCTACACCCTCTCCTACATCCTCATCTACACCCTCTCATACACCCTCACCTACACCCTCTCCTACATCCTCATCTACACCCTCTCCTACAGCCTCACCTACTACCTCTCCTACATCCTCACTTACATGCTCACATACATCCTCACCTACATCCTCTCCTACAGCCTTACCTACACCCTCTCCTACATCCTCACTTACATCGTCACCTACACCCTTTCCTACATCCTCTCTAACATTTTCGCAAAACTGTTATATCCCATCACACTGCTGAATTCCGGACAGTGATTGGTCAGGTGTTGGTGTTGATTAATTTATACCTCCTTTACTGATGTTTTCCTTTTATTTTTTGCCTTTGTTTATTTATTAATTTTCATGTGATTCATTTACATATGATTCATTTTCATGTGATTCATATTCATGTGATTCATTTACCTTTTCTCCCCTCCCTTCCCTTTCCCAAATATTTCATTGAGAAGAAAAAAAATAATAAATAAAATAAATAAATAAAATTCCTCCCCGCCCTCCCCCGGCTCATCCTGGCCGCAGGTTATATAAAAATTATAAAACCTAAGAACAGGCACCATTTAAATAAAGTAAACATAGGAATATATATAGCCAAATGAAGCCAAAGAGGGACACACACCCTAAGTCTCCATAAAACAAGAGAGACAGCAATGTTTCACCCCTAGGGTTGTCCACAAAGTGGACCTAGAGTAACCTAAACAAAATTACCTAAACTAAAAAAAAATCCCAGTAAGAAAAAAGTCCCTACTGACTTCAAATCTAATAAATAGTCTGCGCACTTTAAAAAATATAAGGTCCATACCTTTTAAAGACTTATACCTAATAATATTACACAGTGTAACATTTTAAAATAATAATAATAATAATAATAATAATAATAATAATAATAATAATAATAATAATAATAATAATAATAATAATAATAAAAAGAAAATAACTAATAAAATAAAATAAACTCTAACCCAGTCAGAGTATCAAAACAGAGAAGCACATTAATACAGAAGTAGATTTAAGAGGAGTGAGTCCACAAATTGTAGACGAAGTAATAATGCACTGACAATATCTTCAATAAGAATTTGAATTCGAGTTTTCCTTTTACAAAATATATTTTTAAACCTCCTCTGAAGCTGAAGGATTGTGTCTGAGTGAAGATGCGGAATGATTCATCGTCTGAGTCTTTAAAATTCTGCAAAATGAAGGCCGTGTTTTTCAGCTGCATTCGCAGATCCTTCGCAATGATCCGGCTTTTAGTGATGTACCAGGCGAGGAATAAAAGCTAGCTCAGCTGTGTGCTCGACACTGAATCATGGCGTATACAACAGCTACAAAGATGAAGGATAAAAACTGAATTATAGACAAAAGCACAGAGTGAGAAATGGAAGAGAAATCTGGATGACATCCGTTTAATCCACAAATTTACCTGCTGCTGTGATGAAGGAAGGAAACGATCTGCGTCGCTCATTATTTATCTCTCTATCTCCAGCTTCAGCTAAAACCAGAGATGATCTGAATATCAAGTGGAAATTTGTCCGAGCAGCAGGATGTGCCGTGATTTCACACGTCTACATCTCAACACCACACACACTGATGTTTCCTAACAACTAATCAATGTTCAACATTACACAATCATTACAGAACAGCAGAGACCTCAAACAGCTTTCAGCAAAATAGTTCACTCCATCTGTACCTAACTCACTGACCTGACTCACTGACTCCTGTCTCTGTAATTCTGCTGATGTGGATGATAAACACTGAGCCTGTCTGTTGTTTTTTTGTTTGTTTATTTGTTTGTTTGTTTGTTTTTGTTTGTGGGGTTTTTTTTTGGGGGTTAGCACAATATCTTAGTACAACATGTCAAATGTCTCCTGATATTTCCTTCAATTATTTATAACCACAATTGATTATGAGTCTTTTTTGAGCACGTTATTTGATCCGGCTGTTTTTTCTGGATGTTAGGACTTTTGGTGGAGCTCTGATTCGCTTCAGTACAGACACAGTCACGTTTCCACATCATTACCTTATTGTTTCAAAGTTAAATAAAAAGTGTTTTCTTACACCCTGTCCTACACATTCACCTACATCCTATCCTACACCATCACCTACACCCTCTCCTACATCCTCTCCTACACCCTCATCTACACCCTCTCCAACAACTTCACCTACATCCTCTGCTACACCCTCTCATACAGCCTCTGCTACACCTTCACCTACATCCTCACCTACATCCTCACCTACACCCTCTCCTACATCCTCATCTACACCCTCTCCTACATCCTCTCCAACATCCTCACCTACACCCTCTCCTACATCCTCATCTACACCCTCTCCTACATCCTCTCCAACATCCTCTCCAACACCCTCACCTACATCCTCTCCTACACCCTCTCCTACATCCTCATCTACACCATCTCCTACACCCTCTCCTACATCCTCACCTACATCCTCACCTAAATCCTCACCTACACCCTCTCCAACATCTTCATCTACACCCTCTCCTACATCCTCACTTACATCCTCACCTACATCCTCTCCTATACCCTCACCTACAACCTCTCCTACATGCTCATCTACACCCTCTAATACATCCTCACTTACATCTTCACCTACATCCTCTCCTACATCCTATCCTACAGCCTCACCTACACCCTCTCCTACATCCTCATCTACACCCTCTCCCACATCCTCACCTACAGCCTCTCGTACATCCTCACCTACACCCTCTCCTACATCCTCATCTACACCCCCTCCTGCAGCCTCATCTACATCCTCTCCTACATCCTCTCATACACCCTCATCTACAGCCTCTCCTAGATCCTCATCTACACCCTCTCCTACAGACTCACCTACATCCTCATCTACACCCTCACCTACATCCTCTCCTACATCTTCACTTACACCCTCACCTACAGCCTCTCCTACATCCTAACCTACACCCTCTCCTACATCCTCATCTACACCCTCTCATACATTACTACAATGTTTTTTGTTTTGTTTGGGGTTTTTTTGTCTGGTGGGGTCCTGATATTTCCTTCAATTATTTATAACCACACTTGATTATGACTCTTTTTTGACCACCTTATTTGATCTGGCTGGAGCTCTGATTCGCTTCAGTACAGACACAGTCACGTTTCCATATCATTACCTTATTGTTTCAAAGTTAAATAAAAAGTGTTTTCTTGTGTGCACACACTCGGTAACTGTGATCTGAGACAATTAGATAAGTTTCACTCAGACATTTTTATAAACAGATGTGATTTATTAAACAATACTTAAGACCTCAGAGTTCATTAGAACCGCTTTTCTTGTGATGCAACAGCAGGACTGAGTGTGTGATATATACAGAGTCAGTGCTGCCCTCTAGTGGTCGAACGATTCGTCGTATCGATTCTTCTCTCTGTTCCGGTCATTTATCAGTCAGAGCTTCTCACTTGGTGGTGGAATGAACTTCTCCTAGATGTCCGAGTCCTAGATCTGAGTCACTGGCAGCCTTTAAACCACGACTAAAGACCTACCTCTTCCTGAAGTACTTAGATTAGCACTTCGTTTCTGTGTTGTTGTTGTTGTTGCTGCTGCTGCTGTTGTTGTTGTTGTTGTTGTTGTTTTAATTTTGTTGTATTGTCAGTGTGTTTTTCTTACAATATATGACCTAGTGCCCCAGTATCAGGATGTATTTTTTGATAGAGACTTCTGTAACACTTATGTAAGTGTCTCTAGATAAGGGTACCTGCTAAATGCCAATAATGTAAATAATGATTTATTAATAAAAAAATACATTTTAAAAAACTTAAATCTACTGCATGGCGCACGGTGGCTTAGTGGTTAGTGGCCTCACACCTCCAGGGTCCGGGGTTCGATTCCCGCCAGGGCCGTATGTGTGCGGAGTTTGCATGTTCTCCCAGTGCTGCGGGGGTTTCCTCCGGGTAATCCGGTTTCCTCCCCCAGTCCAGAGACATGCATGGTAGGTTGATTGGCGTGTCTAAATTGTCCATAGTGTATGAATGAGTGTGGATGTGATTGTGCCCTGCGATGGACTGGCACCCAGTCCATGGTGTACCCCGCCTTGTGCCCGATGCCCCCTGGGATAGGCTCCAGGTTCCCCGTGACCCTGAAGAAGGAGTATGCAGTTGAAGATGGATGGATGGATGGATAAATCTATTGCACATTCATTTACATTGACAATGGTAAATGTTAATTTGGTTAATGTTAGAAAAAAATAATTTACAACTTTTAAATAAATCTGATTTGAGGGTCAAATTTAAGATAACAAAATTGTCAGATAAAACAACAAAGAATCAAACGGCTTAGTTCAGCTTTTCCTTCTCCTACAATGGTATATATTTATGTCTGGCATATTAAAGCACCAATTTACACCAGTTTACAAAAACACTGGTTATTTAATAATAGATCTGTTTAATTCGCAACAAATCATTAAAAGATATATATTTAACAGGATAAAGGGTCAAAGAAACCTGAAAAGTTGTGCTTTAAAATGTCCTGTTTATTGAGTGCTGTTAATAAACTGGCCGCTGGGTGGCGGTGTGACTTCAGTTTTCATTTCTTCTGCCGCAGGAACACGGGGTTTTTTTTTGTTTTGTTTTGTTTTTTGTTTTTTTTATTATGATTTATTATTTATTAATTTAACTGTAATGACCCCATTTTAGTGCTGAATGAACACAGAGTGTGTTTATGGTGTGATGTGATGGGTTTGTGTTCAGATCACAGAATAATCCGGATTCTTATTCATTAGTAATGACTTGTGTAATAAGAACAGCAGCAGCGGGGAGAGAGAGAGAGAGAGAGAGAGAGAGAGAGAGAGAGAGAGAGACTTGACGCTGTAAAAATCCTAACCACACACCGAGTCAGATGTGATCCTGTATTTGGTGGAAACTGTTTGCATGTAAATAAAGAGTGGAAAAACTTTTAAAACAACACACACACACACACACACACACACACGCACACACACACACAAACACAAATTGTTAAACCTAGAGATAAATCTGTATCTGATCTACGTCACGTCCAGTCAGAGTCAGAGTCAGTAAATCAGATACGATGTGCGATTCTGCTGAACTGGGATTATAAACATCTCTCTCTCTCTCTCTCTCTCTTCTCTCAGGTTTCAGGTGAATTCAGATACAGTATATTAGGACAGTTTGTCTTTTGTCTAAACGTTTTTGCCGTTAGTAAAACAAAATCCCCAACACATGATGGATTTCTGAAATGCTCAAAGTATTGACTTTCTCCATGTGAAGGGAAAAATGTTTTCATTATATTCTTGCCCTTGGCCAAGATTGAAAACCATTAAACTCACGTTTGTTTCAGCGTGTTTTCATTAGCTTAGGCCTTTAGTTCATCCTCACTGACAGGTTTATAACATTATTTATGTGTTTGTATATTTATTCATGCGATCATTAAATCACATTTTAATCACAGGATTTTAAAATGTATTTTCCAAACACATCATCAACATATTCTAGTATTGTATGAACACAGTAGATTCAGTAATATTGAGTACACATTGGAAACTATCTATCTATATTTAATTTCCTTCAATGAAACCAACAATATCAGTGTTATTCACTATTTACAAATTTATAACCAATCTTTAAAATCCAGTGTGAATAAATTCAGTAATAGTCACAATAAAATCAAATTTAAAAGCTATTTAACATTTAATGGTTTATTTGTTGCAGTTGCAGAAAAGATTCAGTATTCATTATATTGAGTGTTCAGTATGTTCAGTATTCAGTATATTCGGTAATCAGTATATTCTGTATTCAGCCTAAGTAAAGTTCTGAATTTCTCTGTCTACATTATTCCCCTGATTTAATGCACATAAAATCTATCAATGTATCTGACAACTCCAACTGAGTTTCATTCGTGTGTCCATTAAACTTGATGTTTATTTTGTTACAATAGAACATTTTATGCGCATACTATACACATGCATATAGTATGTAGAGTATATTATTCATGAACATTTTATTACTTTATTTAAAATAAATAAATAAAAAAGAAAAACCTAGCAGAAGCATGTGTCATTTCTCAAAGTTCCTGTTTGATGTTGACCACGCCCACTTGCATGATGTCACATTAATTAAGACTTGTTATTTCTCTCAGATATTTCTAATGAAAGAGCTCAGGAACATCAGTTCAGACTTTCACTCATCAGGAAAAAACAAAAATGCTGATAAATTCAGACAATCCTGATTTACCCCGGAATTCACCCTGATCTATATCTCAGGGGCCATAGTGGTTAGCATTTTTGCTTCGGACCTCCAAGGCTGGGGGTTCGATTTCTGCCTCCGCCCTGTGTACGAAGAGTTTGTGTGTTCTCCCAGTGCTTGTGTGGTACTCCAGTTTCCTCCCCCAGTCCAAACACATGCTTTGTAGACTGATACTGCCATTTCCACAGTGTGTGTGTGTGTGTGTGTGTGTGTGTGTGTGTGTGTGTGTGTGTGTGTGTGTGGTGTGTGTGTGTGTTTTTTAAAAAAAAAAGTTGTGTGAGAAAGAGAGAGAGAGAGAGAGAGAGAGAGAGAGAGAGATCGTGCCCTGCTATCTGGATTGATATCTGGTTGATAGCTGGTTGGCTATCTGGATATCTACAGCTCAATGTCACCTGCTCCACACTATAATTACGTAAGTACATGTTTAATTAAATCTAAACACTCTATTAACGTTTTTATTCCCTTGTGTGTGTGTGTGTGTGTGTGTGTGTGTGTTAGACATAGATAGATATTTGGCCTGAATTTACTTTTCAAATCACGCGTACAGAAACGAGGCGTGGCCTCTGCCGCTGTTGCCATAACAACCGCTGCGCTAACTGCGTAAACACGGGAAATGTTTATGCGTAAACACATCAGGAGAGAGAGAGGGGGGTAGAGAAGCGAGAAGAAAAGGATAGAGATGCGAGGTGGCCAGATTGGGCGGTTTAACTCCGTGAGTCCTGAAATAAGGTGGTATAAATAAATAAGTGGATTAAATAAACAAATAAATAAGTAAATAAATAAACACATTCTGAGATGCTTTTGTTAATTACGCAGACACAAAAGATTAATATTTTAAAATGCTGTTCAGATTTATATTTATGACAATAGTAATAATAATGTTATTATTAACGTTTTTTTGCTGCTTAAGATACTATAGATTGATTATGTTTAAACTTTCCCATCACATCAGAAATGTAACCCTATCCCACTGTGGGTGTGTTAAGATGTGATGGGGGTGTGGTGTGGTGTATCTCGAACACAATTGGTTGTTGTGTAAATAAGTCACTCATCATTCTGACTCCCTGTTTCAAAAGGAAATACATACACATATGGAATGAAGTCACAAATAAGAAGCTATTGCGTACGGATTTACATATAACCCAGGGCTGTAGAAAACAGGGGTTTCTTTCAGAAAAGGTTATAGGTAGAACCCGTTTAATGTAGAACCCAGAGTGTAAACTCTCCAACTGAGACACATCGCAGGTTTACTGTGAATTGAAACGGATATTAAACTGTAAATAAGTGTAACAGTCGGTGTGATCTGGCAACCCGGTGAGTCGCGCGCTGTGCTCAGTGTCTCTGCGCTCGTGATCCCGCAGGGAGAGAAAGTGGCGCTCGAGCGCTCTGTGATCGACATCACGGCCTCGCGCCCACAATGAATGGCTGTTTCTGAGGAGAGAGAGAGAGAGACACACACACACACAGAGACACAAAGCGCGCGCGTGTGTGTATGTATGTGTCGGACTGCTCTGCGCGAACACTCGGTAACGGCTCGAGCTCGGGGGTGAGTATCCTCTCTGTGGGGTCGTGTGAGGTTGCGGAGGGAAGCCGGGATCCCGTGTTTGTTTCCAGGCGTCTCCCCCGCAGTGTGTGTGTATGTGTGTGTGTTGGGGGTAACGGTGGTGTGTTGTGGGGAAGGTGTGCGGCGGTGGCGGTGGGGGAGGGGCGCAGACGAACGGTACCGACAAAAAAGTTTAACCACTTCGCGGACCTCCGGATCATGGCGGCCGGCTTCAGGCCTGACAGCTGCGGCGGGTGTGTGTGTGCTGATACCGCGCGGAGTGTGTAGAGAAATCAGAGCTGTGTTCGTGTGAACAGAGGTTTAGTTTCGTATTTCGGTGATTAAACCGTGTCGCTGCGGTGTGTGTGAGTCCCGAGGCAGCGCGATCAGTGTGTTTTCTCCGCGCCGCTGTGTGTCTCCCCCCGCAGTGCTCAGTTCAGTGGTTCAGTCCGGCTCGCCTGCGTTTGTCCCGGGATGACCTGTTGATGTCTGTACAATAAGACAAGGTGCGGTGGATCGGAGCAGCTCGCAAGCCCGGGATAAAATGTGAACAAGTTTAAATGTCGGTGTTCTTCAGAAGCGTGAGTGTTTAGGTAACGCGCGGGAACCGGATTTACACTGGATTTTTCCGCTGTCGGGAACTGAGGCGCGTGGCCGAACCCAGATTTGTGGCACGCTGAAGCTGTGCAGGCCTCCGGACTCCGCGCGCGCCACAGGACCCGTGCTGCAGTGGCACACACTCTCACAGGCGCGCACACACACCGGGCATGGCGGCACGCGCATGCTGAGCTCCGCCGCTTTACCGCGTTTATTCCGTGTGCCTTTTCCACCGTGTGTTTTGGCGTCGCCGCGCGCCCACGCACCGTGCCCGCGCGCGCACACACACAACACACTCGCACCGACTGCCTGCCTGGCACACCGCGGGCACGGCCGGCCTGAGAACCGGAGCTGCAGCCCAATCAGCGAGAGGCCTGAGGTCTGACTCATTTACTGATTTCTACACAGATTACACACACAGTCCGGTTCCGGTTACACTTCTGATCACGTGCACACCGAACCGCATCACTGATTTACTCCATGTGTTAGTGCTTTAGTGTGTAATGTTTTTTATTTACATTTATTATTGTTGAAAGTTATCATCTGTTTTTGTCTAAAGCCAAGCCCGTAGTTTCAGTTTTATTTCCACATCATTTACAGAAGCTGTGACCTGAGAGAACTTTAGCACTTCTGCACAACTCTGTGTGTGTGAGAGAGAGAGAGAGAGAGAGGGGGGGGTGAGAACATGCACACCAGATTTGGATATGAAGGGGTCAAATCTAGAACCGTAAGTCTTCCAGCATTGTGTTTAGTAAACGCTGTTCTGTGTAGAACTCTATATACTGGTGTTGTCTGTGCAAAGTTCTTCAGAAATAAACAAAGCTCAGTGATGCATATTTAAACCTTAGAACCGTAATGAAAGAACCCAACGCAGTGGTGCACTCAGTTTATAATGCACTCATAAACACTTTATAAACACTTAATAGGCACTCTATTCAGTCTGTACAGGGTTTTTGGAGTTTCGTTTGTGATTGTTGTGGCCGAAAATGCTTGCTTTTGCAGCTGCTTTTTTCAAAACTTTGCGATGCAATTTCCAGAGATTTTTGTTCTCTTTTTTTTTGCGGAAAACTGTTTGAATTTGCAAAATTGCAATCACACGGACTCGTTTTGCATGCTCCTTCACAGTGATGTTTGTTGGTAAACGAGAGCTTTTCGTGGTACGCGTTCGACGCACATGAATGGAAGAGCTCTTTGGCTGAGTGTGCGTTGGGATGACGCCACATGACGCTTCTCGGCCCGAATCTGTGGAAAATTTAGAAAAATTGAAAGCTCCTTCGAAGACTGCTGAGTTTCCTTATTTTTGTTTAATTTCTGCGATCGCAAAATCCTGGACTGGGAAACTCAGAAAAATCCTTCTTTTAAGTGTTCTTTAGCAGTTTTTAATCATTCTTCTTGGGATCCTTTCTGATGGAGAAACACCCTGCTGTAGGGTTCTACACGGAACAATGTCTACCAAGGGACAACTGAAGAACATTTTCAGGTTCTAGATTTGAAACTGTAATATTTTTAAAGCGTACTGATCAGCGCTTATTGTTCTGTGTTTCTGATGTCATCTAATTTGACAGCAGCAGGGTTGTGAAGTTTATTTAAAGAACCTGTTGTATCTTCTCACCATTACTCACAGTGTTGATGGAGCAGGGTGTATTTGGGGATTGCTCTCGAGTACATTTTAACCTTCAGTCAAAATCAACTGACCGTAAGTTACGAATATACTGTATATGTACATATATAAAATAACAAGATTACATCTATCGCATAAAGCCCTGTTCAGACGGGATTAGTTTTCCATGTGGAGGTGTGTGATGTGATTATTCCCGTAGTATCCCTGGAATTCAGAAACTTTACTCTGTATTTTCTCTTCTCTAACCTGAGCAGTAAAAAAAATAATAACGCCAGGTAATAAATATATTTATTTATCCTGTCTGGACCGATATGTGGGGAAAGATTGTGTTAAATCCTGTGGGTTTAGTGTTTCTTCTTCAGTGTAAAAGCGCTCTTTTCTCTTTTCTATCGAGTTTAAAACTCTGAACAATAAAATATAGACGAGGTGTTGAAGGGTGTATCAGAGATGCAAAACATCCCGGAGGGTTTTAGGGAAGTTACTAGGGCTGCGTCTGAAATCGCATACTACCCTACTACACAGTAAGCCTCTGGTATACTTGTAGGTTTTTTTTTTCGATTTTTTTTTTATTCATCCTTGTCCTTTCAAAGTATGCTCCACTTGACATGTACGTGTACACTTGCACTACCCCTCCTGGCATACAAGAGTCAGTACAGAACAGTAAAGCAGGTCTTCTGCTGTGTAGGCCGACCACGAAGAAGAATCACAACAAGAAATACAATGCTTGGGCAATCTCTTGCCACGATTAGTACCCATATACAAATTATACTCTTTAAGGCTAGAATTACACAAATGCGTACTTTTTACCCTGCACTCTCTTCCATTTATAAAAAAATTTCTTCAACTACCTTGAGAATCAACTGACCTGGGACACTGCTTCCACCTTGTGGAATAACTAAATAGTGCATAAGAATTATATGCACATGTGTGACCTGCGCTTATGAAGCACACGTTAGAAATTCAGACAGCTCGCAAACAGAACATACTCCGTTGATGACGAAATTTGCGTCATGCATACTGTATGCTGTTCATACTGTGCACGTAAAACGTGTAGCATGCTTTCTGCTGTAGGTGAAAAGCAGTACTCCAGAGGGGTAGTATGTCCGAATTCTCAGTAGGTGAGAAATGCCCGGATGGCGTACTGCTTCCGGTGAGATTTTGCAGTGTGCATCCGATGGACACTACGCGAGTCAAAAATCCCATAATGTTACGGGACCGGTGCGGACGAGCTCAGAAAAATAACGACAGAAGACAGCGCATCGGCTCTTTTTAAGTATTAAACCTGGGTTAAACAGGACTTGTATAACAATACTCGAATAAATCGTTAACTTATTTAAGGTTATATAAGAAAACTGTTTGAAACATCACAGCATTTTAAACCTTTTTTGTGATCTCCATCATACCTTAGCCGGCCAAGCTAATTGTAACGCATTTACCTCAGCCTGTTAACCTCGCCCACATTACATTACTAATTCAGTTACTTTCCTGATGTGCATTTTGCCGTTAGTGCGGTTGCTTTAATCTGGTGGTTCCTTAAGATTTGTCTGTTTATGATGACATTGATCAGTACGTACTGTTTCAGTGTCTGTGCAGTAGGTAGTGTCACAGTGTGTGATTTCAGATGCAGCCTGAGTTCCTAGGGCTACACACTATACACATTATGGTCATGTGACCATGGCCACGTCCCCTACAACAAGCACTTATAATAAATCAGTGTGTGTTAAACTGCGGGGTGTGGTTTATTATTTTTTTGTGACACCATGAAGATACGCCCATCTCTGTGATTTACGCACATCATTTAAGAACTGCTAAACATGTCCACAAAACGCATCCCGTCCAAATAATGCTGACGTTTTGTAGTGGGCAGTCGTTTAGTCGTTAACAATTTCTAAACTTTTTGTTCTTTAGAAAGACTTTAGAACCGTCCAACACACAGACAACCCATGAGGAACCTTTTATCAGGATTGTAGGTGTCCATAAGAGAGTAAAAGCTGCTGCTCTGATTAAAGATTTAAACTTTTTTGTTTTTATTTATTTAGTAAAAAACTATTTCTCTGAAATGACCTGCTGGAGCTCAGTGCGTTAATGACATTACAGTCGGGCCGAGCCGGGACCTTTTCCCAATCTTTCTGGAAGATTCCTGCCTCTGCCTTTTCTGTTCTGTGTGTGTGTGTGTGTATATATATATATATTACACACAGTGGGGGGAAAAAAGTATTTGATCCCCCGTTGATTTCGTACGTTTGCCCACTAACAAAGATATGATTAGTCTATAATTTTAATCGTAGGTTCATTTGAACAGTGAGAGACAAAATAACAACAAAAAAAATCCAGAAAAACACATGTCTAAAATGTTATGAATCGATTTGCATTTTAATGAGGGAAATAAGTATTTGGCCCCTCTGCAAAACATGACTTAGTACTTGGTAATGACTTAGTAATTTCTTTTAATTTTCTATGCCCTGGCTGAAGGAAGGAGGTTCTCACCCAAGATTTGACGGTACATGGCCCCATCCATCGTCCCTTTGATGCGGTGAAGTTGGTGGGGATGGTGTTCTTGGGGTCATTGGCAACATTCCTCCTCCTCCAAACACGGCCAGTTGAGGTGATGCCAAAGAGCTCCATTTTGGTCTCATCTGACCACAACACTTTCACCCAGTTGTCCTCTGGTGGTCAGATGAGACCAAAATGGAGCTCTTTGGCATCACCTCAACTCGCCGTGTTTGGAGGAGCAGGAATGCTGCCAACGACCCCAAGAACACCATCCCCACCATCAAACGTGGAGGTGGAAACATTATGCTTTGAGGGTATTTTTCTGCTAAGGGGACAGGACAACTTCACCGCACCAAAGGGACGATGAACCGTCAAATCTTGGGTGAGAACCTCCTTCCTTCAGCCAGGGCATTGATTAAAAGTAATTACTAAGTCATTACCAAGTACTAAGTCATATTTTGCAGAGGGGTCAAATACATATTTCCTTCATTAAAATGCAAATCAATTTATAACATTTTTGACATGCGTTTTTCTGGATTTTCTTGTTGTTATTCTGTCTCTCACTGTTCAAAAAAAACCTACCATTAAAATTATAGATGATCATTTCTGTGTCAGTGGGCAAACGTACAAAATCAGCAGGGGATCAAATACTTTTTCCCCCCACTGTGTGATGTATATATATATATATATATATATATATATATATATATATATATATATATATATATATATATACATATTATATATAAATATAAAATTTATTTAATATATACACACACACACACACACACACACAATCTCGCCAGAGGGGGAACTTCTTAAATAAACCCCAGGCCTCTCAGACTGTGTGTGCGTGTGTGTGTGTGTGTGTGTGTGTGTGTGCTGCCCAACTGTAAACACGCCGTTTTGTCTGATGTGTGTGTGGCATGCTGTGTGTGTGTGTGTGTGTGTGTGTGTGTGTGGGAGGTAGTGAGTTGGAGACAAAGAGGGCACTTCTTTTCCCCCAAGGAGCCCCTTTACACTGTTGAGTGAGGTCTCGTTTTTTGACATTAATGCTTTATCGTTGTTGTTAATTTCCCTGCAGTTTGATGTATATTTATATGTATTTATATTTAATCTCACTCTCTCTCACACACACACAAATATGTCTTCGTCTTC
Source organism: Ameiurus melas (assembly GCA_012411365.1). NCBI lineage: Eukaryota > Metazoa > Chordata > Actinopteri > Siluriformes > Ictaluridae > Ameiurus > Ameiurus melas. Next base: position 23,503,306 of record CM022753.1, read on the forward strand.
CCGCTCAGGCGAGGACGAGATGTTGTGTCTCAGAGCTGAAGTGTACGTTCGGGTTCCTCTCAGTGTTGTGCACATGTCTATTATTGGACATTTCTCATGGAACAGAACCCATGTGTGAGATCCAGATCGTCAGGATGTTTAACTGTTCTGTTTCTGCTGCAGGAGCGTCAGGGTTCTGTTAGTATGAGGAGGAATAGTGTGAGATTCAGAGAAACCAAGGCTGAAAAATGTCCCGTTACTGTAAAATTCCCGAGCTGTGGTACTATCAGTAGGGTCGTGGTGCTGTTTGAGTTCCTCATGGTGTCGTGTATATAATGGAGATCTTTTTAAGAGAAGGTTCTGCAGTAGTAGACAAAGTCCAGTGTGTTTGTACACACTCATGCAGAACACAGATGAGTTCACGTCTGAGTGTTCTTTCATATACACAGTACTTTATTTAATTAGATTTATTTCATTTAATTAAAAAATATATATATTAAAATTTATTTCATATGGAGTATCTGCAGATACAGGGTACCCTGATACAGGATATTTTCCTAGTGCTAGGTGCACACTTCAAGTATGTTCAAGTTGTTAATATCAATCCAGTGTATATGCCTGACAACTCAATAGCTCTGCAATTCATTAAGAAGAAGAAGAAAGCCTGAATCCAGTCTATTCCTTGTACTTTTTCATTCATTAATTATTTATTTATTTATTTATTTATTTATTTATTTATTTTACATAATAACAAAGCAAACAATAAAAAAATGATATGGCTCTTAAGAATTCCATTAAGTGAAGCATTGGTTTTCATTAGTTTGTTAAAAAATATATCCAAGTAAACAAACTAAAATATGTCTAGAAATAGCTCTTATCAGTTCCACTTAGTGCAGCATTGTAGTCGTAAAACTAGAACACACACAATGAGTAATATAATCACAACTGGCCTTGTTGCTGTCAAGAGGAAATTCCACTCTCCTTTTAAAACTATCCTCCAGTGTGTGTTGTTCGGTGCAGACTTTGCCTGAGTTACCCGAGTGAACTCGCTGTTTTCCGTTGACTGTTTTGTTTTTCAGTGCCATATTGGTAGTATTGAACGCAGCTCCGTTGCTACCGCCTCCCGAAACGCGGTATTACAATGCAGACATTGCAAATGACCATTGGACTGCTTTCGTGTTCCTATTTAAAATATTTCCACACTGCAAATGTTTTAGCCCTGTAGTCCTACCACAAATTGTGCTCTCCATCACAGCTGACGTACAACAAAGGATCAGGCTTAGGTTGGTGCTCAATAAAGCTGATACCGGTCATTTAAATAAAAATAAAAATTAAAGGCTTAGTCGGACATCACTAAACAGATCCCTGGTATGTTCTTGTCCTCAGTGCGGGTTCTTTAGTCAGGTGAGAACACAGCGATCACACTGAGCGCACTGTTTCGGAGTGAACACTAATGAGAAGGGGAATTGAATCTGGATCGGCTCACCTGCAGGATGTTTTGGGTTGTCCTGTAGGTAGACCTGTGGATTTTCCTGTAAGGTGTCTTGTGGGTTTTCCTGTACGTTGTTCTGTTGTCCTTTAGTTTGTCCTGTAGGATGTTCTGTATAGTGTCCTGTGGGTTGTTCTGTACGGTGTCCTGTGGGTTGTCCTGTAAGTTGTCTTGTGGGTTGTCCTGTAAGTTGTCTTGTGGGTTGTCCTGTAAGTTGTCTTGTGGGTTGTCCTGTACGTTAACCTTTAGGTTGATGATGTTCTGTACATTGTCCTGTAAGGTGTCTTGTGTGTTGTCCTGTGGGCTGTCCTGTAGGTTGTCCCATAGGTTGTTTTGTAAGACACTAAACTGGGCCAAAACACAGAGCTGTAGAAATAGTGTGTTTTTTGAGATTTGGAGCGACATAACAAACAAAAAGACAAAATAATCTCTGGATGAGACACGCATGTTTTAAACGAAAGATTCATATAATTAGTGTTCCAAGTGATTTTTGTGATTTCTTCACAAACTTGATAAAGTTTTGTTTACTTTTTTGTTGCTTTATTTCTAACCAAGTTTTGTGAGGATCCCTACACACAACTCAGACAATATCTTTATGCATTTCGGTTTGTTTAATTCTGTTCAGTGTGAAACCAAACTGAACCAAATAGCAAACAGAGCACTCAGAGACCCGGCCTGTAATAAGTACGCTCCTTTTTTAAACATGTGAGCCTGAGATTAAAGTTCTGCAGGTTTCCCTCGATGCTTCTGTACTCTGACTCTCGGGACTGTCCGAGTGCTACTGCTGGGTTTATGGGCATGACCCTTAACCTTTCACCTCTCCTGGGGAAGCACTGTGACCCCAACTTCCTTCCCCCTGTTGAATAATTACCAGTCTCACTTTTTAATTTTTCAGTCAGTCAGAGCTCTTGGAATCAGCTACCTATCAGCTACATACTGATCCGATCCCAACATCCTTTTAGTAACTCGGCGATTCTGTAAAATTCCATGGTGTCTCGTTATCAGATTGGTACATCTCCAGGTGGTGGGGGGAAACCAAAATCATGTTGAGTTGCAAAGTTATACTCAAAACTGTGATGTTTAGTCCCAGAGAGTCTGTAACTGCCAATGAAATTGCTGTTTTATTTGCTACTCAGATTGTTACTTTGCAGTAACATCGTCCATGAGCTCAGAAAGTTGTAATCGTTGGTTGGGAAGACTCGGTTAATGTGCGGGAATTAGCAGTGACCAAACTTAAGAGGCTTTGTTCTGCTGCATCGGCATCTTGTCCTTTTGACTTGTTTGCTTTTGTGATTTCCAAACCTTCTGAAATTGTTATACAATAATAAGATGATCATAAAGAATCCACAGGCATGGCTGTTCTTCATTTCTGGAATTTTCCTGATGGAGTTTTTCCTGTCTTGTTGCTCCTCTCAGATTTCCGTGGTGGTGCCGGCCGTAGCGCCATGGCTCAGACCCTTCAGATGGCGATCCCCAACTTCGGCAACAACGTCCTGGAGTGTCTGAATGAGCAGCGGCTGCAGGGCCTGTACTGCGATGTGTCCGTGGTGGTGAAAGGCCATGCCTTCAAGGCACATCGGGCCGTACTGGCGGCCAGCAGCGCGTACTTCCGCGACCTCTTCAACAGCGGCGCCGGTAGCAAGGCCCCGGCCGTCGTGGAGCTGCCACCTGCCGTACAGCCTCAGAGTTTCCAGCAGATCCTGGCCTTCTGCTATACGGGCCGCCTCAGCATGAATGTAGGAGATCAGTTCCTCCTCATGTACACCGCTGGCTTCCTGCAGATCCAGCAGATCATGGAGAAGGGCACAGAGTTCTTCCTGAAGGTCAGCTCACCTAGCTGTGACTCTCAGGGCCTCCATGTTGAGGAGACGCCGCCATCTGAACCTCAGAGTCCCGTTACTCAGACGAACGCCAGTGTCTCGGCTAATGGAGGAGGAGGGGTGGCGGTCACGGCCACCAGTCGCCCCGCCTCCTGCCTCACCCCGCTGCCTCTGGTATCCCGAGTGAAGGCGGAACAGCCCGAGGTCTCGCCCTACTCAGTGGTCTGCACTCCTGTGGCGAAGCGTCTTTGGGAGGGCGGGAGTCGGGATGGAACCGGAGCATCCGGAGGATCTGGGGGGCGCAAAACGGCACGATTTTCCCAAGAGATGGTGCGCAGTAGCGCAATCCAGCCACAGGGACTGGCTGTAGGGTTGGCCGTAGCACAAGGAGGCCACACTGCTAACATTAATGGCAATGGGAACGGTTCTAGCAGCAGCGCCACCCCTGAGGGCACCAGCCCTGGCACCGTGAGCGCCTACACCAGTGACTCGCCCATCTCTTATCACGATGATGAGGAGGAGGAAGAGGCCGCGGAGGACGGTGCTGAGGAACAGTACAGGCAGATCTGCAACATGTACACCATGTATAGCATGCTCAACATGGGCGCCACAGGTGAGGCGCCACATGCTAAATTTTTCCACATAATAATGTTTACCACACACTAATTTACTGAGTACAAAATATTAGTGTGTGTTTGGTGTTTATTCCATTTGTCTAAATCTGCCAAAGAGCCTTTGGTGTTTAGCTGAGGTACAAATATTAGCAGCTTTTACAGAGTGTTATGATGACGTAGCGGTTCTGCAGAAACTCAGGTCAAACATATTTATTGTTTAATTAACAGAATAACTCACGTTTTAATCACATTATTGTGTGCCGTCGATACTTTCATCAAAATAAATACCGCTTGATATTTTTAATTCTAGTTTCATTAATTAATTTTAAAATGTTTCAGGTTTGTTATAAATAAATAAATAAAGCTTTTCTCCTGTTTTGAAATCGCTCAACTGGTCTGAAAGCAGTTTTATATTTGGCTCTGTGCAGGGTTTCAGTGTTTCCCAGGGATGAATTTGTTTCTGGGAGCGGACGAGTGACAGACATTAGTGCTGAAAATAGGAGGAGAGTTTTTAGCAAAACTCTGAGCAGATGGTGGAAAGAAAATGTGATAATGAGTCTCCTGCTTTCTCTCTCTCTCTCTCTCTCTCTCTCTCTCTCTCTCTCTCTCTCTCTCTCTCTCTGTGCTCAGCGGGCGAGCGAGTAGAGGCTCTGCCGGACCACTCGGAGACTCGGAGTCGGATGCGTGGTCGTCAGGACCTGGCGTCTCTCCCCGCTGAGCTCATCGCTCAGATTGGAAATCGCTGCCACCCCAAACTGTACGAGGAGGGCGACCCGGCCGAGAAACTGGAGCTCGTCACAGGTCAGAAACTCAAATTCATCACCTTCTACACTTATGCTGAACGTTCAGTCTAAAATATCATCATACAGTAACGTTTATCCTAAATCATCTACCCCGATTTATCGTCTTTTCATGTTAATCAAATAACGTTTAATGTAAAGTGATGCACAAAAGATGGAGGTCATGTGACTGATATACAATCTATACAATATTCAATCTACAGTTTCATTCGTTTTTTTCTCAATAGTGGAGAGTAAATGAGACGTGTTCAGTAGATAACAGTGTTGAGTATGAGACGTGTTATCATTACACATTCTCACATCAGAGTACGCTCTCACGCATTATTAATAAAAAAGTTTTACCAAAAACAATATTTTCTTTTATCTCCAGTAAACTGCGTATGAGCCAATCGATATGTGAATCTGGAATGATTGACAGTTGCACAAGTGTTTCCTCAATCTCACATCAGTACTCACTCATCATCTGTCACGATAGAAACTGGAGCGTGCGTATATGCGATAGACAGCGGGGCGTGTATGTACATGGTTTCATTATGCTAACTACCAGGTGCTAGACACTAGAAAAGTTTACAGACACGGTATTATTAAGAACATAATATTAATATTTTTCTTAGTATGAAAAGATAATTCTAGTCTGCATCTACAGTGAGGGAAAAGGTATTTGATCCCCTGCTGATTTTGTACGTTTGCCAAAGAAATTATCAGTTTATCATTTTAATGGTAGGTTTATTTGAACAGTGAGAGACAAAATAACAACAAAAAAATCCAGAAAAACGCATGTCAAAAATGTTAGAAATTGATTTGCATTTAAAAAAAACCAGAAATATGTATTTGACCCCTCTGCAAAACATGACTTAGTACTTTGTAATAATTTAGTAATTGCTTTTAATTTTCAATGCCCCCGGCTGAGGGAAGGAGGTTCTCACCCAAGATTTGACGGTACATGGCCGCGTCCATCTTCCCTTTGATGCGGTGAAGTTGTTCTGTCCCCTTAGCAGAAAAACACCCCCAACGCATAATGTTTCCACCTCCATGTTTGGTGGGGATGGTGTTCTTGGGGTCATTGGCAGCATTCCTCCTCATCCAAACACGGCGAGTTGAGTTGATGCCAAAGAGTTCCATTTTGGTCTCATCTGACCACCAGAGGACAACTGGGTGAAAGTGTTGTGGTCAGATGAGACCAAAATGGAACTCTTTGGCATCAACTCAACTCGCCGTGTTTGGACACCTAAACTACTACTTACCAACTCCTGAACTTCATTTTAACTACATCTTACCTACACTTCAACTACTTCTTATCAAACTACACCTCAACGTCATCTTAACTACATCTTACCTACGTTTTAACTACACCTCAACTACATCTTATCTACATCTTAACTACAACTCAACTACATCTTACATACATGTCAACTTCATCTTACCTACGTCTTAACTACACCTCAACTTCATCTTACCCACGTCTTAACTACACCTCAACTGCATCTTGCCTACATTTTATCTGCATCTTAGCTACATCTTATGTACATTTTACCTACAGCTCAACTGCATCTTATCTACATCTTACCTATATATTTTCTTCATCCTAACTACATCTTAAATACATCTTATCTACATCTTAACTACTCCTACATCTTAACTACATATTAACTATACCTTACTTGCACCTTAGCTACACTTTATCCACACCTTAACTGCATCGTAACTAAAACAGACAAGCGGCAGCTGTTCCCTCCCAAACCCATGTTGGTTATGGTAAAACCCAGTGTATAAACACAAACACACCAGGTTCAACATTAGCTGAATGATTTGTTCAGGGATCTGTAGGGGACAATGTGCTGCATTATTCCTCCTAAGAGCTGCTGTTTTGGGAAGCAGCCTTGGAATTATGGGATGTCACTGACCATATTACGACTTTAGTCTGTATAGAATCTCAGTATTAATGTTATTGATCTGTATTACATGTCTGGCTCTAATATTGGTGTGTGTGTGTGTGTGTTTGTGTGCAGGAACTGGTGTGTTCATCTCCAGAGCTCAGCTGATGAACTGTCATGTCAGCGCAGGAACCCGACACAAAGTCCTACTGAGGAGACTGCTGGCTGCATTCTTTGACAGGTGTGTGTGTGTTTGTGTGTGTGTGTGTGTGTGTGTGTGTGTGTGTGTTTTTGTGTGTGTTGTATAAACCGACGTGTGTGTGTTCAGGAGCACTCTGGCGAACAGCTGTGGGACGGGGATTCGCTCCTCCACTAATGACCCGAGTCGTAAACCGCTGGACAGTCGCGTCCTCCACGCTGTTAAATGTAAGTGAACTCAAGCACAAACAGAACCTCGTCACAGGTTCTACACAGGGCTGATGAGTTTATCAGGAGTGTCCCACGTGTGTGTTTTTTAACTCAGACTTATTACACTTTAATAAGTCTTATTATTAAACTCGCACACAAACTCACAAACACACACACACAGTACCTGTAAAATCATTCATCAGGTTATGTACAGTCGTGTGAAGTTCAGTGTGGTTTTAAATCTTTACACTATAAACGCTCTTAAACACTCTAACACAACATGTAGATGTGTGTAAGTGCACAATATTCTCACAGTATTAATGCATTTCCATTAATGTAATGTACGTTATCTATGATGTCTGTTATAAGTGATGATTATTATTATTGGTGGTCGATACAGTCAGCAGCATAAACCGTGATTTCCATGTTTTCAGTAATGTCACTCACAGCAGAGTGAACCTTGAAGCTGCAGCACAAATCACTCCGCATCAGAGCTTCTTAATGTGTAACGGAATAGCACACATCGGAACATGCAATTATCTGAAATTAATCCAAACCGCGGTAATGATGAAGGAATCCTGAGGCTGCAACTAAACAACTGAACAAGACATGTGACCATCAAACTCCGCAAACTCCTAAACCCCCGCCACAACGCCCAGTCACATGACCCTCTTGATCACATGGTGTGTGTGTGTGTGTGTCCCACAGATTACTGCCAGAACTTTGCGACCAGCTTTAAGGAGAGTGAGATGAACGCCATCGCGGCAGACATGTGCACTAACGCTCGGCGCGTGGTGAGGAAGAGCTGGATCCCCAAACTGAAGCTGCTGATGGCCGAGAGCGACGCTTACGCAGGCTTCCTCCCTGACGCCGTCAAGATGGAGGCTGAGGCTCTTGGGGCCGACCCTGCCTTCGAGGCGGCCGATCTAGAGGGCGGAGCCTCTCTGGAGACCGCCCCCTCATCCGGTGAATCACTGCAAGGCGTGGCTGGAGACACCAGTGCTCTGTTCCAATGAGTGGGCCTGAATGAAGAAGCCCCGCCCCCTGAAACATGTCCCTGTCTCCGCCCTGCATCCTGTCCATGTGACTCTGTAGGTGCGGTTTAACAAAGACGCTTTTTCTTTTCTTCTTCTTCTTTTTTTGTTTTTCTTTTGTTTTTGTTTTTTTACTTTTTTCCCCAAATAACCAATTTTTTGCACAGAAGCCCCTCCTTTTCTTCACGCTTTATAAATCTGTATATCATGTGACATTTCTGTTTTTGTAGTTCGCCTCCATATCTCACACACACACACACACACACACACACACCCTCTCCCCCACATTAACACTGTAGTCGATTAGTTGAATGTAAATGTCTGCAGCACCACATGATGGTGTCGAGACTCGCCGATTGTATTTTGGCCGAGAGAGTCATAGTCACTGTAGAGAGACAGCAAGACAGACAGGTGTAGGCGGTTCCTCTGTCTCCAATTTGGAAAGAATTTATTCTCCTCCTCCACTTTACCGCTAAATTTCTGAGATTTAAAGCAGAAAAAGAAAGAATTCTGTCCTTTGTTTCTCTCTTTGTCTGTCTGTCTGTCTCTGTCTCTCTCTCTCTCTCTCTCTCTCTCCCACATCTGTGTGTTATTTGTCCTGTGAGTGGCGGCTCCATAGCTGTTGTAATGTTTCGGTCTGTAGAGAGAGGCAGATGCATCGTATTTTAATATTTATCTTCTTTCAGATTGGTTGTGTGAAATGAGAGAGAGATTTTGTGTCAAATCTTTTTGTTTATTTTTTTTTTCTTTTGTTTTCACCAAAGTGTTTATGACGTGTGTTGCTGTGGAGTTGTAGGAGGACGTGAAGGGAGAAATAATTTTTACATACTGATGTCTTTTAGAAAGAACGGTGCTCATACCTGATTGGCTGTGAGAAATCGCTCCTCTACCTTGGCTCTGTTTAATCTGATTCACTGATTCAGTTTCTGACTCACGTTGTGTTTGTGTTTAACACAACCTCGTCCACTTCCCCTAAAGCCTCTTGACTCACACACCACTGCTGTTTCACTCTAGCTCTAATATAGTGTTGTGCTGATGTGTTTGAGGATTTTCTCTTTTAAAATGTATACTGAGTCATCTATCTGATTCACTATGAATCAATTTAAATCAAAACTCAGTAACTGACCCCTGAAGCTCTGATTTGATTTCAGGAAGTAAAATGTTAACGTGTAAAAGATGAAAAGTTGACATCACAACTATGTTTAATATTTTAACCCCAATCAATCAGGACAAGGAGGTGGCTGTACTTGCATGTTAATCATGTTTTCTGTAGGTCCAGAAAGCTCCATCCTCTCGCACTAACAATCAGGCGATCCAGTTGAGGTGGCTTTGCACGGATCCCTGTAGCTTCAGTTAGCCTCCGTCTAAACCTCTGATTGCAGCTTTAATTATTTTATTACTTTAATTAATTTTAAATTGCTCTGCTCCTGACGAGTTTTAGTATTATATTAGATTCTGTTTTGACTCAATTCATCTTACATCTTATAATCTCCACTCGAGGGGAAGTGTACAGGAGTGTGAGAGACATGCTGGAGCTGTGTGTGTGTGTGTGTGTGTGTGTGTGTGTGTGTGTGTGTGTGTGTGTGAGAGAGACCCTGTTTGGCCTCGCTGTGGCCTCCTATCCTTGTGTACATGTAAACACACACACATTTGACCCAGGGGGAGGGGAAAGCAGTGCTTCCTATTGTTACAATCATCCTGCTGTCTTAAAGACAAGGTGTGTGTGTGTGTGTGAGAGAGAGAGAGAGAGAGAGAGTTTGGGGGTTTACAGTGTCTGTGTGCCAGGAGAGAGAGAGGGTGTGTGTGTATCTGTGTGTTATACTGTGTGAGCTGCTCTTTATGTCCCTGTTTGGGCAGCTGTGTGTGTGTGTGCACATTCCTTGCACATAGTTGGCTCTGTGTGCTTGCATGTGGGTGACGCCTGATTGAGATTTAAGGTGTGTTTGTTTCTCCTGTGTGTTTCTGTGTGTGTGTGTGTGTGTGTGTGTGTGTGTGTGTGTGTCTGGCACTGGGCAGGGCTTTTTGGAAGCGTTACAGTTGAAAGCTTTTTGACTTTGCATAGCAGCAATGTCTGAAGTTTCTGTCAGAAGCAGAGCTGCAGTTCGTTATCATCACGCCATCCAGCTTCACTTTATTCTCTAATTAAACACCTTATCTTCATTATTCAGCATCATGTCCTGCTCCTAATCCACACCAAAACACCGTCTACTTACAGTTTTACCACAGTGTAGTTCAGTTCTCGAATCTGATTGGTCAGAAGGTGTGTGTTATTTCTGTATATCAGTTACAGCCGTAACGCTAATCACAGCTTTATATTAATGTGCTCGTTTTAATACGTTATCGTTTCTATAGTAACAGCTCATTCCCAGGGACGTGTGCAGCAAATGCTCTACATAAACTGATTTTAAAATGCGTGTAATCGTTGACGTGGTGAAGTTTTCTATAAGGAGAAATGTGTTTATGTAATATGTAGGAAGGAGTCTCCAGTGTCAGCACTTTGTAACAGTCAGAGATAACGCTGTAACTTCAGGCCAGAGGAGTTTATGCTTCTTTCTGTTTTCTCGCTAACATGAGTAACAAGTTGTGATTTTTTTTGTCATATTAACTTGAAGAGAGAATATAACGAGAGGCTGGTGAGGGGATGACTGTTTATTACTGCTATAACATAAGCAACAACATGAACTAACTCATTTCACCAACGTTAAATGTAACTAAACGGGCAAGAAGCGCGACGTCATTCGATAATAAATGAGAAATTCTGATTGTAGGTAAATTGCTGTGGTGTAAGAGGACTAACATGCTTCGGGCACTGCTGTTATAGGAAAATAATCAACTTCAGTTTATAATAATAATAATAAATGATCCACAGTTTGGTTTTATACTGCAAGTGATTAAATAATCGGAAACATAAAAAGCATTACCAAGTGCATGTACAAATCAGAAAAAAGGCCCCCTAGCCCCCAGCGCTGCAGCTCTGCTTTTGCTCAGTTTAATATGGCATAAATAATCTGTGAACTAAACTAAACACACGGCATGTTTGAGTCACTTCCTGTAGTGAGTCGATTCAGTGCCTTCGATGTGTTCTCACCTGACTAAAGAACCGCACTGAGGACCAGGACACACCTGGGTTCTGTTCATACACTAAACACTGTGGATGTGAAGGGACACTCAGACATGCTGAACATTTAAGAACTTTGATCTTAAAGTCATCTTCACACAGGAACCATTTTTATTTACACTTGCACACCCAGAGGCCAAATCTCAAACCACATCCTGTTCATTATACCTGATGACTAGATAGGGTACATTATATATGACACACCCTACAGAGTGCAGTAGATATCTGATCAGGGCCTGAACTAATTGCATGTTTAGGAAACATCAGTAACATTATTCACGATTTATAGAAGAAGTGCGTCGAAATTCAGTTTAATATGAAACTTGTCTTTAGAGGACTAGACTTAGAAGGTAAGGTCTTTAACGTTTCACGTAGAGGTTTTTATGTGTGTGTGTGTGTGTGTGTGTGTGTTAATATCCTGAAATGTATTGGAACAGTGAAAGGCTAATAGAAAAACAACATTAATACTTTTCATAAGTATTAAAGTTTAAAGTTTTAAAAAGAAGTGATATTTTAAAAAAAAATCGAAGTGGCACAGAGTGGAGAAATAATTTATAATCACACCCATCTTGAACAGACTGTGGGGTGCCAATACAATTGTACGTTCAGTAAAACCGATCATCAAGAGAATCAGTGACCAATAATTATATTTACATTGTGATTTTCCAAAAAGTCTTTAGTGTCCAAAACAAGTCTCCAAGATACCTATTAGTGGTACTCTGTGTGTGTGTGTGTGTGTGTGTGTGTGTGTGTGTGTGTGTGTGTTACAGAGGTAAATGGAGCTTTGCACCTTCTTTTTGTAGGAGACTGTGGATTTTGTGCACCTTGTTTTTGTAGCGAATTGGTCTATAGGAGTTTTGGAATGAGTGTGTATGTGTGTAAGGGAGAGGGGAGGAGCCTATCTGACCCCCCCATGTAAATATTGATGAGACTGTTGAAAAGATTTTTACTGACTGTGTTTATTATTTTTATTTTATTTTTTTCAGTTGAACGATCAGTGGAGATCTCCGGAGCTCTGATGTTGATGAACTTTCACACTTTTTTTTTTTTTAGTGTTTTGTTCTTTCTGCATCTGAGTTTTAACCCGAGTTTGCGCTTCCCAGATCAATAATCAGATGTTAGACCTGAGAGTAAGACTGTACAGCAGGAATAAAGCTGTACCCAGATGTTTCCTTAATAAGGTTATAGAGTAGCACAGCTGGTTTTGTTTGTTTGTTAGTTTTTGTTGTTTAACAGCAAACGTGTGATCTGTAACTAATCCGCAATGAGAGTGGAGTTGCCGAGTCTTTTGTAAGAATAGGAAAAGGAGAAATGTTGACCTGTTTGAGGTATTTTTGATAATTTTGAGTTAGTTTTAAGGATCCGAGGCTGATTCTGTTTCTGTGGCCTCCATTTTGATTTACACACACACGTGCGTGCGCGCCCCCTGCTGTACAGTCTCGTGCACTACACACAGTGGACTCCAGAGGGCGCTGTTTTCACTTTAACGCTTTACCAGATGTTACACGGAGGAACACATTTTAGACTTTGTTTACATTATTTTGAGGAGAGAGAAAAAACGATGTTGCCTGATGTTCTGGGTTTATTTTAGTTTTGTAAAGTTGCCTAAGGAGTGTGTTTTTATATGACAGAGGGACCATAGTTGTGCTGAGCAGAAGTGTCATTTTATTACTTTATCGTTTTTACTGTCTAATCGAGTCTCCGTGCCTAAAAATGCACCTTTTTAATCGGGGAGGGGGGTTTATTTTTATTTTAATGTTCCCAAATCATGGCACCTTGATGACGGCGTCTTCGAGGCCGGAGACTGAAGCAGTGTGAGAGTTTACTGACCCTTAATCATTGTATTTTAAACCCCGCCCCCTTTTTCCTTTTTTCAAATCCATTCTGGGCTGCTGTGCATTCTGGGACAGCGACCGAGGACTGAGTGGTGTGTTTATCATATCAATCAACTCTCTCACACACACACACACACACACATACACAAACACACACTTACACACACACACTCGTCTCTGCAGTACCTCTTCTGTTCCCGTGTACCTCAGAATCCTGCCTTTAACCAGTTTTCCTCAGCGTGCAGTCGGAGTGGTAAAATCTACATAACTGACATTTTGTAATAAATAAATAAATAAATAAATAAATCTCCTGGACGGTGGAGAAGAGGACTATGTGTACAGATGCCGTGAGCCGTGCTGAGGTCTAGGGATCAGTGATGATTCACGTTAATCTGCGCACAAGCAGAAGTGTAAAATCTTTTTTCTAAAAAAAAAAAAACAATGCATTGATGTGTGTTCACTTTCTATAACTACGAACCTGTACAATATAGAATGATCCATACATATAAACATACAGAAATATTTAAATATATATACATACTGTACATTCTATAGAAGAACTAATGCGATTTACTGATTGTTCGTCGTGCACTCACAGCATGAGTTGTAACCCAGAAGCTGCTTTGAGTCCAGCGCAGCCGTGTCTGCCTCCCCGCCCCGCCCAAACCCCCTGACTTGCCCACACAGTGACCCTGTAATGCCCGTGTCCTATCATGCCATTCAGTCTGTGTTCAGAGTGCCAATAACTTTGTGAATCCCTAACTGTGACCCGATATTATCAAAGTATAATTGCACATTAACTACTGTAAAGAAAAAAAATCTAAATTGAAAGAAAACATCTGGATATCTTAATAAAAAAGTTTGTAACAAATGTTTTTGTGTCTTTTTGAGTCTTTATTCATCATACATATTTTGCTTTATGTATTTTTGATGTGTTTCATGATACCAAACACTGAAATGGTCCAAATGAATCACAGCAGGATCAGATACAACATAAATAAACCTCCACTAATATAAAGCTCTCAAAATAAATTCCACAGACTCATTCAGTACAGGTATATTTATTGACCATTTTAAAGACTTTCAGATATTGAGATCATGTTTGAATCTGTACAGCAATATTCTGGATATTTGTTTTTAGATCTGTAGAGTTTGTATTCTTGAACTTGAACACATGTTTAAACTTTAAAATTTAACTATTGAGTCAAAACTCCTTCAGCAGTCAGAATAAACTCATATAATAATTGAATAGTCCAAGATTTCCTCTGCTGTAACAAAATGAATTAATTATGGCACTGACTTTGAGAGACACACTCACAGATCATGTTAAAGCAAATCTATTGTAGTTCCGTCTAGATCAGCTTCACTGGAAGAGATCAGACTTGAGGAACATCAGACCTTTTGTACAGAAGGAGACAAAATAACTATCCTTATGTGTAAAAAAGAGTAAAGTGTAAACAGTAAAATGTAGAAAAGAGTAAAGTGTAAGCAGTAAAGAGTAAAGTGTAAACATTAAAGTGTAAGGAGTGACATGTAAAGTCTAGAGTAAAGTGTAAACAGTAAAAAAGTAAAGTGGGTAAAGTGTAAACAGTAAAATGTAGAAAAGAGTAAAGTGTAAGCAGTAAAGAGTAGAGTGCAAACAGTAAAGAGTAAATCGTAAAGAATAAAGTCTAATCAATAAAGTGTAAACAGTAAAGTGCAGAGTAAATGATAAACAGTAAAGAATAAAAAGTAAAGAGGAAAGTGTAAAGTGTAAACATTTAAGAGTAAAGTGCAAAGAGTAAAAAAGTATAAAGAGTAAAGTGTAAAGAGTAAAGTGTAAACATTTAAAAAAAAAAAAAAAAAAAAAAAAAAAAAAAAAAAAAAAAAAAAAAAAAAAAAAAAAAAAAAAAAAAAAAAAAAAAAAAAAAAAAAAAAAAAAAAAAAAAAAAAAAAAAAAAAAAAAAAAAAAAAAAAAAAAAAAAAAAAAAAAAAAAAAAAAAAAAAAAAAAAAAAAAAAAAAAAAAAAAAAAAAAAAAAAAAAAAAAAAAAAAAAAAAAAAAAAAAAAAAAAAAAAAAAAAAAAAAAAAAAAAAAAAAAAAAAAAAAAAAAAAAAAAAAAAAAAAAAAAAAAAAAAAAAAAAAAAAAAAAAAAAAATTAAAAGCAATAAAAAGTACAAATTTAACTGTTAAAGGTACAGTAAAGTGTAAAGAGTAACGTGTAAACAGTAAATAGTAAAGTGTAAAGAGTAAAGTGTAAAGGGTAAACAGTAAAGAGTCTAGTTTAAACAGTAAATAGTAAAGTAAAGTGTAAATAATAAAATGTAAAGTGTAAAGTGCTGCTAAGGCTGGAGGAGGTCATGATGCAGAGTTGTTGATGATATAATAGCTGTTGTTAAAGCTCTACATTTCCTCCCTTCACTGCTGCTGTAACAGTAACTACTGATAAAACGAGAGATGTCATGTATGTTATGTCCACCACTAGTGAAGTGTCTCCATACTGGAAAGGAGAAATGCTGCGTTATGATTAAACAAATCTTAACACAAGCTTCAGCATTCAGATTGCCTCTTAGTTTGTCTGATGTACAGGAGAGACAGTAACTACATCCTGATGTAAACTGATCCTTCAGCTCCTGTGATTTCTGTGGCTGTGATGAAAAATGTACAGGTATAACAGTGCTGTAGTTCCTGTCAGGATGATTTAATTCACTCCTGATGAACATGTTTCTGTGCCATGTGTAAGAGATAAGAGACAGTTCTTTATAAAGGAAAGCTTTCATTTCAGCTACTGTACCACACTTAACATATTTATGTTTTTCCCCCTGAGCAGTGTTTAATGTGTTTCTCTCAGCTTTGTGTGAATTTCCCTCAAATTGACCGACTTCCTTTTCATATATACCTATGAACTGCTGCAAGAAATATTGATGTCACTTCCTCTGAGTCCTTCACCTTAAAGCAAAGAAAACTGGGTTTTAGTCAGGGGGTCAATGTGTGTGTGTGTGTGTATGTGTGTGTGTGTGTGTGTGTGTGTGTGTGTGTGTGTGTGTGTGTGTGTGTGTGTGTGTGTGTGTGTGCGTGTGTGTAATAGCTGCTCTATACACACAGACCTTGGGTGTTTTTCTCCTGTGTTCCTGCAGTGGAGTCGTGAGGCCAGCTCGATTAACAGACGTTTCACTCTGAATGCAGATGCGGTGCTTTTCTTTATCTCCTCTCTGTACAAGTGAAATGACTGCAGTGGGGGAAGATGCGATTAATCAGAACTAAATAAATCTGCTGATCTGATTAATCACTGAACTTATTTATAGTAATGACCAGTATTCAATTATCAGTCAGATGATCTGAGAATTTTAATGGCTAATTTGTGAGATTTTATCTTGTTGTATTTAGGTCAGGGTTTCTAAAACATTTTGATGTAAACAAATCTCACAGACCTGCTTGGTGCAGATTTAACACATTTTCTAATATTCAAGCCATTATTTAGATGTGTACAACAATATTCTGACTGTTTACTGGTGCTTTATTTTTGTGAAAATTTCCACCAACAGAACACATTTATAACCTGCTCATGTTACACTTGACCCAACTGTAAATAATATCATATCATATCATATAAAAACCTCTGATACGAACAGAGTTTATTGTACATGGTATGTGTAAATGTTCAATAGCTGTTTTCTCTCTCTCTCGCTCTCACTCACACACAGCTCTTTCCTCTGCAAAAGGCGCCATTAAACCCTGTGTGATGTGTCTCAGGCGGAAACAGCTGGATCCTCCCCCTAAAAGGCCACAGGAAGCGCCGCGCGCTCTGTTTCCATTGCCAAATAAGGGTATCAGCGGTGACGACATCAGCGTGCTAAATATGGTCACAGGAAGTAGAGCCCGCCTCCGCGCGCAGGGTTTTACGCCAAACCGGTGCCAGAAGCGGATGTCCATATATGGGCATTAGGGGGAAACGCGGGGAAAAGGAGTGAAGGTGGGGCATGGAGAAAGTAACTTTCTAATTCTTAAATATAACAACTGAAACTAAGTTTACGCTTTATTTATTCAGTTAGAGCAAATCATTTTAATCATTATTAATTATTTTAAAACATTATGTAATATAATAGAATGGGATAATTTGATAATAATAATTTGAATGATAGGCTACTGGTTTTTATTGAATTAAACTCATAATTTAATTCAATCCAATTTAATCTAATTTTAAGTGTGTATGTCTAATTTAACAGAAGCTGTAAGAAATAGAAACATAAAAACCTCTTTAATGTCTGTTCAGTATTCAGGACTACTTAGAGGAACAGTCTAAAATTAAAATAATATATATTATATAGTCCAGAAATAGAATTTCAGTATAATACGTATATTATTACTTTATAATTTATTCTGTTTTAGTTTAATAAGGCATACTTGTTAAAGTTGTGTTGTACTATTTCATAGCACTAAGACTTATTCAGGTTTGTGGTTAGAAAATATTATTTCATTTTTTAAAGAGAGAGAGAGAGAGAGAGAGAGAGAGAGAGAGAACCCGTTTGTCACGTTTATTTTCCAGGAAGAAAGAAAGGGGTGGAGCCAAGCTTTCAATCACCTCGCTGACGTAACAAAAAGTACATAAGGCCAGCCGCGAGCGCGCGTCCTTCTGATATCGCGCCTGTTCCACTTGAGGGGAGATCAAGAAGTTTCAGAACACAAATAGAGCAGAAGGTTGTGTTTACAGACAGACCTGATTAACGTGAAAGTCCACAGGACAGATGGAGGTGTGTGCAGAAGCGAAGAGGGTCATGATGCAGGCTCTGAGCAAAATGTACAGCTCTCGAAACCAGCGCGGAGGAATTCCGCTTCACCGCAGCCTCCTGCTCTCACTGGTGATGAGAGCCGCCCGGGACGCGTACCATTCCGCCCAAGTACCGAACCACGGACCGGACCCGAGCGGACAGACTGACAGCCCCGTCACCGCCGCACACCACACACAGACAGAGGAGCTCATGGACACGGCCGAGGCGCCTGAGCCTCCGTGTGCGCTCCAGAGCGGTGAAAGGACATTAAAGCAGGACAGCACCGCAGATAAAGAGAACTGTAACACCACCGACCATCATACACAATCCCGGAAACGGAGAGGGAAAGGCGACGCAGATCCTGATTTCCTGCCGTGTAAAAAGGCGAGACTGGATCCAGCGGAGTTCCGGCGGGTTCTGCATGAATCCACAGCGCGGAGTAACTCCGGGAACTGCGCCCGGGAGACGGACCCTCTTTCAGCTACACACATCCCCAGGACTATAGTGACATGCTGAGCAGACTTTGTGAGACTGTGTGTGTGTGTGTGGCCAGAGCGCACAGTTCCCGGACTCATACACATAGCGCGCTTAGTCTCTGTGGAGTTCTGACGTAAAAATCCAGCCATTATTCCGGATTTCTGGCCCAAACTCGACCCTGAGACCATCATCGGATCTGAGGTGAGGCCAGAGGTCAGGTGGCGTGTGGATGACGTCACGATGTGACAAGTGATTCATCATGCACGCGACTGCTTTAGAAACTGTAACAGAGACATGAGTCAGCGCGTCCCTGGAAATAAGCTCAGACATGTTACGTGTGTGTGTGTGTGTGTGTGTGTGTGAGAGAGAGAGATTTATGACGAATCTAAAAAATATTTTAACTCAAGGAGCGAAGGAAGTAAATCGTATAAAGCTGGTTTATTTATTGTACATAAACTACTTTGTTCTCTTTAATCACTCTGTTCATTACTATTGTATAAGCTCTACACAAAGAAATGACAGAATGGAAAAAAACTTGGTATGCTGCTAAACCTGACCAGTCCATATGGTCACTACCTCACTTTTGTGTAATAAAATGGTTTTCTATAAGACAAGCGCGTTTCTCTGTTTATTGTAATTTTTTTTTGCCTACAGTGTTACACAGTTTGGTGGGGTCTGGTGTTCAGGGACAGGGATTTCCGGATTGGGGTTGAGTTTGTGTGTTTCAGGCCTCGGGGGTTGAACAAAACAACTAAATGATAAACTTCATGAAATGAATATAAATAATAACATTATGTACGTGCGCGTGAAATTGACCTGTTTTAATTAACCAAGACTTTCTGAAATCTGGCAACCCTGACGGGATAAGATCACGTGACCGGAGGGATGGGTGGATTTGTGCGTTGTTCGTGGAAGAAGGCCGGAAGAGAAGGGCGCATGAGGGCGGATGTTTCTCTCACCTCAGTAGAGAACAATGGAGCCGCAGGAAAGTAGTAAAGTTATTGAGCGCGTGAGGGGAATAAAACATCACTTCCCCCTGATAAACTGTCCAAATTTCCCCCTTTAATTGTTCTTTATTAAACATTCTCAGTTTTATAACCCCCAAAAAAGACGTTTAGCTTTATTTATGGCTCAGTTCTCTCTCTCTCTCTCTCTCTCTCTCTCGCTCTCTCTCTTTCTGAGAGAGAAGAGCCCTCACACTTCCGCACATCTGGCCAGCTGGAGGAATTCAAGAAATTGTATATATTCTTATAGAATAAGAAATGGTTTTAAATCAGTCTGTTAATGGAACTGTGTTCTGTAATGTGAGATCAACTCAACTTAGCAGCAAAAACCTACTGGATAAAGGATGTGTTTAGTGTAACACTGAGCGACCAGTGCTGGGGTAAAATGTTAAAAAGACTCCAGAAACGTTGCAAAGCACCTGAACATTAAATCTATGTCAAATTTTACACACACGCCGTGTGTTTGTGTGTGTGTGTGTGTGTATGTATGTGTGTGTATGTATGTATGTATATATATATATATATATATACACACACACACACACACACACACAATACACAAGCTCCAGAGCGAAGATTAGAGTATCTGTCTATGGGACCACTTTAAGCTGTATACTGCACAGAGCTGGGTTTTACGGGAGAGTGGCCAGAAAAAATAAAAATAAGCAAACAAGTTTGCTGTTAACTAAAAGGCATGTGGGAGACTCCCCAAATATATGGAAGAAGGTACTATGGTCAGATGAGACTAAAATCGAGCTTTTTGGCAATTAATGAAAATGCTATGTCTGGCACAAACCCATCACCCTGTGAACACCATCCCCACAGAGAAGCATGGTAGTGGCATCAAGCATCAAGTTTTTCATCAGCACGAACTGGGAAACTGGTCAGAATTGAAGGAAAGATGGATGGTGCTAAATACAGGGAAATTATTGAGGAAAATCAGAGATTTAAGACTGGGATGGAGGTTCACCTTCGAGCAAGACAATGACTATAAGCATACTGCTAAATTAACACCCGAGTGGTTTAAACAGAAACATTTAAATGTCTTGGAAAGACCTAGTCAAAGTCCAGACCTCAATCCAATTGAGAATTGTGGTATGAGTTAAAGATTGCTGTACTTCAGTGGAACCATTCCAACGTGAAATAGCTGGACAAGTTTTGCCTTGAAAATGGGAAAAAATCCCGGTGGCTACGAGTGCCAAGTTTATAGAGATGTACTGCCAAAAGACTTGTAGATGTAATTGTAATGTTAAAAGTTATGCTAATAGTTATGTTTTCTGTTTTTTGTGTGTGTGTATGTGTGTGTGTGTGTGTGTGTGTGTGTGTCTTATTTCTTGTTTGTTGCACAATAAAAATATTTTGTATCTTCAAAGTGGTAAATCAAATGATACAAAATCCCCCCAAAATCAGTTTTTTTTGCCTTTGTTTATTTATTCATTTTCATATGATTCATTTACATGTGATTCATTTACATATGATTCATTTTCATGTGATTCATATTCATGCATGTGATTCATTTTCATGTAATTCATATTCATGTATGTGATTCATTTACATATGATACATTTTCATGTGATTCATATTCATGCATGTGATTCATTTATAAAAAATCAGTTTTAATTCCAAGTTGTAAGTTAACAAAATAACAACAAGATAGGTAATTTTCTGTCATTTTCTGCAATACATAAATGAACAAGTAAAAAAAAAATTTTGTCATATGTTTAATTGGGTTCACTTTATTTACTTTTAGGACTTAAAATCTGATGATGTTTTAGGTCAAAGCCCATTTATACAGAAATATAGAAAATTGTAAGGGGTTCACAAACTTTCAAGCACCACTGCACATTATTCACAAATACACTGCGGATATTTTGAACAAATGTTTTAAATCATAAAATGTCTAAATGTAAAATAGTTAACAAAATAAGAATGTTCCGAGTTCTTCATGTGTGGGAAGCATTAAGTGACACAGTTCTTAGAAACTTTTGACTGGTTCATCACTGATGATTGTAATTAATAATGTTTGATTATAAACAGGTGTTTGGTGATTATTTATGGGGACAAAATCTTTTTCTGTTTTTTACTTTACTGTACTGAAAGACTTAACTGGTAGCCTAATGTATACTTTATCCACTTTATCACTGTAAAGGTTAAACAAATCAGGTGCAATAAATAAATAAATAAATAATAAATATACTACATGATATAAACATTGTTTTATTTGACCAGTTTTTAAAGTTGTATTACTTTTTTTTCATGAAATCCTCCCTTCTGCTGGGACCAGGATCAGCCTGAGTTTTTGGATAACAGGTATCCCAATTCTACTAAAACGTTTTGACCAATACATTCTGAAGGTTTGACCCAGATTTCTCTTTTGAACAACCCATCTTCAAGATTAGATCCAATCCGATATCTGATCAAATTACTTCTGAACAACCGAGCCCAGGTTGTATTCCCACCTGACACCCACTGTTCCCATGATAGACCCCGGATCCACCACCACCCTGAAAATGAGTGAATGAGTTAAGAGCAGAAATACTCCGGTCCTCCAGGTGGCGCTCACATTCAGAAGTAGCGCCAGAGGCAGAGAAGAAGAGCTGCAAGGTTTGTGTGTAGTTGTCTTTCTCTGTGATGTAGCGGCTTCTGTTCTTGTACTTTGACGGTAATTTTATTTTAATTCGAAACAGATAGCGGACTAAACTGAGTTTGTATCACCCAGTTTGCTAACAGACATCCCCCGGGAGCACAGAGCTAACCGATCTATGTTTATTGTACAGTGTGAGGTAGAGTGCGAGACTGAAGCTAAAGCTAGCGGTAGCATTAATATGTCATTTGTAATAGATTACAAAATAAAGTTAATGAGTTTTTGGAATAATAAAATAAGTTATTATTTTTTGCATTAAGTTTTTGCCCTACAAAAATAACGGACAGTAATAAGTATCTTCTTCATATAATTGTGTTTTAAGGGTTTTATTAAACACCGACGCTGGTGTGTTTGTGATATTCTTTAACAGAAGTGGATCAGACTACGGGGATCAGACCGCAGTGATGGCGTCACTGGTAATGTACACGCCTCCATATTAAAACATTATTTTATTTGTTAAATTGTTTTTATTGGGTAGTAAAATGTTTTTCTCTTTCCTCTCCCAGTCTGTGTGTTTGTGTTACAGAAATTATTAACACATTGCATTCATTTAAACACATCGGTTTATTTGAATATTTTTTGTGATGCAGGCAAACAGCGGCTCCTCGACTGAGTACACGGTCCGAGTCCCGAAGTGAGTTCTTCATTTTAACCTTTCAGAAACACTCAGATCTTCAACATCTAACACGTTACACCTGATCATAAACACCACCGTGTTCAGTTCAGCTCCTCACATGGGGTTAAGCTGTCGTGTCGTGTCATGCCATGATATGTCGTGCTGTGTTGTGTGTAGGTGTGACAGTGACAGTTTTTCACGTGTATTTGTTCAACAGGAACACGAGTAAGAGGTACAGCATCATGGCTTTTAATGCTGGAGACAAAGTGAACTGTTCCACATGGACTCAGGTGAGAAATATAAATGTCCTCCTGCTCCCAGCTGCTACAGTCTAAAGGTTTTCATATTTTCACAAATAGAACCAACTGATTTTGTAAGAAAATATTCAGGATGATAATATTCCTTCAGGAGCTGGTGGGACTGAGATTAAAAACATTCGGCACTCATCTACGTTGTGATATTAAACTTGAGCATTTCCTCCTAAACAAAGTGTCTTTACTGTATCCAACTTTTCCTCTCCTCCTTCTCCTCCTCGTCTTTTACCTCTCTACGCCTCTATTTCCCCCTCCTCCTTCTCTCCCGCTTCTTTTTCGCCACCTGCTCTTCTCCTTCTCTTTCCCCACATCCTCCTCTTCTCTTCCTCTTTTTGCCTTTTTTTCTTCTGTTTTCTCCTGCTGTAATTTAGGCTCGGATGGAGCGTGATCTGAGTAACCGGAGGATGTATGGTGAGGAGGAGACACCAGACGGAGCTGCCGGCAGTGAGTTTGGTAAAAAACAGAGGGAGGAGGCACGCAGGAAGAAGTTTGGGATTGTAACCCGTGAGTTTAAGGTGGAGGACCAGCCGTGGCTCCTCAAAGTGAACGGGAAAGCAGGGAGAAGGTACAGCTCTATCATGTGTGGAATTATAGCAGTATAACTTTCATTACACATGTTTCTGTGGTGTAGAGGTCAGATGTGATGAGATGTTGGTAAACAGCTGTGTGGTGTGCTGTTGTAAACCTTATGGTGACTAGACTGATCCTGCTGTGTTCAGGTTTAAGGGGCAGAAGAAAGGAGGAGTGACTGAGAACGCCTCCTACTACATCTTCACGCAGTGCGCTGATGGAGCATTCGAGGCATTTCCTGTTCACGCCTGGTATAACTTCATCCCAGTGGCTAAACACCGCACGCTCACCGCCGAGGAGGCCGAGGAGGAGTGGGGCAGGTATTTAACCACCATGAGGGGTATTACTGTCACTTCCTGTCAAAAATGATGAATAATGTCTGTGGAACAAGTGAGTCCTAGCTCCTGAGATTTAATATCTGACAGACATTTTTGTTGCTCTGTCTCATTAGTGCAAGTACTAAATAATGAGCTTAATGAGTATTCATAACAAGTGATACACTTGGCAACATTTTAAAGAACAAATACAGCAGCTGTGAGAAGGTTCTGTTTAACTCCTCACTCGGAGTACAGGGTTCTGCTTATAACCTTCTACTGTTTACTGAATCATTTATTTCTTTCAGTAAACATTTACCGTTGTGCATACTGAAACCGTAAAGTGATTAGATGTACTGGGAACCATCACGTTGACTCTAGCACGCCGACTCCGTCTCTGAGCTGAAGTGCGAGGGAGTATCTCCAAGAAAGCTGTGTGTGTTTGTCTGAACCCTGTTTTGTGTTCAGGAGGAATAAAGTGGTAAATCACTTCAGCATCATGTTGCAGCGGCGACTGAAGGAGCAGGAACATGGCGAGGATGATGACGAGGAGGGAGAAAAAGGAGCAAAGAAAAAGAAAAAGAAGAAGAAGAAAGGTGGCCAGGGAGGAGACCTGCGTATTCACGATTTAGACTATGATCTGGAGTTGAGCAGTGACAACAGTGAGAGCAGTGCAGGAGAAGGTAGGAGAGACCGCACAGAGAAAACGGCAGAAACCAGAAGCTTCTTTTTATCAATACTGCATCCACGTTTTCATTTTCTTCGGTCGCACATTATATTTCTCTCTTTTTTGGAACTATTATTTGAAACGTTGCAGATGGAGAAGGTAAGAAGAGTAAGAAGGAGACCAACGCTAAGGCCAAGGGGAAAAAGAAGAAGAAGAAGAAGGGCAGTGATGTGGAGGGACATGAGGACAGCGATGATGGAGACTTTGAAGGTCTGGAAGTGGACTACATGTCTGATGAGAGCAGGTTAGTGTGGTGCCAATATTTAATAATGTGCATGTGTATTGCTTTGTTTGTTCCAGTTCGTATTTGGTTACAGGTGTGATCCAGTCTGTATTTCAGAGCTCATGATTCCGTTCTTCTGCATCTTGAAAGTTAAATTTGCACACGATGCATCAGTTCTGTTGATCTGAAGATGAATTTTGAATCACATTGTGACATTCGGACCTGGAACTGATAACAGAGCAGGACGTTTTCTTTCCTCCACAGATCCATTGAACTGACATAAAACTGATACTTTAACATCATGATCATTATACTGAACTGAACTCATTTAGCAATCAAACATTTTTAAAAGAAATAATTAAAAGCTTTCTGCAAATGTTCTGTTGCAGTTCTGAGGAAGAGGAGCCAGAGAAAGTCAAGCCTAATAAAGGAGAGGACATGCCTAAAGGTCAGAGGTCACAATACATCTGCACTAATCAGAATGTGTAGTTTATATTAACGGCGCGTCATGAAATAATCTAATCCATGCTGTTAGGAATTGACGAAGCGGAGAGTGAGAGTGAGGAAAGCGAGGAGGAGAACAAGAACGAGGAAGAGGCCAAAGAGGAGGAGGAGGAGGAAGACGGCAAGAAGACACCTGTACAGGCAGAGAAGAAGAAGAAGAAAGGTGCAAAGCTTTTCTCTGGTGTCTGAAATATTACAGTGACTAAATTAGGGGGAACAATACAGTTCACTTTACAGGACAATTACGGTTCAGTAAAAATACCGTTTACTTTATGGGATCATTACGGTTCAGTAAAAATGCAGTTCAGTTGAAAGACTGTAGGACGGAAGTGAAGAGAAGCCAATTTCACTGTTTCGGGTTTTTAGTTCAGATTATTAAATGTATCTTTTTAATAAAATCTCCTGAACTCGAGCGATAAACTAGACGAGAAGTAAATAAATAGCAAGCTGACCTGTGATGGTGCGTGTGTGTGTGTAAGGTGTGTTTATTATTCGATGGTGTTCCAGACAGCAGCGGCGAGTCAGACAGCTCTGAGGACAGCGACATCGATGGAGAGACGGCATCTGCGCTCTTCATGGCGGTAAGGATTCTGGACGAGTGAAACGAGTGTGAGAGCATCTCCGACATGCAGATTCCTGATGGTTCTCCTCTTTATCTTGTGTAGAAGAAGCGTACTCCTCCTAAACGAGGTGGCCGAGGTTCTGCAGGAAGTTCTAGAGCAGGAAGTCGACCCGGAACGCCCTCCATCGATCACGCTGCCACCTCCAACACACTGCGTGCTGCCGCTACCAAACTGGAGCAGGGTACACACACACACTTACACGCGGCATGTGCATTTAAAGCATTTAACCTGGTAGATAATATAACTGAATTTTGGGCGTGTTTATACACATTCTATGTGCGATTTCAGTTAATGTTTTACATTTCTTTTCACATTAATTAGAACAGAATTTGCCTTTAATTTCCCATGATTCCGGGTGACTTCTGTGCATTTTATATCAATATTAAGCATACAGCAATATCATAAAATTTTTCAGACTGAGTAATAGTACAGTGTTTTTGGTGCTCGTTGATACTGACACTGAAATAAGTAACCTACTGAGTGCAAGTATTTAATCAGTCACAGATATCACAGGACATCTTAAGCTCTGTTTATGTTGGTTTAGCGATGAGTTGCATGTTTAAGATGTTTCATCAGGTCACTGTAGTTTCTCCTCTTGATATTTTCACAGAGCAGTTCACAGTCTGCTTTGTTTTGATCCTTAATTGTGAAATGCGTGTAAATATGTGCTAGGTTTTCTTGTCCGTTATTATCAGAGTAACTACTAATTTGTTAAGTTGACACACACAGCCTGATTGGGAATGCTCATATTGGGTATGGGAGTCTTTCATTATATTTATTCTTAGGTAAGCGTCAGGCAGCAACGTCCAGCTCAGACACTCCTGCTGCCAAGCGGCTGAAGATGGAGCCGACTTCTCAGAGCCCGTCGGGGAAGAGCACTCCACAACCAGCATCCGGCAAATCCACACCAAGCTCCAGCTCCAGGTATCGGCTCACATTCCTGTTCAAGCTACACGGACAGTGCTGCTTAGGTTCAGAATGAAATAATCAGTCATTTCTGTTAATAGTGATTAGAATAATGATTGAAACTTCCTCTCTCATTGCTCTTCCTGTCTCGCTCTCAGTGACGTGCAGCTGACTGAGGACGCCGTACGCCGGTATCTGATCAGGAAGCCCATGACCACTAAAGACCTGCTGAAGAAATTCCAGACCAAGCGCACCGGACTGAGCAGCGAGCAGACCGTCAACGTCCTCGCACAGATCCTCAAGAAGCTCAACCCAGAGAGGAAAAACATCAACGACAAGATGCACTTCTACCTCACTGAGTAAACACACAGTGTTCGGGGGGTGGGGGAAAAAAAGCTGCTGCTGGAGGCAGGGCCAACCACTTGTGGTATGATTGGCTAGGTGAGTGGGTGGGCGGGGCAAAGTGATGCAACTTTAAAACATGCATGAGACTTTTTACACTTTTTTTTTTTTTAATTCCACAGATACACTGCTTAATAAAATAGTGTAATAATTGTAACAGGATGCAGTTTGAAGTAAAGAACTAAAATTATTTAATAAAGGTTTTTTTTCCAGTAAAGTGTGATGTGAGTTTGTGAAAAGTGTTAATAATCCAACACAGACTCGAGTCCAAATCCAACAAGTTTACTGTTGTTTATTTTCCACTCTTCAGTGATGCTCATACTCTGTCCTGCTGTTTTAGCTTTAATCAAGAACCTTAGAGTTTTATATTAGTACAAGCATTCATTCTGATTGGTCGACTCTGACAGTGACTAATCTGCTGTTTCTTTAAAGTCAAACACATAATGAAAGCCTGCTTTTCACTTTCTGGTTGAGACACAGTAAAAAACAATTTTGTGAAAATTTTATTTATTTAGTGGATTGACGTCTGGTGACTCAGTGGTTAAAGCTCTGGGTTACTGATCAGAAGCTTGAGAGTTCAAGCCCCAGCAGGTCAAGCTGCCCCTGTTGAACCTGTACACCCGGTTCTTAACCCCCTCTACTCCAGGGGGCACTGTTAAGGCTGACTCTGACCCCTGACACAAACTTCCTAACAATCTGAGCTATACTGTATGAATAAAAGAATTTTACTGTACAGTAAGGTGTGCGATGAATAAAGGCTTCTTCTAAATACATTTAGCTGTTTTTTGTGCCACAACCTGACAAATTTACATCAATTAAAATAACCCATATAAGACCAAAATAATAGAAATCGCTTATAAATTTAATCCGAAATGATCTTCAAGAAGAATTTGTCATCAGATTTTACAAAGATCAGACACTAATTATGTTCTACAGTCTGTTATTAAGCACAGACTTCAATACAACATGGTGAAAGTCTAAAGTGGAAGATTCCGGCAGATAACTGCGATGCGTCGATGTCGAGGAATTCTCTGTCCCGAGAAGAAGGAATCCTTATCCTTTAGGATTTCATGGGTAAATTTAAACCGAGCTTCCTCTCTGCAGGAGAAAAATGCAAATATAAAAAAGTTACAGTTTGAAGTAAAAATCCAACACTTTCAGGAATTCTGCGTTAGGAATTTTTTTCTTAAGTGAAGTAATTTTCAGAAATCAGATCATTATTTCTTCACTCAAAGCAGAACTTGAATCACTTTAATATTCACGCTCTGGGCAGTGTATCAGGCTCTCCTATAAGCAAGTAACTGTACAAATATCTGCACTCTTTACCTTGTCCCATCAGTGGAAAAGGATCAGCAGTGAGGAAATGTAATTTGAGTGGAGTTTACAACAAAAAAATGAAGTGTGTGGGTGTGTTTGTGCAGGTTTGAGTGGAACAGCTATAGCATTATTGCTAATGAAGGCACTTGTTCCTGATGGCATTCAAATCAATCTGTCATTTTGTTACTGGTGTGATTTCTGCATTCATGACCTGCACCACAGAACAGATTTACAGCTTCCATTTTACCAAACTGACTTCCATCTCCAACATGAGGGATCAGGAAGTCTGTCCCAGTGTTTAAAGCGGGAAATCTCACTGTGTGTTGTATTAAATTTAGTTTCCTGTATTATGATAACGAAGAGGAAAAGTGAAAGTTAAATTGCTTCATACTTCAATATATAGAGAGAACGACGGGTTAAGAGCAGATCCACCCAGTCTGCTGAATTCTCTTCACGGACCAGACGCATGACGCTGTCAGACAAAAGACTTAGACCGGAGATCGTGCTTCCACAAAACTGATGAGAAACACAAATACACAGTGATCACACTTTAATGTGCCACTACAGCAGAAGAGTCGAATGCAGACTGAGCGGAACAGCGGACCTTCACACTATCTACATGAGGTTTGATGAACCCAGACTTGTCCAGATCCAGAACGTGAACCGGACCCAGTAATGGACTTCCTTCAGGAAACGCTGCTGCTCGGAGCCGCTCCAGCACACCGGCACAGACCCCACCCCACTGCAGCCGCTCCGTCTCTCTGAACCCATGAATCGCCTGCAGAAGAAATTAAAGCAGAAAAGCTTATAAACCTAAAACATACTTATATAAATTATCATAAGTCAAACTTTAGACTCCAGAGATTAGCTAAATGCCCAGACCGATTCAGTGAAGGGTTTATAATCAACATACGATGTGGATTTGACTGAAACAGAAAACAGAAACCTGACAGTTTTAACAGGAACGGTTAATCAAATTCCATCATGTGGAAGATTTGTAGAACATGTTCCTGTTAAAAAGTCACAGGTGTTTCCATAGTATCACTGAGAAAATAAAAACCCTGCCAGATAGATTTTATTGAAGAGTTCATGCTGTAGCTCTGTAGCAAGCTCAGACTGAACTCATCTTCATTACATCACAGGTTCTCAACCCTGGTCCTAGAAAACCCTGGTCCTGCACACACACACACACACACACACACAGGTGTTAGAGCAGGACAGGGTTCTCTAGTTTTCCAGGAGCAGGTTTGGAAAGCTGTGTTCTATGACCAAATCCAGCTGTGACTTTAATCTGCCAGGATTGATGTGACTACTGATAGGTTTCTATAGATTTTTGCTGTTTTCATGTGAAAACCTTCTGATTGTTACTGATGGAGAGCAATCTAAACCAGGCTCCAGTGGACACCCAAAACAATAAGGAGGTAATAATGAAGGTGGCGTACATCATCCCAGTGGTCAAATTCATATCTTTTCCTCTTGAGTCCTGGGTCGAGTTCTTTAAGAAAAGCCATTTCCTCATCTTCACTGATGAAGTTCTGTAGAACCTGAACATTACCGCGTACTGCTGACAGAACTGCTGCAGAAGAACCGCACATCCAGCTGTGTTCTCCATCCACATGTTCTCCAGGCAACCCATCCTCAATCCCTACTTCACTCAATCCTCCTTCACTGTGACTCTGGCGGCGGGAAGGTGAACTCACACACACACATTTATAGCTCACTCTGTGCGGCTTTACACACAACTCACTCAGCACTCTCATCACAGGCCTCATCATTCTTTATTCCCGATTCAAAAAAGCGACAAAAGTGAATTCAATTCGATTATTTCCAGCGCTTCTTCTCCGGGGTTACATGCGACCTGGTCAGCGCCATTTTAAAAAGCATAAGAATTGTGGGAGTTGTAGTTTCATGTTATTTATTTATTTTGTAGTTCATTGGAGGAGGTTAGTTTAATGCAATTCCAAAACATTCCACTAGGGCGGTGTTTTGTCACGTGCTCCAAATGACCATCAGTAAAAGAAGAAGTAATCCAGCAGCCCTGTGTTTTAGCGCCACTTGCTGTTCGTACAATGTATTTTTTTTTTTTTTAAGGATAAATTTTTCAAATCTCCTTCAGGCTCCTGCTCCTCCTCCGGTTCCTGAACTCTCATTTCGTCTAGAATATTCCACACTAATTTTGTTTTGGGATTTCAACCCACAACCTTCCAGCCTCTGACACAGAAACTCTGACTTGCTGAGCCACACTGCGTTTATTTTTAGTGCTCAAATTTTTTTTTCAGCATTTAATTATCACTCTAACTCGTCTTTCTTGCTAGGTAGGTTGAATTCTTTGTTGATGTTATTCTCACTTCTACAGATTAAAAAAAATAGTGTTTACCGGTGTGTTTTTGTTTGTTCTATTGAATTTTTTGTTTCGACACATTTAATAAGAATCTGATGAAACTGCTGTAGAATCAACAATCACTGCTTTCAATTTATTTTTAGATTTTACAAATGAATAAATAAAAATCACTGCAATGTGTCTCCTGTCCACCAGAGGACTCCCTTCACCTGAATTCTGCCTGTCTTTCTCCATTACTCACACGACTGTACACTCATAAAACACACAAACACACACCAAACATATATTAGGCCCGCACTAATCACACAGTAGCCTACATTTACCCCCTTATTCAAAGTGACTTACAGAAGTGCTTTGTAGTCTTTGTAGTCTATACATCCTCATGCTAGCTCACTGACCTACCAAGCACCAGACATCCATGGACGTTGTTTTTTTGGGCTAAATCTGGTCGGTGCGTCATGGCCTTTATTTAGCCCAAAAATAGTCGTTGAAAATTTGGCTTTGTTTAATGCGTCTGACTTGGTCCATATTTATCCCAAGATGGATGAATGTTTCAGACCACATACAGCCCTAATACAGCCATGAACCTAAGATCACATAACTGCAAGTGGGAAATTATATCTGTGTTGTGTACTACACCCAAATAATTTTTTCCGAACATTTTTAAACATAATAACCGCTGTTCAAAAACGTACATATATTTTATATAAATATGTTTTAAAACATGTCATACAAATAACTTGACATTACATCGGTATTTAATATAAAATTTATCTATAAGAATGTATTTTCCTGCTGCTTCATGATGCGCGCACACACAATATTTCCAAATAGATAGATTAGGATCCACAAATAAATGTATTGAGATTTACAAAAATTAAACAAATTCACAAACACATTGAATGAGATCCACAAATATATCTTAGTAGTTTCACAAAAATAAATTAAATTGACAAATAAATAGAAAATGAGACTTGTGGATTGCGTCCTGTGCGTTTATGGATTTTGCTGCAGGAATTTGAGAGTTTTGAAACATTTCTAGCGTCGATTGTACACAAATCCACAAAGAGTTGGACTCCACCCACCGTCTACTCAAGCCAATCAGATAACCGCCACATTGTACTGATCAATCGTAGCACGTTCTCGTGCCAACTCATCACGTTTTGTTTTACAATCAGGACAGGAACCGAATCATATTGCACAAAAACTCGAATATTATGAAGGCTCTCTAACATGGCCGAACAGGTGGAATGACAACAGTAGCGTGGTTCTAACTATCTAAAAGCATCATTGTAACAACATCGAAAAGAAAACAAGCAACATTATGGATCATAAATTCTTCATTTTAAGGGAATATTTGTGCTTTCACCAGTGTTTCCTACATTACTACCAATTCCATAGCGAAACCCGAGTTGTGATTTTTCAGTAAATCGAGTGTCGTGAGATTAAAAGATTGTGTATTGGGAAAAGATGGCATTGGAAAGAAAATGTTGTCTTTGTATTATGCATGTCAAAACACAGAGCGATCAGTGTCATCCAGTTCATGGGCTAATGATGACATTCTCAATCCGAACCTTAGTGGTTACCGGTTTGAATCAGTTTAACGAATCCTTACTGAATCAGTCAATCAATCATTACTAATCCACCAGACCACTCATCTATAATAACAGTGATTTTATGACCCATAACGTTACTGGTTTTCTTTTAGATGGTGTTACAGTGATGCTGTTTGATGATATATGCAAGTTCGGTCTAATAGGACCTTTTCCTGTTAAATTCCTCCTGATTAATTTGGATGCATTTGTGTGTAAATTGGCAGAAAAAATGTTCCTGTAAACTTCTGAATTCTTTCTGCTGCTACCATCATGATTTCCATCATCAAAAAAGAGTAGTGAGTCTGTTCCAGAAGCAGCCATGCAAACCCAAGCCATGACACTACCTCCACCATGTTTCACAGATGAGCTTGTATGTTTTGGATCATGAGCAGATCCTTTCTTTCTCCACACTTTGCCCGTTCCATCATTTTGGTAGAGGTTAATCTTGGTTCCAGAACTTTTGAGGCTCATCTCTGTATTTCTTTGTGAATTCCAGTCTGGCTTCGAATGGTGGATTGTGATACCTTCACCCTTGCCCTGTGTAGGTTGTTGGTGATGTCACTGAGTATTTGATTTTATATTTTTCTTCACAGCTGTTACAATGTTTGTGTCATAAGCTGTTGTTGTTTTTCTTGGCTGACCTATTCGGTGTCTGTTGTTCAGTACACCAGTGGTTTCTTTCTTTCCACGACATACCAAATAGTTGTATTGGCTGTGCCCTCTGATTGATTTTCCCTCTTTTCTCAGCTTCAAAATGGATTGTTTTTTTGCAATAGACAGCTCTCTGATCTTCATGTTGGTTTATCCTTTTTAACAACAAATGCAGTCTTCACAGGTGAAGTTGAAGCCTAAAACCAAGAGTAGACATTAAGAGCTATTTATTGTTTAAAAAGTGAATGGTTGGTGTGATACAAAATGTGCTATGTTGTATGTTGTTTAACACATCTACATATAAATAAATTCTAAACTCTCATATTCATCTTTTGATCTCAAACCCCAATGTCTTCAGTTTACAGCAGAAACAAATGAATTGGCCTTGTCGTTCATAATATTCAAAAATCTTTTCGGAGGGGACTGTAATATAAAAGTTCACTAGGGAAAATAGCCTTTCTGGCATAGTGATCCCACCTTCACATAGTGGAAAGAATTGGGTCACCCTGTTCGTGTCTATAAATGTTGAACATCCAAAATATTTTCAGACAATAAAACTTAAGCACCAAGGAGATAAGATACAGCAGTATGTGTCCGTTACATGAACTGATGAGTTTATTTACAAAAGCATTTACAAAAACAAACAAACTGCTGAATGCTTCTGCACACAGTGCTTGGTGTGAGGGGGAAATTCCTGACAGCTATTTTCAGTCATGTATGTGTACCTCTCTTAATTATTTTGCAAAACGAATGACTTATGCAATGCAAAATTTAAATGTAAAGAAACTCCCACCGGGGGTGTGTGGAGTTTGCATGTTCTCCCCGTGTTGCGGCGGTTTCCTCCGGGTACTCCAGTTTCCTCCTCCAGTCCAAAGACATGCATTGTAGACTGATTGTCTAAAGTGTCCGTAGTGTATGAATGAGTGTGTGTGTGATTGTGCCCTGTGATGGACTGGCAGCCTGTCCAGGGTGTACTCCACCTTGTGCCCGATGCTCCCTGAGATTTGCTCCAGGTCCCCTTGCGACTGTGAAGAAGGAGTAAACAGTAGAAGATGGATGGATGGATTTCCACTTTTACATACATACATATTTATAATACATATATATTTATATACATTTTATTTATATATATATATATCAGCTCCCTCCACAGATTTTCTATGGGATTAAGGTCTGGAGACTGGCTAGGCCACTCCAGGACCTTAATGTGCTTCTTCTTGAGCCACTCTTTTGTTGCCTTGGCCGTGTGTTTTGGGTCATTGTCATGCTGGAATACCCATCCACGACCCATTTTCAATGCCCTGGCTGAGGGAAGGAGGTTCTCACCCAAGATTTGACGGTACATGGCCGCGTCCATCGTCCCTTTGAAGCGGTGAAGTTGTCCTGTCCCCTTAGCAGAAAAACACCCCCAAAGCATAATATTTCCTCCTCCATGTTTGACGGTGAGGATGGTGTTCTTGGGGTCCTAGGCAGTATTCCTCCTCCTCCAAACACAGCGAGTTGAGTTGATGCCAAAGAGCTCCATTTTGGTCTCATTTGACCACAACACTTTCACCCAGTTGTCCTCTGAATCATTCAGATGTTCATTGGCAAACTTCAGATGGGCATGTATATGTGCTTTCTTGAGCAGGGGGACCTTGCTGTCGCTGCAGAATTTTAGTCTTTCACAGCGTAGTGTGTTACCAATTGTTTTCTTGGTGACTATGGTCTCAGCTGCCTTGAGATCATTGACAAGATCCTCCCGTGATGTTCTGGGCTGATTCCTCACTGTTCTCATGATCAACTCCATGAGGTGAGATCTTGCATGGAGTCCCAGGCCGAGGGAGATTGACAATTCTTTTGTGTTTTCTTTACCAATAATTTTAGATATTATACCAACAATTTTTTTTCCCAAAAGAACTGTAGGTGCTCATATTGCCAATTACAATGAAATAATGTTCCTTTATGGGTTGTACATTTTCCACTAGGATATTTGAATTGAATTTATTAAACATTTCCGGTGTTGTATATGTACTCATTGTCTAATTGCACTGGATCAATTAAAAAAGGATTGACAATGTTTATTCTTGAACACATTAATTTTCTCACTTCATTCATTCAATATCGAGCTGAAGATCATCAATCCAAGCCAATCTTTTATGATTTGTTGAATCGTTGAATGTGCTGACAAATTTGCTATACAGCATAGAAATTTTGCATTTAGCCGCACGATTTCTTTATTGTCATTTTTTCTATACTGCTTAAGTAAGGACATTGATACGAATGATTCTTAGATCATATAAAATTCTGGATCTGAATTTACTTTAAATACGTGAGTCTGGGGAATTTTATATCTTTCCATTAAGGTTTCAAAAGACATCCGTGTATTCTATGCATAAAGGTTCACTATCTTCTGTAATCTTTTTTGCATCCACAGCTTAAATCCTGAGTGATTTGCCTGGAATAAATAATGCATTACCCCAAATAGGAGAGAACTGAGATAATACAGGTGTCGAGCCAAATTCAGCCTGTGACTCATGCCATACTAAAACGGTATTTCTAGCAAACGAGTTAGATGTATTCTGTTTGAGTCTCTTTAAAGAATCAGAATGTGTCAGTATGTGTCAAGACTCAAAGCTCTTGTGCCTTTTCTTTCAATCTGAACCCATGGAATATGAGATGGGTCAGCAAACCAAAAACATGCTGATCTCAGTTGGGATGCCTTAAAATACCATAAAAGGTTAGGAAATTGCAGCCCACTTCATTTGTATGAGAGATACATGAGTGATACAGAAGTGTCTATTATTCCAGATAGATTTAACAAATGCCTTCTTCACACTGGTAAAACGGAAAGGGGGAGGTGTTTGACTGATATTTCAGTTATGTTGACATTTTTGTGATTTTTTCAGTAAGGCGTTGTGTGTTCTGGATGGTTCTCTCAAGTCTTGCTGTGGATTTCCGCTTGGCCGTGATATTTTTCTGAACCTCTGTCTGTTTCATATGGGTGTGATGGTCAGGTATAAAGGTTACTTTTAGGGATAACGGGGTTAGGGTTAGGGTTAGGGATACTTTTGGCATATATACAGTTGCAATCAAAATTATTCAACCCCCATTGCAAATCAGGTTTATTGTCGAAATTTACAGACTTTCAGCTGTTTGCAATGGACAAATTAAACAAAAGCAATTGATATAGTCCAACACAATGACTGCTTCAAGTGGTTTCCCCAAATTCAACTGTAAATGCAACTTATAATGATTTCTCCAGTTTCAAAATTATTCAACCCCTTCATGGCAAGCATCTTTAGTACTTAGTAGAGTACCATTGTGCTGTTATGACCTGCTGCAAACGAGATACATAGCCATACAGCAGCTTCCTGAGGAATCTTAGGCCATTCCTCATGAGCATTGGCCTCCAGTTCAGTAATATTCAATTATATTCAGTAATATTCAAACAGCTGACAGTCTATAAATTTTGAAAATAAACTTGATTTGCAATAGGGGTTTAATAATTTTGATTGCAACTCTATATGTAAAAGAAATGTCTCCTTTTCAGGAGACTGTATTTTAAAGATAATTTTGTAAAATCCAAATAAACTTTACAGATTTTTATTGGAAAGGGTTTAAACAATGTTGTTCATGCTTGTTCTATGAACCATAAACAATTATTGCACATGCACCTCTGGAACAGTCCTTAAGACACAAACAGTTTAAAGGTAGATGTGGCCAGAGCAATAAACTGCAGTGTTTGTAATGTAAGACAGCTGAGACAGTGCTACAGGGAGACAGAAAGGACAGCTGATCATCCTTGCAGGGGAAAATTACATATAACCATGTGTTCCCAACTGACGTGACCAAAAACTTGCAAATGCCTTGGTGGAAGAGTGGGGTAACATCTCACAGCAAGAACTGACAAATTTGGTGCAGTCCATCAGGATGAGATTCCATTTCAGTTCGTGAAATGTCTGTGAAACTTGTTCAATTTATGTCTTAGTGGCTGAATGTTTTTTTGTTAATAAATATTTGTATATACAGTAAGGGAAAAAAGTATTTGATCCCTGCTGATTTTCTGCGTTTGTCCACTAACAAAGAAATGATCAGTCTATAATTTTAATGGTATATTTATTTGAACAGTGAGAGACAGTGAAAGACAGAATTTTATTTGAACAGTGAGAGACAGTGAGAGACAACACTTTCATCCAGTTATCCTCTGGTGGTCAGATGAGACCAAAATGGAGCTCTTTGGCATCAACTCAACTCGCTGTGTTTAGAGGAGGAGGAATGCTGCCTATGACCCCAAGAACACCATCGCCACCATCAAACATGGAGGTGGAAACATTATGCTTTGGGGGTTTCTGCTAAGGGGACAGGACAACTTCACCGCATCAAAGGGACGATGGACGGGGCCATGTACTATCAAATCTTGGGTGAGAACCTCCTTCCCTCAGCCAGGGCATTGAAAATTAAAAGTAATTACTAAGTCATTACCAAGTACTAAGTCATGTTTTGCAGAGGGGTCAAATACATATTTCCCTCATTAAAATGCAAATCAAATTATAACATTTTTGACATGCGCTTTTCTGGATTTTTTTGTTGTTATTCTGTCTCTCACTGTTCAAATAAATCTACCATTAAAATTATAATCAAATACTTCTTTCCCCCACTGTATATATATGATGAAGAATCACCAACAAGTGGGACACAATTGTGAAGTGGAACGAAATCTATTGGATATTTTCAACTTTTTTAGCAAATAAAATACTGAAAAGTGGTGTGTGCAAAATTATTCGGACCCTTTACTTTCAGTGCAGCAAACTCACTCCAGAAGTTCAGCGAGGATCTCTGAATGATCCAATGTTGTCCTAAACGACTGATGGTGATAAATAGAATCCACCTGTGTGTAATCAAGTCTCTGTATAAATGCACCTGCTCTGTGATAGTCTCAGGGTTCTGTTGAAAGCGCAGAGAGCATCATGAAGACCAAGGAACACACCAGGCAGGTCCGTAATACTGTTGTGGAGAAGTTTAAAGCCGGATTTGGGTACAAAAAGATTTCCCAAGCTTTAAACGTCACAAGGAGCACTGTGCAAGCGATCTTTTTGAAATGGAAGGAGTATCATACCACTGCAAATCTACCAAGAAAGCCATTTCTCAAAGATATTAATATAAATTAAAATTTTATATCTTTATGTCTGAAGCCTGAAATGTGGCAAAAGGTTGAAAAGTTCAAGGGGGGCGAATACTTTCGCAAGGCACTGTATATATATATATATACATTATCTCACAAAAGAGAGTACACCCCTCACATTTTTGTAAATATTTGATTATATCTTTTCATGTGACACTGAAGACATGACACTTTTCAACAATGTAAAGTAGTGAGTGTACAGGTTGTGTAACAGTGTAAATTTGCTATCCCCTCTAAATAACTCAACACACAGCCATTAATGTCTAAACCGCTGGCAACAAAAGTGAGTAAGTGGGGAGCTTCAGTTCATTGAGGGAACCATGAATGCCAACATGTTCTGGGATATACTGAAGCAGAGCATGATCAGTTTGCAGTATTCCAGCATGACAACGACCCCAAACACACCTCCAAGATGACCACTGCCTTGCTAAGAAGCTGAGGGGGAAGGTGATGGACTGGCCAAGCATGTCTCCAGACCTAAACCCTATTGAGCATCTGTGGGGCATCCTCAAACAGAAGATGGAGGAGCACAAGGTCTCTAACATCTACCAGCTCCCTGATGTCATCATGGAGGAGTGGAAGAGGACTCCAGTGGCAACCTGTGAAGCTCTGGTGAACTCCATGCCCGAGAGGGTTAAGGCAGTGCTGGGAAATAATGGTGGCCACACAAATATTGACACTTTGGGGTCAAATTTGGACATTTTCACTTAGGGGTGTACTCATTTTGTTGCCAGTGGTTTAGACATTAATGGCTGTGTGTTGAATTACTTTATATTGTAGCAAAGTGTCATTTCTTCAGTCTCACATGCAAAGATATAATCAAATATTTACAAAAATGTGAGGGGTGTACTCACTTTTGTGAGATACTATATATATATATATATATATATATATATATATATATATATATATATATATATATATATATACACTAGTGTAATTTTTTTTTCATTGCTTTCTGTGGGATACAGTAAGTGCTGGCCCAGTCTATAATTGCTATTTTATTTTATTCATTTAGAGTCATAATGTATTCGTATTCAGTACACATGAATGAATGTTGAGAAAGTACGTATGTTCAAGGCTTTCACTGTTCAAACTAAGTGGCCTCCCACAGGAACGGGTATCTTCTGTCTGTCTCTCTCTCCCTCACTCACCCGCTGTGTGCCGCTGTTAGATTAGTGTGACTACTTTAATGATGCTCTGGGGTGTGTGTGTGTGTGTGTGTGTGATGGAGATTATCTGGTATCCTGGAGTGTTCACCTGCTAAACTCTGACTGTGTGACATGACTGAACCTCAGATCAGATCAGTGGGCTTGAAGTCTTCATCTTCATATATGATCATACAATCTCAGATTTCTGTGTGAACTCTGTGCGAGTGACCCAACTGTGTGTGTGTGTGTGTGTGACCTCTGTGTGTGTGACCCCACTATAGGTGTGTGTGTGTGTGTGTGTGTGTGTGTGTGTGTGTGTGTGTGTGTGTGTGTGTGTGTGTGTGTGTGTGTGCGTGTGTGCGTGTGTGACCTCTGTGTACGTGACCCTTCCCACAGCTGTGTTTGGAGTGGATTAATGTTAAATGCAGTAATGAATTTGAAGTGTTTCAGCACCACGGACAGCCACAGACAAAACTCGGCTTTACACAGTTATTACAGTCAGTAAATTAAGCACATTTAAATTAAGACATCAGTCCCCAGCTCTTTAAGAGTGGAATTACGCAGGGTCATGAAGGAGGAGTTGAAGGAGAAAATGAAGGAGGACTTGAAGCAGGAAGTGAAGGAAAAGGTGGTGGTGTTCACTGTGAAATCTCTGTGCACTAATTCTGAAGTGTGTGCTGTGATCAGGATATCGCTCTTTACTTCGTCATAAAGAAACAAACGTCTCTTTTATAATTCTTGGCCTGATACCGGAGTGGAAAATACACACACGTTTCCGGTTCTCGGGTCAATGTGACTCTCCAGCTTTTTCTCACTGAAGGAACATGAGACGAGAACATGAGATTGGCTGCAGGGAGTGAGTGCACGCGCTCTACCGGGTGTCCGTGTGCTAGAAGGCGGATAAGCACTATGCAGGGGCGCAGAGGGGTGCGGGGTCGCGCGCGTCACGTACTGCAGTAGATACACGGAGATTTGGTCAGATGCACGCGCGCCGCTGAATTTATCACCTCCTCGTTATAGCGCTACGCGTCGGAGCCGATTCACCGGTGTACCGGGCTCTTGCTCACTCCGTTTTTTTTCTCCATAGAAAGCGAACGAGAGCGCCCCCACCCTTCCTCCTTCACGGTCACCCCCTCCCCCTCTCGCTACCGGAGAGGACCAAGAGGAAAAGAGAAGTCACTGGTCGCTCGAGGAGGACAGCCGAGCCGAGACCAGCCGAAGGACGCACGGCGGAGGCGGGAGAATCATGTGCACGTCCTCGCGTGCGGCTCAATGCGCCGACAACCGGAGCACGAGACACTATGGGCGGCCGGAACCGTCGCCGTCGTCTTTCTACCACTGACGCTTCTTCCGTTTCTCTTGATGGGATTTTATAACGTTCGAACACCGGAGTGCGCCTGAAGGATGACACCTCATCTGTGAAGAAACCGAGCAAACGATCGATTATCGGGATCCGTTTGCTTTTGCTGTTCTTTTCGACAAGCTGTGATTGCGAAGAAATGAACAATTTACCGTCACATATGTATTTATAAGGCCGGGAGGACTGCTGCCGGTAATGTGTGCGGGTGAAGAGAGCGCGAGGCGTCGGGAGGCAGAATGAGCATCACTACACTGTACCGAATATTGCGGATGTTTCGAAATAAATAAATAAATAGACCGATTTCTCCCCTTTTTCCCTTGATAAAAAGAAGTGAACGGGGCGCCCGATATTTGATCAAAATGCCGAGTTGAAAAAACATTAAAGACCTGTAAAGAACTGTTTATGTATCGATTCATATGGTCATATTTTCAGGATGATCTGAAACGTTTATGGCCTTTACAGCGCGAGCGGTGAAGAAGAGACCGTGTCCGTGTCCGAGCTGTGTAACGGAGGGACAGGCACCCCCCAAACTCATTAAGATGGAGCCACAGAAAAGATGAAGCTTTATCGGAGGTAAAATTTGAGCCGATGACGGGAGGTGATGTTGGATGTAGAAGTGAGGTGAGGAAGAACAGCCGATCCTGAATTGAAGCGAGCAAGGAGACTGAACCACCCGTTTTTGTCATTTCTTTTCTTTTTCTTTTTTTGTGACTTTTGCTAATCAAACCTCAGCGCTTGTCTCCCTTTTCATTTTTCCTTTCATTTTTCTTACAACTGAAATAAACACACCGCGTAAATCTCCGCGCGCCTCCGGTATGTGATGTGTGGGATGTAATGTGGTGTGGTCGTCGCGCGGAACCGTCACCCCCTTCGTCCCTCCCGGTTCGTGAAGACTGGCGTTCGGCGCGTGCAGAATGGCGCGGTTCACAGACGAGGCGCCGGCCCGGTACGGCGGAGGTGGAGGTGGCAGTGCAGTGGCGCATGCGCACGGGCAGGGCGGCGCGGCGCGCGGGGCAAGCAGGCAGGGCGGCCCACCGGGAGCGCAGCGCGTGTACAAGCAATCGATGGCCCAGCGCGCGCGCACCATGGCCCTGTACAACCCTATCCCGGTGCGACAGAACTGCTTGACAGTCAACCGCTCTCTGTTCATCTTCAGCGAGGACAACTTTGTGAGAAAATACGCCAAAAAGATCACCGAGTGGCCATATCCTTTTATTCCCCGTTCCACCGAAATCACAAAGCCCCGGTGCGTCCTCACTGTGATTAGGGTAGGAAAGTGCTCAGGTCACCTACACATGAATCAGAGCAGCCATTACGGTGTTCATAAAACGCTGGACGCTGATTGGTCAGTGGTTACTTTACTACACACCAGGTGCAGTCCACGCCCTGTTTTGGGAGGGTTGGGGGGGAAGGTGTAAGT
Organism: Ameiurus melas; assembly: GCA_012411365.1. NCBI lineage: Eukaryota > Metazoa > Chordata > Actinopteri > Siluriformes > Ictaluridae > Ameiurus > Ameiurus melas. The sequence continues at coordinate 23,545,347 of CM022753.1, forward strand.
ATTGTAGAGTATAGTGGAGTAATCTCCATCACACTCTCACAGTTTGTATGTTTTCTAAACGGTAATAACAATGTGTGTGTGTGTGTGTGTGTGTGTGTGTGCTGTTCCTCGACTTGCTGATGTCAGCATGTGCAATCTGTTACTCAGGTCGAAAGGGGGGGTGTGGGGGGACCTGCAGCCACCATTTCCTCTCCCTTTCCTTCTCCAAAAGGCTTCAAGAGGAAGAGGGACTTTGTGTGTGTGTGTGTGTGTGTGTGTGTGTGTGTGTGTGTGTGTGTGTAGTGAGTTTAAAGCTCTAGTGAAAGGTGGTTTGCGTTTTAATGTGAAATATTTGCTGTTCCTGCTGCAGTAAGATCTGTCTGATTGTTATTTTTTATCTGTGTGTGAGGGTTTTTCACAGTTGTGAGGGTTGCACTGTGGAAGCTGCAGATTTTTAGGTGACTAAGCAAATAAGAAAGCTGTCAGAGTGACTTTATAGTTATTCATGGTTGAGGTTTTACTAAAAAGAATTAGTTTCATAAATGGGGTGGGTTTAAGGCTGTGTGGAGATCAGGTCTACTGAATGCTCTGCTTCACCCTCAACAACATTCTATTCTTCTGTTTGACTTGTGTTAAATTTATTCACAGACATTTCATGTTAGTGAATTAATGCATATGCAATAATAGCACTAGCACTTTTAACAGTGGATATTGTCACAAAGCAGTTTTAGAAATATAAAAAATCAGAATATAAATTGTAAATTGATACATTTATCCCTTTTATTTACCTATAATTACATTACATTAATATGTGCTTTTTATTAACCATTAATTCTACTCTGTAATGTCCCTGGGCAGTATTTTATATATATATATATATATATATATATATATATATATATATATATATATATAATATATATATATATATATATATATATATATATATATATATATATATATATATATATATATATATATATATAAAAATATACACATATATATATATATATATATATATATATATATATATATATATATATATATATATATATAAAAAAATTGCTGTAAATGCAGCAATCCAGAATATATATATATATATAGCAATCCAGAATCCACCAATCCAGAATATATATAGCATTATAGCAATAATTAAGTAATCCAGAATATATATATATATATATATATATATATATATATATATATATATATATATATATATAAATATATTCTGGATTGCTGCATTTACAGCAATTTGTTTTTCCAGTGCTAATCTACAGATGAGTTCCTTCTGGTACTTTTGCAACTGGCATTTTTAGATCTAGATTAGAAATAAATGTGCACATTTAATGTTATAAAAGGGCACTTAAACCTAAACATTTCTATCTATTGATTATATTTTTTTGAACAATCACAATAAAATTGTATTATTATTAAGCTATATCACACAAGCAAGAATACAATTGCACTGAATTTTGGCACAGCTGCGCATTTGGGGGTAGACATGAGGTTGTAGGTAATCACAGCCGTTCCGATGTTCAGTATAACAGCATGATTGCAAGTGCGATATTGCTTTTATACAACAGTTCTATAAACGAGAAATTAATACTGAGGAACTGACATTTCAGACACAACATGGCCAAATGTTTTAGGTGTTTTTTTGCTCTGCTAGCACGAATAGATCCTGAAGAAGCCTCAATCACTCATAGACCGCTGGCTAGCTGGCTCACTTTAATTTTACATCCATATTAAAGGTGTTTCTGATGAGCTTTCATATATTAAGTCAAAAATTATATGCATGGAAAATTTATCATTCGCCAGGTCTGCTGATGATGTCACTAACTCTACCTTAGTAAGGTTTTCAACAGGACTGTTGCTAGAATTGGAATTTTATGGGGTGACAACAGAGACAAGAGAAGTGATACACACTGTGAAACATCCCAGTGTGGTTATACGAAATATAAACACTCTAGTATTGTCTAAATTAATCTAAATTAGTGAACAGGAAATAACTGTTGTAAAATGTCCTGTCATGTCATTGATACAGTAATGACAATAATGTTATAGATACAGTGATACAGTAATGTCATAGACAGTGTTACAATAATGCCATAAACGGTGATACAGTAATGCCATAGACTGTGATCCAATAATGCCATAGATGGTCATACAGTAATGCCATAGATGGTCATACAGTAATGCCATAGACGGTGATCCTGTAATGCCATAGATGGTGATACAGTAATGCCATAGACAGTGATAATATCATGCCATAGACGGTGATGTAGTAATTCCTTAGACGCTGATACAGTAATGCCACAGACGTATACAGTAATTCATAGATGCACACACACACCAAAGATGACAAGAACTTGTGTTGCAGTAATGCCATAGATTGTGATACAGTAATGTCATAGATGGTGGTACATTGATGCCATTGACAGTGATACAGTAATACACTGGATTGTGATACAGTAATGCTATAGATGATGATACAGTAATTTCATAGACGGTGATACAGTAATGTCATAGACGGTGATACTGTAATGTCATGGACAGTGATACAGTAATGCCATAGATGGTGATACAGTAATGCAATGAACACTGATACAGTAATGCAAGGGACAGTGATATAGTAATGTCGTAGATGGTGATGCAGTAATGTCATGGACGGTGATACAGTAACATCATAGATGGTGATACAGTAATGTCATAGACTGTGATGCAGTAATGCCATAGACCGTGATGCATTAATGTCATAGATGGTGATGCATTAATGTCATAGATTGTGATGCAGTAATGTCATGGATGGTGATGCAGTAATGTCAGTGATGGTGATACAGTAATGTCATGGATGGTGATGCAGTAATGTCATGGCTGCTGATACCGTAATGCAAGGGACGGTGATACAGTAATGTCATAGACGCTGATGCAGTAATGTCCTAGATGGTGATGCAGTAATGTCATGGATGGTGATACAGTAATGTCATGGATGGTGATGCAGTAATGTCATAGATGATGATGTAGTAATGTCATAGATGGTGATACAGTAATACACTGGATGGTTATGCAGTAATGTCATAGATGGTGATACAGTAATGCCATAGATGGTGATGCAGTAATGTCATGAATGCTGAGGCAGTAATGTCATAGATGATGATACAGTAATGTCATAGATGGTGATACAGTAATGTCATGAAGTATGATGCAGTAATGTCATAGATGGTGATACAGTAATGTCATAGATGATGATACAGTAATGTCATGGATGGTGATGCAGTAATGGCATAGATGGTGATGCAGTAATGTCATGGATGGTGATGCAGTAATGTCATGGATGTTGATGCAGTAATGTCATAGATGATAATACAGTAATGTCATAGATTGTGACACAGTAATGTCAAAGATGGTGATACAGTAATGCCATAGATGGTGATGCAGTAATGTCATAGATGATGATACAGTAATGTCATGGATGGTAATACAGTAATGGCATAGATGGTGATGCATTAATGTCATGGATGGTGATACAGTAATGTCATGGATGGTGATGCAGTAATTTCAAGGATGGTGATGCAGTAATGTCATAGATGATGATGTAGTAATGTCATAGATGGTGATACAGTAATGTCATGAATGGTGATGCAGTAATGTCTTGGATGGTGATACAGTAATACACTGGATGGTGATGCAGTAATGTCATAGATGGTGATGCAGTAATGTCATGAATGCTGATGCAGTAATGTCATAGATGATGATACAGTAATGTCATGGATGGTGATGCAGTAATGGCATAGATGGTGATGCAGTAATGTCATGGATGGTGATGCAGTAATGGCATAGATGGTGATGCAGTAATGTCATGGATGGTGATGCAGTAATGTCATAGATGATGATACAGTAATGTCATGGATGGTGATGCAGTAATGGCATAGATGGTGATGCAGTAATGTCATGGATGGTGATGCAGTAATGGCATAGATGGTGATGCAGTAATGTCATGGATGGTGATGCAGTAATGTCATAGATGATAATACAGTAATGTCATAGATGATGATACAGTAATGTCATAGATGGTGATACAATAATGTCATAGATGATGATACAGTAATGTCATAGATGGTGATACAGTAATGCCATAGATGGTGATACAGTAATGTCATGGATGGTGATGCAGTAATGGCATAGATGGTGATGCAGTAATGTCATGGATGGTGATGCAGTAATGGCATAGATGGTGATGCAGTAATGTCATGGATGGTGATGTAGTAATGCCATAGATGGTGATGCAGTAATGTCATGAATGCTGATGCAGTAATGTCATAGATGATGATACAGTAATGTCATAGATGGTGATACAGTAATGCCATAGATGGTGATACAGTAATGTCATGGATGGTGATGCAGTAATGGCATAGATGGTGATGCAGTAATGTCATGGATGGTGATGCAGTAATGGCATAGATGGTGATGCAGTAATGTCATGGATGGTGATGTAGTAATGCCATAGATGGTGATGCAGTAATGTCATGAATGCTGATGCAGTAATGTCATAGATGATGATACAGTAATGTCATAGATGGTGATACAGTAATGCCATAGATGGTGATACAGTAATGTCATGGATGGTGATGCAGTAATGTCATGGATGGTGATGCAGTAATGTCATGGATGGTGATGTAGTAATGCCATAGATGGTGATGCAGTAATGTCATGAATGCTGATGCAGTAATGTCATAGATGATGATACAGTAATGTCATGGATGGTAATACAGTAATGTCATGAAGTATGATGCAGTAATGTCATAGATGATGATACAGTAATGTTATGGATGGTGATGCAGTAATGGCATAGATGGTGATGCAGTAATGTCATGGATGGTGATGTAGTAATGTCATAGATGATAATACTGTAATGTCATAGATGGTGATACAGTAATGTCATGGACAAGGATGCTGTAATGTACAGTAATGTCATGGACGGTGATACAGTAATGTCATGGATGGTAATGCAGTTATACCATAGATGATGATACAGTAATGCCATAGATGGTGATACAATAATAAAGGTAATGAGTCTTTATTAGTCACCTATACATTATGGCATAGTGAAATTCTTTTCTTTGCATACCCCAGCATATTAGGCAGTTGGACTCAGAGCGCAGGGTCAGCCATGATACAGTGCCCCTGTGCCCAACAGTGGCAGCGTGGCAGTGGCACGATCAAATCAGTAACCCAGAGCCTTAACTGCTAAGCCACCACTGCCTCACAGTAATGTCATAGAAGATGATACAGTAAAGCCATAGAAGATGATACAGTAAAGCCATAGATGGTGATACAGTAATGTCATAGATGGTGATACAATAATGTCAAAGACGATGATACACTAATCTAATGGATGGTGATACAGTAATATCATTGACGGTGATGCAGTAATGTCATGGATGGTGATGCAGTAATGGCATAGATGGTGATGCATTAATGTCATGGATGGTGATACAGTAATGTCATTGACGGTGATGCAGTAATGTCATAGACAGTGATGCAGTAATGTCATAGACGTTGATACAGTAATGCCATAGATGGTGATACAGTAATGTCATAGATGGTGATACAGTAATCTAATTGATGGTGGTACAGTAATGTCATAAACGGTGATACAGTAATATCATAGACGGTGATACAGTAATGTCATAGACGATGATACAGTAATACCATAGATGGTGATACAGTAGTGTCATGGATGATGATACATCAATGTCATAGATGGTGATACAGTAATGTCACGGACGGTGATACAGTAATAATTTTTTTTTGCTAAATTTTGCAGTGGCCTGATTCCAGCACTGCTTTTTTAACAAACATCTTCAACTCAATGAGAAAAGTAGAAAGAAAGTGCTTTGTGAATGAATGAAGATGGCTCTTGTTTCTAGACTGCATAAATGTGATATATGATACAAGCAGCCTGGTGACTGAGAGAATGTCGGTTTCTCTGAGTGGTTAGAGATCTCTAATCCACTTTCAGAAAGATCCCACTGGTGTGTGTGGCAAAGATCCAACATAATCAATAGTCTACAAGGACCTTTAATAGACTTTTAACATTGGTTATGGGTTAAAACACACACACACACACACACACTCACGCACACACACGCACACACACGCGCACACACACACACACACACGCACGCATGCACACACACACACGCACGCACACACACCATTTCATTTGTTTCATTATGAATGGTTCAGCTTTAAAAAGCTGTTTGTGTAAATGTTATTGGTTTATTCTGTTTTTAAACTGCTTTTTTCAGGACTTCTAAAGGAGTTTTTTTCTTGTGATTTCACACAGACTAGTGTTACTGACTCATTGTTCAGTCAAAATGTCATCACACATTCAAGAAATTAGTCAAAAACCTAAAATACACACAGCATATATTTAATTTCTCATATTCTTTTTGTTTATTTTGTTGTTTAATATTTTTGCATATTCTATTTAATATTCTATTTTTACATACTATTTGTGTATATATAGTAGTCAGTCATTTATAACAGTAGCTAAAAAATAATTTTTATTTCTGAAAAATCTAGTTTAATTCTGGTTTAATTTCTGGTTAGTTTATGTAACAGTTTTATTGATGCAGAGTCTCAGTGTGTGGTTTTGGGAGTTGTATCCTGAATCCTTGTCTAAAGCTCTTTTTTTAATCCTGTAGCTTTCGTAATTATATCTTATATTTATTCATTTCCGAGATTTCTTTTCCCCAAGCTGCATGCTGAATCTTTGAGGCAGAATTCAACTTTAATTTATTTCTTGACACTGTAGAGCAGACATATTCAATATAGGATGAAGAGGCCCAGTTACATATATTTCCTAGCTTACATAGGTGTTTTTAAAAAAAAAAAAAAAAAAGAAAAGAAAAAAAAACAAAGCAAAAAAAGTTAATTCATTAATTTATTTATTATTGTTGTTATTATTCTTATTCTTCTTCTCCTTCTTCTTCTTCTTATTATTATATAATATAATAATAATAATAATAATAATAGGGCACACGGTGGTAATAATAATAATAATAATAATAATAATAATAATAATAATAATAATAATAATAATAATAATAATAATAATAGAGGCAGACGGTGTCTTAGTGGCTAGCACGTTCGCCTCACACCTCCAGGGTCGGGGGTTCGATTCCCACCGTGGCCATGTGTGTGTGGAGTTTGTATGTTCTCCTCGTGTTGCGGGGATTTCCTCCGGGTACTCCCGTCTCCTCCCCCAGTCCAAAGACATGCATGGTAGGCTGATTGGCATGTCTAAAGTGTCCGTAGTGTATGAATGGGTGTGTGAGTGTGTATGTGATTGTGCCCTGCGATGGACTGCCACCCTGTCCAGGGTGTACCCTGCCTTGTGCCCGATGCTCCATAGGATAGGCTCCAGGTTCCCTGTGACCCTGAAAAGGATAAGCGGTATAGAAGATGGATGGATAATAATGATAATAATAATAATTGGATGCCTGAATGGTGATGACAGCTTTTAATGCTTAACCATTAATGATTAGATCATGGCTATAAAGAACACAGTTTGAAGTGGTTGTTTTACTCACAGTGGTGCTTCACTTTACCACTTTTGACTCAGATGACAGACATAGAAGTATGTGTTTATTCTCCATTTTCTCATAGCTCTCATCTCTTTAAACATGACATCAGACTAGAGAAGGTCAAAGAAATTAAAAAACATCTATGATATTCAGTAAAATCTCTTCGTCTCTTGAAGATCAGATAAATTATTTACAAAAACTGCATGGATTTTGGCATCTGCTCCAGAAGCTGTGATGGTTCATGAGTTTGAAAGCTGGTGTGGCTGATCTGTATACCCCCCATTTAACCATATCATTGGTTCTGCTGCAGGATTTTTCGAGTTCTCGATTCTTAACTAGTGAAACCAGTAGAACAGCACATGTGAACACCAGAGGGAGACAGGAGATCCCAGAGACCTGAGATGTGCAGTGTTTTCTCTGTGTCTAATTAATTCCGCTTCTTTCTCTGCTCTTGTTCTCCTGCTGAACAGTCACACGCTTTGGTGTCCTTTAACTGTATGGTTTTAATTATTTTCTGCAGGTTGCTAATGTGAAGTTTCTTTATGTTGTAGGTTTAACAACAGTAATATGTGTTTATCATGCCATTATATGAAACAGTGAAAAATTTGCTATATAAAAAAAAATCTTGAAATTTCTCTTACAACCAAGTGCACTAGATTTGATTGGTAAATAGGCTGGTCAATTTCTGATGTATGTCTTTAGCTTAACTCCAGGTGTAAGAGGCTCATGTTTTGGGGCACTAGGGGACGCCAACCCTCAAATATATTTGCTGGTCTGTATTAAAGTGCGAGTGTGATCGCTATGCCAGGGTGCTAGTTCTTTTCTCTCCAACTATTGTTTTTGTAAGTATGGCTACATTGTCTACTGTGTAGGGGAACACTGGCTTTAGCGTTCAGTTGCCTGATCGAGTTCTGTGGGATCAGAGTTAATAACTCTGATCCCACATTTTCAATAAAACTGTGCACAGTAGCTGACATGAGTGTACATTTGAGTGTAGTGTAGTGAAGTGCATATATAATGACTGAGACACATTTTAAATAAGATAAGGTAAAGATCTGAGATAGCTTCCGACTGGGCTTGTATGGTTATATTGTCCATATTCAATCCAAATATCAGTATTAGGTCAAGGGTGTGTCTTCCATAATTATTGAGTCCTATTTTATTCTGATTAATCCCTACTAAATCTAGAATAGAAAAAAAATCTTTGTTCTCAGGGGATCTTACAGAATTGTTTTAAATTAATATTAACGTCTCCGACTGTGACTCGAGACAAAATCTGCAAATTCATTTAGAAATGTAAAAAATGGCCTTATAGGTTTGTAAATATTAATTAGTGGAAATAACTGAGTAGACTTATTTTCTGTGGGTAGTTATATTACTAATAGTATAGTTTGATCCATACCTTACAGCTGTTATACCAGATCAATACTCAATCTACAAGACAATAAAGAGTAAAACTACCTGAGACAACTCACACCTGAGTTTCTCAGTTAGAGTGCCATTTTATACCTGAGGTGCCAATAGTGGCAATATTTTAAAGTGCAAATGTTCATGCCTGTTCAGTATAATAGTTTATCATAAAACTGAATATCGACACATGCCTACTTCAGACACTTCATATTATTACTCATCCATTATTTACAAACATATCTTCTAAAAAATACATTTAAAAAATGCGGCTCTAAAGATAATTGATGATGTTGATGTCTACTTTTTCCTCCCCGGGTTCTGTTTCCTGCTTCTCTGAAGAAAAGACGCTGAAGATTATGGAGAGCAAAGTGATGAAGTGATAAGAGAGAAAGAACATTGGAGTTCTTGGTTTTCTGTTATTAACCCTGTTTACAATTAAGGCTCATCAGAATCAGGCTACCATTTTATTTTATGGTGATAAACTTGTCAAATATTTTTGCATTATGCGTAACCTATAAATTTCAGTATTTACTCTTGAGATGAAGTTGACATGTTTCATTTCTGAGTTCAAGGTGAGATTCCGTTCAATTTGGTTCAGTTTTATTTTTGCAGTGCAACAGACTTTAAAACAGCTTTACAGAAATCCGGATGTAGATTTAGATCCCCAAATGAACACGCCAGAGGTGACAGTGCTGAGATGATATGAGAAAAACACTTTGAGAGGAACCATTTTTCTGGTTGGAAAATGATGCAGTGTGATATTGCAGTCTTCAGGCTTCCTGTCTGGTGGCTCTGGAGAGTTTTAGTCCAGTGGGAGACAGGATGAAGCACCTGAGCACTGTTCCAGGTGACAAACAAGTAGATGAAATAGATGACATAAAACAATACATTCACATCGAGTTATAACAATAATCTTTATAATATATTATAGAAAAATATAATGAAGCAGATGGTTCAGCTCAGGGTTGGTTTAGTTCAGGTTTGGTTTAGCTCAGGGCTCATGAACACTTTCTGTTTAAATTATTGCTTTCATTTTTTAGGTTAAAGGTTAACCAGTGCAACACTCATTCATTGATCTCAAACATGTCTGTCTGTCTTTCTCTCTCTTTGTATACTTGTGAATTATTCAGCTGGTGTGTGTGTGTGGGGGGGGTAACTGCAGGGAGACTGTGATGGACTGATTTTTCATCCTTGTACTGCTAAAGTCACATGATGCTCTTCCTCTCCCACTCTCACTCACTCACTCTTTCTCTCACACACACACACACACGCACACGCTCGCCCTCTAGAAGCTCACACACTGTACAGCGTGACGGGAGAAAATTACTCAGCAGTGACGTGAAACCTTGAGAGTGTTTTTAGTTTCAACTAAATAGTTTTTCATTTCTCTCTCAGCATCTCAATCCTTTCCTTTGTGTGTGTGTGTGTGTGTGTGTGAGAGAGAGAGAGAGAGAGAGAGAGAGAGAGAGGGAGAGAGAGAGGACTTGTTGACAGTGCAGAGTGTTTTGAGCCCGAACTGGTAGTGAGATGATTGATGCATGGGTTAAGTTCGAGAGAATGTGGATGAGAATCAGAGGGATGGAGGGATTGAAAATGGTGATCAGAAATGGTGCAAAAAGAAGCAAGAGCAGCGGGAATATGGAGAGGGGCAAAGGGAAAGACACAGACAGAGTGAGAGCGAGACAGATAGAGAGACAGAGAGAGAAAGAGACAGCACGTGATGGTTAGTCAGAATATATTCATAAAGCATTTTTTCTTCACATCATTCTTTCTGTTTTCATCTTGTCTCTTTTTTCCTGCAATCTTTGTGTGTGTAAAGTGATGGTTCATAATTGAAGGCTTTTTGTACAACAGATCACAGCAGGGTACTCACACTCACACACCTTTTAAACAGAAACCCTTATTCATTTAGGCTCTTCAAAGAATACACACACGCGCGCCCACACCCACCGACAGCGGCCACATCACACTGCGGCCATATCACACACTGGCAGGCAGTGGGGGGAACATGACGTCCATTTATCCTCCTGAGAGAACACGGCACACATGCTTTCATCTCTACATCCTGCCAAGCAGCTGTGTAAAAAGGGCACTGAATAATCACACACACACACACACACACACACACAACACATTCATAGTACTCAATCTTGCCGCACTCTTGCCCTGTTTCCAAGTGCTGATTCCCAGAGTGTTTCTCAGTACTGATGAGTTTTTCATTAAAATATAATTTCCTATTTATTGTTTTTTATTAGTAGAGGGAGTATGAGGGCTAGGAGAGAGGGTTGATGAAAGGGGGATAGGGTAGGGGGGAGAGAGGGTTGGGGCAGAGTTGTAGTGAGAGGTGGCCAAAATAGAGGCGGGGTGAAAGAGGGGTGGGACAGCACTGTATGAGAGGGGGTCATGGTAGAGGCAGAGAGAGAGAGGGGTGGGACAACATTGTAGTGAGAGGGGGCCAGGGTAGAGGAGGAGAGAGAGGGGTGGAACCGAGTTGTAGTGAGAGGGGACCAGGGTAGAGGGAGTGAGAGAGGGGTGGGACAGAGTTGTATTGAGAGGGGGACAGGGTAGAGGGTGGGAGAGAGAGGGTTGGGACAGAGTTGCAGTTAGAGGGGACCAGGGTAGAGGTCGAGAGAGGGGTGGGACAGAGTTGTAGTGAAAGGGGGCCAAGGTAGAGGTGGAGAGAGGGGGGTGGGACAAAGTTGTAGTGAGAGGGGGCTAGGGTAGAGGAGGAGAGAGAGGTGGGATAGAGTTGTAGTGAAAGGGGGCAGGGTAAGGGGGGATAGAAAGAGGGGTGGGACAGTGTTGTAGTGAGAGGGGCCAGGGTAGAGGAGGAGAGAGAGGGGTGGGATAGAGTTGTAGTGAAAGGGGTCAGAGTAGAGGGGGAGGAAGAGGGGTGGGACGGTGTTGTAGTGAGAAGGGGTCAGGGTAGAGGCGGAGAGAGAAAAGGTGGGACAGCATTGTAATGAGAGGGGGTCAGGGTAGAGGCGGAGAGAGAGGGGTGGGACAGCATTGTATGAGAAGGGGGTCAGGGTAGAGCGGAGAGAGAGGGGTGGGACAGCATTGTATGAGAGGGGGTCAGGGTAGAGGTGAAGAGAAAGGGGTGGGACAGCATTGTAGTGAGAGGGGGTCACGGTAGTGGAGAGAGAGAAGGGTGGGACCGAGTTGTAGTGGGAGGGGCCAAGGTAGAGGGGGAAGAGGGGTGGGACAGAGTTCTAGTGAGGAGGGGACAGGGCAGAGGGTGGGAGAGAGAAGGGTTGGGACAGAGTTGTAGTGAGAGGAGACCAGAGTAGAGATCGAGAGAGAAGGGTGGGACAGAGTTGTAGTGAGAGGGGGCCAGGGTAGAGGGGGAGAAAGAGGGGTGGGACAAAGTTGTAGTGAGAGGGGGCCAGGGTAGAGGAGGAGAGAGAGGGGTGGGACTGAGTTGTAATGAGAGGGGGCCAGGGTAGAGGTGGAGAGAAGGGTGGGACAGTGTTGTAGTGAGAGGGGGCCATGGGAGAGGAGGATAAGAGAAGGGGTGGGACAGAGGTGTAGTGAAAAGGGGTCAGGGTAGAGGGGGAGAGAAAGAGGGGTGGGACGGTGTTGTAGTGAGAGGGGTCAGGGTAGAGGGGGAGAGAAAGAGGGGTGGGACGGTGTTGTAGTGAGAGGGGGCCATGGGAGAGGAGGAGAAAGAGGGGTGGGACAGAGGTGGAGTGAAAGGGGGGCAGGGTAGAGTGGGAGAGAAAGAGGGGTGGGACGGTGTTGTAGTGAGAGGGGTCAGGGTAGAAGGGGAGAGAAAGAGGGGTGGGACGGTGTTGTAGTGAGAGCGGTCAGGGTAAGAGGGGAGAGAAAGAGGGGTGGGACAGAGGTGTAGTGAGAGGGGGCTAGGGCAGAGAGGAAGAGAGAGGAGCAGGGCAGAGGTAGAGTAAGTGGGTGGGCCTGAAGGAAGGAGTGGGTGAGGCAGAGCAGCAATAACATAAACCAGGGTTTACCATTTTGTCATCTGAACTCTCTTCAACCGAAATTATTTGCTATAAGTTCCTCCTTTTTAAGTAGGCTAAAATGAACTGAAACTCAAATGCCACTTTTTCATATGCTTTTTCACTTTTTCATAATATTTTTATTGTATATTATTAAAAGTGTAATTTAACATGACATTGAAATCACACTTTCATGAAACTCTTGCAACACCACCTCAAACTGCTGTGGTTTGTGATTTTGTTTGTTAGTTAGCCCATGTGTATGGGTTGCTAGTTAATAACTTGAATTTATATAAAAAAAGGTGATATAAAGTGCTGATTTAGCTATTAGCTCCTGGTGCAGCACTACAATCTGTCTGAGGAGCTCTTTTCTTCTTTTTGTTCTACTTCTTGTTCTTCTTGTCCTTCTACTTCTACACCCTCTCATGGTTATAGACGAACACATGACCATTATATACCAAATATCGTGAAGATAAGAATTTTGGGAAACCAACACCAGATCATTTGTTTGTGGCTCTTCATGTTATTATACATGTGTAGTTTGCTTTTTCTCCTTGACCCGAGTCTCTCACTCCATTTGAGTACATGATCCTGGCCACCATCATCGCTAACTGCATTGTCCTGGCTCTGGAGCAACATCTCCCTGATGGTGACAAGACACCAATGTCTGAGCGCCTGGTTAGTCCTGTGTGTGTGTGTGTGTGTTTGTGAAGAATGCTGTTTTGTCTTTGTCAAAATTTACTTCAGTTATTGTGCAGCTTTAATGCAGAACATTTTTATATAAAGTCTGATTTAATACTTTTAACTTTCTTTTTAGTACCTGATGTCTCTTCGAGAATATTGCTGTGTTTATTAGTACAATATTTTTCTCTTCTTCATTCTTTCTCTCTATCCATCAGGATGACACAGAACCTTATTTCATTGGCATCTTCTGCTTTGAATCTGGTATTAAGATTCTGGCTCTGGGATTTGCCTTCCATAAGGGCTCCTACCTCCGAAATGGCTGGAACGTCATGGACTTTGTAGTGGTGCTGACTGGGTGAGTCCAACACACACACACACACACACGCACACACATTTTGACCACTCTTCCATCCAATATTCTTTCAGTTGCAAGATGTTTAAGGGTTATCTTGCATGTAATGCCCACTTCAAATCCCCCCACAACATTTCAATGGGATTCAAATCCAGGCTTTGACTAGGCCATTCCATAACCCTCCATTTGTTTGTTTTTTTAAGCCATTCCTTGGTGGATTTGCTAGTGTGCTTAAGATCATTATCCTGTTGAAAGGTCCATTTTCGGTTCAACTTCAACTTTTGGACAGATGGCCTCTCATTATCTTCAAACACTATTTGATATTATGCAGAATTCATTGTTGAATCAATGAATGCAAGCTGTCCAGTCACTGAGGCAGAGAAGCAACCCCAAACCATTTCCACCATCGTTCTTCACAGTCGGTATCCGGTGCTTCTACTGAAACGCTATCTTTGGTCTCCGACAAACATGTCTGCTGTTACTGGGGCCAAACAACGCTATATTTGATTTGTCTCTCCAGAACATATGGTTCCAAAAGTGTAGTCTTGCAAAGGCTTTTTCCTGGCATACCTTTGATGCAGGTCAAATTTGTGTAATCTCTTTCTGATTGTAGAAGAATGCATTCTGACACCAACAGGTGCAAAGCTTACTAGCAGATCCTGTGATTAAATTTTAGGGTTCTTGGAGAATTGTTTTTGCATCAGAATGTCTGCTCTTGGGCTGAATTTGCTGGGAAAGCCAGACCTGGACAAATTGGAAGTCGTTTGAGATCTTTACCATTTGTAAATAATTTTCCTTACAGTAGAATGATGTATTTCAAAGAATCTTTTTAAATCCCTTTCCAGACTCATGGGTATCCACAACCTTTTTTCTCAAGGCCTCACAGAACTCTTTAGATCTTCACAAAATGACACCACACACCTCAATAGCAAAGCAAGCAACAGACAATAGATATGACAGGGGTATAAATAAGACAAGTTCCACCTGCAATTCTAATCACTGGCATCCAATCTTGAACATCTGATTCTAATTTTATGGATTTAAAGGAGCATATCAACTTTATTAATAGGCACTATTTGTTTGTCCAAATATGTCCAAAAGCCAACAATTTGGGGTGTACTTATTTTTTCACATGACTGTAGTATTGAAATAGAGAGCCAAAATCAATATAGTTTGCAAAATTACTTAGAAATAAAGTTGTATAAGTGTGTGTAAAACCCTTAAATTAGTTCTGGTGCTCAGTTTCCATCAGAAGTGGCATAATTCATTTAATGGAGTTGACCTGTGTGTAATTAAAGTGTCACTTGATTTCACTATAAACACCTATTGCTGGAAGAACCCAAAGTTTGTTGGAGAGCATACAGTGGTGCTTGAATGTTTGCGAGCCCATTAGAAGTTTCTATATTAGTACATTAATATGAAATAAAACATCATCAGATATTCACACAAGGCCTGAAAGAAGACCCAATTAAACAAATGATACAAATATATTATACCTGGTCATTTATTTATTGAGGAAAATGATCCCCTATTACAGATCTGAGTGGCAAATGTATGTGAATCTTTGCTTTCCCTTGTGCAGCAATAACTGCAGCAATAACTGCAACTGCAACCTTGTAACTCTGCCATGCACACCATTGTTGTTCAGTGTTCTGCTGATGGTGAACTCATGAACTAAAACATTAGCCAGTGTGAGAGAGGCCTTTAGTTGCTTAGAAGTTACCCTTGATTCCTTTGTGACCTCACAGGCTAATACATAATTTGCTCTTGGAGGGATCTTTGTTGCTGGACCCCTCCTGGGGAGGGTAAGAATGGTCTTGAATTACCTCCATTTGTACACAATCTGACTGAGTGTTGATTGGTGGAATCCAAACTCTTAAGAGATAGTTTTGTAACCTTTACCAGCCTGATGAGCAGCAACAACTCTTTTTCTGAGGTCCTCAGAAATAAAAAATTTTCATGACATTATACACTTCCATAAACATGTTGTGAAGATCAGACTTTGATAGATCCCTGTTAAATAAAACAGGGTGCTCACTGATACCTGACTGTCATTGCATTGACACTTTCAACTCTAATTTCACCTTCAAATACATACTTTTGCCACTCACAGATATGTAATATTAGATAATTTTCCTCAATAAATAAATGACCAAGTATAATATTTGTGTCTCATTTGTGTAATTGAGTTCTCTTTGTATACTTTTAGAACTTGTGTGAAAATCTCATGATGTTTTAGGTCATAGTTATTCAGAAATATAGGTGATTCTAATATATTTGGCAGTAAGCAAACAGACAATTCTTGAAGTTGGTGTGTTGGAAGCATTAAAAATGGGCAAGTGTAAGTATTTGAACGACATTGAACAGGGCCAAATTGTGATAGCTAGATGACTGGGTCAGAGCATTTCCAAAATGACAGGTCTTGAGGAGTGTTCCTGGCATGCAGTAGTTAGTACCTACAAGAAGTGGTCCAAAGAAGGACAACAGCTGAACCGGGGACAAGGTTATGGGCACCCAAAGGTCATTGATGTTAGTGGGGAGTGAAGGCTAGCCTGCCTGGTCAATTCCCACAGAAGAGCTAAAAAAGTTAATGTTGGATATGATAGAAAGGTGTCAGAACACACAATGCATGGGGCTGTGTAGCTGCACACTGGTCTGAGTGTCCATGCTGACCATGGTCCACCACCAAAAGAATTTACAATGGGTAGGTGAGCATCAGAACTGGACCATAGTCTAATAGAAGAAGGTGGCCTGGTCTGATGAATCACGTTTTCCGATGGCAGGGTGTGTGTGCGTCACTTACCTGGGAAAAAGATGGCACTATGGGAAGAAGGCAAACTGGCGGAGGAAGTGTGATGCTCTGGGAAATGTTCTGCTGGGAAACCATGGGTCCTGGAATTTATGTGGATTCAGCAGGATAAAGCGTCCTGCCACACTGCAAAAATTGTTCAGGAATTGTTTGAGGAACATGACAGAGTTCACGGTGTTGACTTGGCCTCCAAATTCCCCAGATCTTAATGTGATCGAGCATCTGTGGGATGTGCTGAACAAACAAGTCTGATCCATCGAGGACGCACCTCGCAACTTACAGGACTTAAAGGATCTGCTGCTAACTTAGTACCAGATACCACCACACACCTTCAGAAGTCTTGTAGAGTCTTGATGGGTCAGAACTGTTATGGCATCACAAAGGGACCTACACAATATTAGACAGGTGGTTTTAATGTTATGACTGATATTTACATCAAGATGTGTTAAACTTTAAACATGGCAGTTTTGGTGGCGGAACAACTTAATTTTTAGGTAAGCAAAAGTATAGGAACAGATAAGTCTTGAAGTAAATGAAAGTAAATAAACATTGACATCAACATTTTTCTTCTGTGTTGCTTTTCCAGGCTTTTACTGCAGCCTCTTTCTGTTGTTGCTTGTTTCGGCTTGGAGGGTGGGGGGTGGGGGTTAGGGGAGTCATCCTTTCAGTCTCCTCTTCAGGAGGTACAATGTTTCTCAACTAGAGTAAAATCTGGTGATTGACTTGGCCAGTCTAAAACCTTTCAGTTTTCCCCCCTTATGAAGTCCTTTGTTGTGTTGACAGTGTGTTTTTGGATCATTGTGTTGCTGCATGATGAAGTTTCTCATGAATAATTTGGATGCATTTCTCTGTAAATTGCCAGACAAAATGTTCCTGTAAACTTCTGAATTCGTTCTGCTGCTACCATCATCAATAAAGATTATTGAGCCTGACACTACCTCCACCACATTTCATAGATGAGCTTGTATGTTTTGGATCATGAGCAGATCCTTTCTTTGTCCACACTTTCCGTCACTTTTGTAGAGGTTAATCTTGGTTGCAGAACTTATATAGCTGATCTGTGTATTTCTTTGTGAATTCCAATCTGGCTTACTTTTCTTCTTATTGTGGATTAGTGGTTTACATCTTGTGATATGGCCTCTATGGATTTTGGTACCTTCACCTCTGTTGTTGGTGATGTTGTTTTTGGGTTTTTCTTCATAGCTCTCACAATGTTTCTGTCATCAACTGCTGTTGATTTCCTTGGCTGACCTGTTCCATGTCTGGTTGCTAATACACCAGTGGTTTCCTTCTTTTTCAAGACATTCCAAATGGTTGTATTGACTATGCCCAATGTTGGTGCAATGCCTCTGATTGATTTATCTCTTTTCTCAGCTTCAAAATGGCTTGCTATTCTCCCATAGACAGCTTTCTGATCTTCATGTTGTTTTATCCTTTTTAACAACCATTGCACACCTGGTCAGCAAAAAACAGTCACATGTTCCAATATTTTTATCACTTGGTGGGTGGGTTTAAACAAAATCTAAATGTAAATATGAGGAAATGAAATCTGAAATTCAGATCTATCGTCTCATATTCATCTTTTGATCTCAAACCCAAATGTCTTCAATATACATCGAAAAACATAGAATTGGCTTGCTGTTCCAATATTTCAGAGGCGGCTGTGTGTGTGTGTGTGTGTGTGTGTGTATACACAACCCCAATTCCGAAAATGTTGGGACAGTTTGGAAAATGCAAAAATAGCCATTTTTTTGCTCACAATTCACCCTTTACTATATTGAAAACACATAATACATTATTTGATTTTTTAAATTGAATTGATTTTTGAAAATTGATTCATTTCAACTCTGATGACTGTTTACCACTGTGTAACATCACCTTTTCTTTTAATAACACGTATTAAGCGTTTGGGCACTGAAGACACCAGTTGGTTAAGTTTAGCAAGTGGATTTGTCCCCCATTCAACCAGTATGCATTTCTTCAGATGCGCAACTGTACAGGGCCTTTGTTGCCTTATTTTGCGCATCATAATGTGCCAGACATTCTCACCTGGAGACAGACCTGCTTACGCAACCATGTACTTGTAATCCGGCAGAATGTGGTTTGGCATTGTCCCTGGAAAAGATGACGTTTGGATGGCAGCATATGTTGCTCCAAAATGTGTACATATCTTTCTACATTAATGGTGCTCATGCCATGGGCACTGACACACCCCATACCATGACAGACGCTGGCTTTTGGACCTGACGCAGCTTGGATGATCCTTTTCCTCTTTGACCCGAAGAACATGATGGCTGTGTTGTCCAAAAACTATTTGAAATGTTGACTCGTCGGACCACAAAACACTGTAATACCGTCCATCTCAGATGAGAATGAGCCCAGAGAAGTCGGCGGCGCTTCTGGATGGTGTTGATGTATGGCTTCTGCTTTGCATAGTAAAGCCTTAACTTGCATCTGTGGATTCAGCGGCGAATGGTGTTGACTGACAAAGGTTTAGCAAGTATTCCCGAGCCCATGTCAGGATATCCATTAAATATTCATAACCATTTTAAAGACAGTGATGTCTGAGGGATCAGAGATCA
This sequence comes from Ameiurus melas, assembly GCA_012411365.1. Lineage (NCBI taxonomy): Eukaryota > Metazoa > Chordata > Actinopteri > Siluriformes > Ictaluridae > Ameiurus > Ameiurus melas. The sequence continues at coordinate 23,564,714 of CM022753.1, forward strand.
CATGCATTCAGAAGTGTCTTTGGCCTTGCCCTTTACTCACCAAGATTTGACTGGATTCCTTGAAAAAAAAAAATTATAAAAAAATAAAAAATAAATAAATATATATATATATATACTTAGACACAAGAAAAATATATAGAAAAATGTGAATGGAATGTAATAAATAATGAATATGGTAAATATTTTGAGGATGTTGTGCAGATGTTGCAGGGCTGTATGCTTATTTTTTTTGTGTACGCTTATGATTTTCACCACTGTAACAAAATTTAAATCACAGACTCCTGTAGATCCCTAGACCCCACTGGGTAGAAAACCTATACTTTTTAAAATCTATTTAAATTAACTGTAAGATTAGATTGGCATCAAACTACCATTTAAAGGCAGATGACGAGAGATGACCTCAATAAATTTGGCTCAGAATTTTGTATTTGTGAGATGCTCTGTGAGAATGCAGAACCCACACACTAAAATAAGGGGGGAAAGCTTTAATAAAACCTTTATTTCTTGTGGCGTTATTCCCAAACAGTGACTTTTAATACTGGAAACATGAAGATGAGTAAATGTATTATTTTGATGTTGAATGTTGACTTTATTGCATTCACAATCTCTGTTAGTTTAGAAAGCAAACTTGGATGATGTTTGTGCACTTGCGCATTCCTCATTGTCATGGTCAATTGACACTATATCGTACTCCTAGAATGGACATAACTTTAAATTGGATTACATTTAACATGTGGAAGTGTTTAGGTGTTGTTTAGATGTGGAAGTGTTTAGGTGTTCTGGATGTGATGTGGTGTTGTGGCAGTGTTGTGGTATTTATGAGGTGTCTAGGCGGTGTTAAGGTATTATGGAGATGCTGTGTACTATTGATCACTACATAGTCTTCTCTGAGCAAAAAAGACTCCAGTCGTATAATTTTCAGCATGAGTATAATTTTCTGTCAGAATAAAGCATGTGATGTAATATCTCACACGCATTGTCTGTGATATCACTTCCTGTCTATTGCTTATCTTGTCCTTGCTGTGATCTTCACCACCAACTTTCTATGAATAAATTTAAACACACACAATGCAGCACTGTGGCTCTTACTGTACAGCAACATTCTGTGTGTGTCTGTGTGTGTGCGTGTGTGTGTGTGTGTGTGTGTGAGTGTGTGTGTGTGTACATAATGTACTGTGTATTAGACTCTGTCTGTAAGTAGGTCAGTTAGTGGGCATGTACGTTTTTGTGTGTGTATGTGTATGTACATTTGTATGCGTGTGTGTGCATGTGTGTGAATGCGAGTGTGCATGTGTGTGTTCATCTGCAGGACTGCAGCCATTTTCTCTGCGTTAATGTGTCATTGTGCCAGTGCTGTTCAGCTGTAACCAGAATAAAACATTGTCTTTTCCTTGAGGCAGAAATGAACAGAAGGAGGAGAAGGATGGCGGATAGAAGGGTTGGAAATATGTGACACACACACACACACACACACCTCTGTATGAACGAAAACCTCAAAAACAAGGACAAATGTGTATGTATATTTGTGTGTGTGTGTGTGTGTGCGTGTGTGTGCGTGTGTGTCTTCATGTAAAAATTATATGCAGGAATGAGAGACAGAAGGGAGTGCAGTGGAAACATCACATGATCCTTTTTTGCATTTCTCAGATTGGGCTTGCGGAGAAAGAGATACAGAGAGAGAAGAGAGAGAGAGAGAGACAGAGAGAGAGAGAGAGAGAGAGAGAGAGAGAGAGGTGGGGCAATGCAACTGGAGAAGAGTAGTGAAATGTGAAAAAATGGGGGGATGAGCAAGCGAATGAGAATGCAGGAGTTGCTGCAGTAACCTGCTTTTTCACTGCTGCAGATGATCGATCATCTACTACAGTTCTGTCTGTCTGTCTCTCTCTGTGTCTCTGTCTGTCTGTCTGTCTCTCTCTCTGTCTGTCTCTCTCTGTATTTCTCTTTCTGTCAGTTTCTCTCTGTCTGTCTATCTGCCATCTCTCTCTGTCTCTATCTCTCTGTTTCTCTGTCTTTTGTTTGTGTGTGTGTGTGTGTGTGTGTATGTGTGAATGTGTGTGTGTGTGTGTGTGTGTGTGTGCGTGTGTGTGTGTTTGTGTGTGTGTGTGTGTGTGTGTGTGTGTGCGCGTGTGTGTGTGTCTGTGTGTGTGGTTGTGGGGGTGAGGTGTAGTGGGCAAATCATTTCATCTTCAAAAAGCTCCAAAGCTAAAAGGTGCAGGCACACACACACACACACACACACACACACACACACACACACAGAAACACACACAGACACCTGTGTTTTGTAATATGGTGTCAGGGTTTTTCATCAGATCTCTGTTTTGAATAATAGATTTGAATCATTTGTGGATTTTGGCCATGTCTTCCTATCATCTGTCTCTAATGTTGGGACTTTGGGGGTGTTTGTTTATTTTGTTTTTCATGGAGAGGAACTGAAGAAATTCACACACAGACTATTAAACATACTTAAATAACAACGGGATAGAGGTGTTTAGTATGGGGAAGGAAACTCATCCCACTGCTGCTATCAGAGTTTTACATATCTTAAAACATGAACAGAAGAAATACAGAGATAAAAGAATAGGAAATATGGCTATTTCAGGAGAGATGGATGAGCAGAGTGAAAGGATGAGAAGAAAAAAAAGAAACTATATAAAAAATCAAGTGGAAAAACAAAAAAGAAAAAGAAAAGAAGTGGATGAAAAGCTCTATATGTTAGATGCTCTGCATATTTCTCATAATTTATAATGATCTTTAACTCTAAATCTGGTGCTAAAATCTGTTCATTAAACACCACTGCAGTGTTAAAGGAAAAAAATAAGCTAAGAAAAATCATTCTAATGGCCTGGTTTAATGGCTGCAGCAGCAGGATGATGTGATGAAGAGTATGTGTGTGTGTGTGTGTGTGTGTGTGTGTGTGTTACAAGGTGTGAGCAGCATTGTGAACAGATCAGTGTGATTTATACTTTGGGGTTCAGTGACTGTGACAGAGAATAAATCAATAAAAAGGCTCCACCTTTTCCTGGCCTGTTACCACAGCGATGCTGTGATTCTGTCAATGGCGGAAGAATGTTGTTGCCGTGGCAACAGTTATGAATGAGAACCGGCTGGTTACCGTAGAAACGGTGTGAATGAGGAATCACCCATTACCATAGGGATGTGGTATGAGGCTCATGGGCCTCTGAGACCTCACTGTCAACTGATCATATGATGTTATTTCTACAATAATTTTTATTTACATATTAATGATATTATTTTAGTTATACATGAGGAACTGTGATTGAATAATCAGAGATGTATAATTGTTTAATTTACTGTTCTCTTTCCTTGTCTCACACACACACACCTGTGTTTATATGTATATGTATATACATAGAAGCAGGGGTGTGGTCGAGTGCCGGTTTATGAATGGGGAGGAGTAAATGTAAATTAAAATAACGAGCCTCTTTTGAATTGTCCCAAGCCTGCCTACCGTCTCCTCATTTCCCTTATAACCTAGAAGTGTAACGTATATGTACTGTATATGTAAATACATCTATATTGCACTCAGTCCTTTATCAGATATTGTCTTATATCAAAAGTCCAAGTTCACTACAAAAGTCTGTTTTTATTCCACCTGCTAACAAAAATAAATGAAATGAAATATTTTCATAAATTTTTGGATAAATATTTTTGGATGTTTCAGACCACTGATCTGTGACAATTGATCTGAGCTGATGATTATATCATCATTCAGACGGTAATTTATTTTCACTCCCACCACACACTAGTAACCACTTAGCACATGCTAAGGTCCTGTTTCTTTCCTCCACAGAATTCTATCGACTGTGGGCTCAGACTTTGACCTGAGGACTTTGCGGGCCGTCAGAGTGCTGAGACCCTTGAAGCTGGTGTCTGGAATTCCCAGTGAGTATCTGAGGGAGAGCACGAGATGATATGAATGAGGGAGAGATTCACTTCAATATTATTGTTATGGAAATAAACAGCACATTAATGAAAATTTCCAAAAATACAATATCTTGCTGGGTTCAAATACCTGCTGCATTCTAAGTGACTCTTCACTTCAGAACAAACGATCAAACCTCAAATTAAAACTGCACCATGAACACATGAAATGTGTTTAGTGATTCTGGTGCTGATTTTTGGTTGGTAATCTGGTTTCATTATTCCTGTGAGAGGTTAGCAGTTGAGTGTCATAATGATGTGATGGGAGATGTTGTTATTGTTATTGCTAATGCAGTTACAATGGAGTTCAATAGGAGAAAAAATTCTAAGTATTTCAATCACAAGTGATAAGGTTTTGCTGTTAGCTCTTAAAAACAAAAGATCAAGGGCTTATTTTTCTCTCACCATTTTACAGCAACTTAAACACTAAGCACTGTCAATGAGAGATGCACTGCTGCACGGCTGTGCTACAGAATACTACATGACCAAGAACTTATAAATTACTAGATTTTTATAAATTTATAATGAAATGTTTGTTTGTCCTCCAGGCCTGCAGGTGGTGCTCAAATCCATCATGAAGGCCATGATCCCTCTACTGCAGATTGGCCTGCTGCTCTTCTTCGCCATTCTCATGTTTGCCATCATCGGCCTTGAGTTCTACATCGGCAAATTTCACACTACCTGCTTTGATGACATCACTGGTGAGCCTCTCAGGTTAAAATCACCTACATGGTCTCAGGACCATGTAGAGGCAGCAGTGTGAACACCAGTAGGGTGTTTTCTTGTGAATGTTTCCATTAATATTGTTTAACTTTCTAATTATTAAGATGAAGCTAATATGTAAAGGTAATTTTTTTTGCTGTAATGTTTAATTTGATGGGCTGTGTAGTGTCTAGTGTAGAAGACACTGATGGAGGTATGTGTCTGTTTCTGACAGAGGAAATTCGGGAAGAGTTTCCATGTGGAACTGATCTCCCCTCTCGACTCTGTCCAAATGGTACAACCTGTAAGAAATACTGGCTTGGACCGAACTATGGAATCACGCAGTTTGACAACATCCTGTTTGCTGTTCTCACCGTCTTCCAGTGCATCACTATGGAGGGCTGGACAGATCTTCTGTACTATGTGAGTCACAATAGCATTATGTCCACCTGACTCTCTGTCGCTATGATTATTCCAGATTTTAGTGGAGTAAAATGATGTTGAAAACAGATTTGTGAAGTTTTCCAACATCACTCGTTCTGCTGACAAAGTGATTTTCTTAACACGTCTGATCTGTCAGGTGGCGACTTAGTTAAATATTAGGGATGTACCAATACCACTTTTTTTCAGACCAAGTACAAGTACTTACATTTGGGTACTTGCCGATACCAAGTACCGATATGAGTATTTCACACTTTATGCCCCACGTCTGAAGCATGTCATCAAAAAATCCTATATTATCTACAACTGACAATGGTTGGCCATCAAAAGAAATTAACTGGGTAAGAACTTCTGATATTTTTACTGCCTGTGAGTTGTCTCTGGACATTTCCTCTTGCTTCTCCAGCGTTTGCTGCAAAGCTGGTTGTTGCTGTTTCCCGCTGCTAGCATTAGCACTCTGCGTTATGTTTTTTCTTTAGATGTTTAATCAAATTGTTTGTGTTAAATGAGCTATTTTTTTTACCCCTCCTCTTGACAGTTTAGCGGACCATAGTTTGCAGTCTGCTTTACTTTTATCATCATCACTTTTCTTAAAATATCTCCAAATTGCTGACATTGCTCCACTTCCGACTACCTGCTCAACTGACGAGAGGTTAGGCTATGTCACGTTGTTATAAAGAAGTATCGGTGCTGTTGTATCAGGGTAGTTTTACGAGTACGAGTATCGGTATCGGTGCATCCCTATTAAATATCTACAGAAATCCAAAACAAAGCTGGTGATGGGGAAAAACAGACAAACGTCTAACTAATGTGTGCTGTGTGTCTGCTGAACAGTAAGAGAAATATACAGAGCATCAGAACCCGCATGGTTTCTGCTCATATCACAGAAGAATAGACTGTCCATTTATAAAAGAACCTCCTGTTCTATTTACTACTGTGCCAGCCATCTTGTAAAATCCTGTTTTAAAAATCCCTGCATGAAACACTGAAATCCTCTTTAGATTATTGTCCTGATTGAATGCTAGAGTATCAGTAAGAGATCAAGGGTCAAGTGACAGGAACTCACTTTTTATCGTATTATGGTCAGATATTTCCTCATTCTATTCCCTATGAAGTGATCCATGTTGTCTACGTCTCCTCTCGACTGATCAGACTGAACATAATGCTGATGTCCAGTGGACTGGAGGAGGACCGTTCGTTTTGAACATTTTCATAAAATAATATAAAATTTGCTGATTTCTCAAAATGGCACAGTTTCTGTTATTAGCCACATGCTGTGTACAGATCCTCATATGCCAATAAATGAATGGATTGCTAAATAAATGAAATAACTTCCTAAAAAATAGTGCAGAGACGCTGTCTTTTGTCTCTCATTGTTACTCTCTCCCTCTCTCCCTCTCTGTTTCCCTTTTTCTCTCTCTCTCTCTGTCTCTCTCTGTTTCTTTGTATGTGTGAGCCTTGTGGACCCATTGCTATATTTATCTTGGGTCAGTGTTGAACTGAAGTTATTCTTACAGCTGCTGAGGAAGAAACCAATGAAAATTTAATGGCCAAAATGCTGCAGTACATAAGAGACTGACAGAATGTGAGATACAGAGAGGGACAGAGAGAGGGACAGAGAGAGACAGTAGGCACAAAATGAGAGAGAGAGACAGTTGGAAAAATCTACTGCGGTAAAAATAATTTTGAGTACTTCACTTTTCTTAAAGTGCACCTATGATGGTTTTTCAGATATTACCTTTCATGTAGTGTGTTATAGAGCTGTTTTTGAATGTAAAAAATCTGCAAAGTTTCAAAAATCAAAGTGCACGACAAAAAGAGTTACTGACTCCCTGAAAGGAACCAATTCTGAACAGCTGAAACAAGTCGTTATTAATTCCAGACTTACTTCCTGTACTAACCTACATAGGTTTGTAACAAAAAGCCCCGGTCTTCGTCTGCTGCTTGCTGACAGTTATAGACCAATCACAACAGTCTGGGACATCTGACCAATCAGAGCAGAGTATGCTCTCTGAAAGGAGGAGTTTAGAATGAATCCTTTAGAACTGGTCATTGAACTAGCCGTTTGTGATATTGGGGGAGGGGGGTAATGCTGCAATTTATATTATGAACACATTAAAGTGTTTTTGACCTTGGATGCATGTAAATCTATTGTATGTGACATTTGAAACAAAATTAGGCAAGTTTCAAAACCATAATAGGTGCGCTTTAACTTCACACATGATTTCCATTTGCAAGCTTTTGGAAACGTTTTGGAACTTTAGCTCTGTCTTGGGTTTTCTTCTTAAAGTGTGTACAAAAAAGACATGGAGGCCTATTAAGCTCAAGATTTTAACTGACAAGCTGATGACATTAGGCCGAATGCTTAAAAGTTGGCTTTATAATAATCTCATTTCTGTCAGGACACAGCATGGCAGGCATTTCTCCTTCTGTACAGATGGCTCGCTCCTATCATGTTTGCCAAGAGGTGTGGAAATAAACTTGTTCTCATCCGGTCCGTCCCTCTACTCAGCCTCACCCTTATGCTCAGTTTAAACAGTTGAGATGGCGTAGATCACTATGAGAGAAAACTCTGACCACTGCAACCTGCAAGTGAACATCAGTCATGCCACCTGACATTTCTGTTTATTTTGCAATTGTATTTGTCAGCACAAAGTGTAAAATGTAGAGCTTCTGGCGAACATATGGTACAATTGGGAGGGGAGGGGATATTGAGGGGGAGTGAGAGAGGGTCACATGTGCAGCTCCCTCCACTGTGCAGCTCATGGTGTTTGTGTTTTATTTAAAATTCACACCTGCCAGATCCAATTATAAATGAGCCAATTATAAATTCCTGAGTCTGATCTGTGTCTAAAATATAAGAAATGCAATTCTGTTATGATTCTCTAAAATGTTTTAGAGAACATTTTAAAGAACACACACAAACTCTGTGTGTGTGTGTTTATGTGTGTGTGTGTGTGTCTCTCAGAGTGATGACGCCTCGGGTAGTGCATGGAACTGGATGTACTTTGTCCCTCTCATCATCATCGGCTCCTTCTTCATGCTCAACCTGGTACTCGGAGTGCTCTCTGGGTGAGTGTGTGTGTGTGTGTGTGCGTTGTAAAACGTTTCGTATTTATGGGAATTTTTGCTATTCCACAAGAGGAAAATCAGTTTTTTTGCAGATTTTTAAAATTGAGATTTTTATTGAATTGTTGAATTTCAGCTGTCACTCGCTTCAGTGGAAACCTTCATGTCCTTTCGCACTGAGCACGACAGAATAAAACAAAGTGAATTGCAGATGAACGGCGTTTTCACACCTAACGCGAGAAGATTGATCGCTTTCAGCTAATTCACGCCTGCACGATAGGTGGCGCTGACTGAGAATGCATTTTACACCTGCACACAAGGTGGCGCAGCGGGCTATTCAGCTGATTGGCCTATCGCCTTTGACCACCGAGAAGAAGAATCGCTTAAATGTTGGCGCATAGCACCACAACACAAATTGTTAAGAAGCACAGAAACAAACTTTTCTTATTTTATGTGTATTTTAAACACAAAAAGGGAAGCATAAAATTTTTGGTGTTTTTTAACAGCATCATCAAGCTGTTTTAGTGTGAACGAAATAATGTGAAATATAATGCAACAACACAGTTCTGGGACAAAACCCTAGTTTAATGCCCAAGACCAGCCCACTTTGATAAATGAACTGACAGTTCAGTTCTTACCATCCCATTATGTTTATTACTGACATGTTTCAACAAGAATATAAGGATAAATAAATGACATACTGACTATTGTTTTCTCCTACAAAATGTCCAACTGTAATGGTTTTCGGTAACACTTTCTATTAAGCTCATGCTTATAATGAATTACAGCCTCATTTATACCTATTTATAAGCAAACATTACAGCTCTATAAGCTCATTTATAAAGAAACAAAGACCTATACTAAGTTATAATAAGTTATAGCTACATTTATATTATTTTTTATAATTACTTATAAGTGATACTTACTTCTTTTTCAGTGCCCATGCTCATAATGCATTATACACCAATTTATAAGTATTAATTATTCTTATGGTTCCATTAATGTATTCATAAAAATGCAGCATGCATTTTTATGTTATTATATTATAGTTATAATAACTTATTAGTAATGCAGATTTATTTCTAGGTTCAATAAGTGAATTATTTTATATTGTTGTTGATAGTTGTATTGTACTGCCATTATAAATACTTAGTGAGATATAATACAATTACTAACCTTTATAAATGCATCATTGATGGCTTTAAGTAAAGTGAAAACATAGCATGCAGTTTCCATAATGCACATGTTAAGAAATCATGAAGATGAGCTTATTACACAAATAGAACATGTCCAGATGGCACAAACCACCAACCAAATACCTACAAAAAATATATCCAAATGGCACATAATTCAAAGCATGAAACTCTTAGCTACAAAATGTGCAATTTCACAAATAAAAACTTTGAACCTTACTCATCTCATCCATCCATCCATCTTCAACCGCTTATTCTTGCTTCAGGGGGAACACCTGGTTCACGGGGAACCTGGAACCTATCCCAGGAAGCATCGGGCACAAGGCGGGGTACACCCTGTCAGTCCATTGCAGGGCACAATCACATACACACTCACACACCCATTCATACACTACAGACACTTTACCAAGCTGCCAATCAACCTACCATGCATGTCTTTGGACTGGGAAACCGGAGTACCCAGAGCGCGGGGAGAACATGCAATCTCCGCACACACATGGCCCCGGCGGGATCCGAACCCCAGACCCTGGAGGTGTGAGGCGAACGTGCTAACCACTAACCACCGTGCGCCCTTTACTCATCTCAATTAGCCTTTATTGAAATCAGCACCAGAGCCCTGTTAGCACTGTCACATATGTAATATAGGCATGCAGAAGGTGCTGTTTCCACCTCCTATGACATGGACATGGGATTGGATTTTAGGAGGCAAAAATAACTATTTACAACAAATATGAAAATGCAAGATATACACTAGAGTATGCAAAACATGAACAAGAGTGCAAAAAACCTGATAAAAAGAGTCAGAGAGCGCATCATTGAGCTTGGCTGTCCTTGACATCATCCCAACTCAGTGAAACAAAGATGGCCCACTAAAGTTCAGAGGAACTTATCACAAGACCTGCATTTGCAAATAGTCTTGCTGTACTTCTTCCTTTGAAGGCAGTACACAGTGTTTTCTCCCAGCTGAGGCTTTGTCTCTCTTGGCAGAGGTTGAGCTGTTTACAGTTGTCACTGGATAGCGTGGCCTCTTCTCTGCCACCTGTGAGACGTCACTGACAGCTGTAGTTTGCACTGGCTCAGATACGCTGAACTTATGGCTTCATCACTCCCAAAATCCACAATTCCAGACTTTGTGGCTACCATTCTTTCATCAATGACCAGATTCTGGTGAGGCTGGTGTTATACCCTTCATGTCAATAAGAGCTGCTTTCTGAGGAGTTTCACATAAAAAGAGCCAATCATAGCCAGCAGTGCCTTTAAGCTGGTCATTCATTGTCTTTGACATTGCTCTCATACAGGATCCAGAATATTGCTTCAAATATGTAGAATGCCCTGACAGGTTGGGAATGGAAAATGATGTAGCGTATTCATTCTCCACAAATCTCAAACTCTTGATGGATTTATTAGGCCTCAGTAAATGACTAGGCCCAGGAATTTGCATATCTTCAGACTAGTTCCAGGACTCCATGGCACCGATATACCCTTCTGTTACCATTTACTCTGCATAAATGTTTGTGTTGTTGCAGAGACTGTGGCTTTACCAAAAAATAACTAGAACAGCTCTAGATAAGTGTGCTGCTTTTGGCTATCAAGCCGTAACCCAGGAGTGTGGGCAGGATAAAAGTGATATTGTGCGTGAGGCACATCCTCGTTAATATTGTTCCACCTGTCTTGTTCAGGTTGTGTTGTAGGTGCAGGAGCACTGGCTCTCCTAATGGCTCAAATGAGAGACACATGAGTGACCCCTCTTCTTTGACTTCTCTGGGGGATAGATGGAGCTGTCAGTTTTGCAGTAGAAACGTAGATGTGAATATTGGGGGAGAAGGAAGTGTGAGGATAACCATGAATGCAAAGTGCAATGAGTACACAAAATCACCCATAGTAAATGCTAAATTGGCTTTTATATTTATGTAATTACAATAATAATTCTATATTTCTATTTAGCTATGAAAGAACCCATGCTGGTGCATTTGCTGTTGTTTATTATTATATAAAAAAAAAGTATTATGCTACATGTGAAAAAAAATTACTTCCATGCTACATGTAGAAAAATATAGCTCCATGACTAGAAAAAAGACCTTTCCACACAACAAGCAAAAATGAAAAATAGAAAGCAACATAATTTACGTACTTTTCAAGGCGCGTGTCCAGTCCATGCTGGAAAGCTCCTCGGCTCAATCCATGCTGTCGTCCTCCAAAAAACCTCCAATTCCTTGCCAGAATCATGGGCCTGTCACACTGGGCTTTAGCATGCAAACGCATCTGAAAATTGCAGACTGGAAATACAAACTCCCTGCATGATGAAAGGAAAAAATTGGTGAACTTTGACCTGCATAATTGTATTACATGAAGACGTGTGGCCAATAGATGATCACTACGTTGCACTAAAAATAACTGATGAGCGCCATTTTATCTGTAAAAGGCCAGTTGGGTGGAAACAGGAGGGAGACAGCAAATATCGCAAACCTTTTTTACTCACTTTCACTTTGTCAATAACAGAAATGCACAAACAGTAGATGGAAACTTGGCAAATGATAACAAGACCTCAATATCCATTCTCTTTTCTCTTCCGGATTATTCTTCTTTGGTGTTTACACTGGTTCTCAAAACAGCTTGCTGTGCTATAGCGCCACCTATCTCGCCCTTTTGTGGAACAGCAGCGGCTCTGGGCACATGATCTAAAGTTAAAATCTAATTGGACGGCCCATTTTTTCGGTGTGCGACAGGTGGAAAAAATCTACACATTAGACGAAAAAAGGGTCACGAAACAAATGATTGCACCCGGTGTGGACAGCTCCATAGGGATCTATTGTTTCTATTCAAGATATTGTTTCTATTCAAACATTCGTGTCGCTTAATCGAGTTCAGTGTGAAAGGACCTTTACACAGATAAAATTACAACTCAGTGTGTGTGTGTGTGTATAACACAGTGAGTTTGCTAAAGAGCGAGAGCGGGTGGAGAACCGTAGTGAGTTCCTGAAGCTGAGGCGACAGCAACAGATTGAGAGAGAACTGAACGGATATCTGGAGTGGATCTGCAAAGCAGGTGAGCAGCTCCACAAATCCTTTCCCTAGCCTCTCCATCAGCCTCTCCATCAAACTTTCCTTCAGCCTCTCCATCAACCTTTCCCTCAGCCTTCCATCAGCTTCTTCATCAGTTTTTCTCTCAGCCTCTCAATCAGCCTTTCCCCCATCCTCTCCATCAGTCTTTCCCCCTAACCACTCCATCACTCTCTTCCGCAGCATCTACATCAGCCTCTCCATTGGCCTCTCTATCAGCCTTTCCATCTGTCTCTTCATTAGTGTCTCCATCAGCATCTCCACATCTCACCACACTTGCTCTGTGTTATAACTATATATTTTTTGTTGATATTTGTAATGTGAGCTTTGACAGGAGAGTAAATCAAATGGAGAATTTCCCTGAGGTTGTAGTTGAGTTGGTGTAGTCGGCCAGGTGTAGTGGGGTAGGTGTGGTTAGATTAGTACATTGGGGTAAAGCTTGTTGGGGGGTGTATTTGGGCTGGTAAAGTCAGGTGAATATAGTCAGCTAGGGATATTTGGGAGGGGTAGCATGGTAAGGATAGTTGGGTTGGTGTAATGCGGTAGGTGTAGTTCGCCAGATGTAGTGGGGTAGATGTAGTTTGCCAGGTGTAGTGGGGTAGGGCTATTTCGGAGGGGGTAACAGGCTAGGGATAGTTAGGTGGGTGTAGTGGGGTGGATGTAGTTGGGTGGGTGTAGTGGGGTAGGTGTAGTCAGGTAGGTGTAATTGGCCAGATGTAGGTGGGTAGATGTAGTTGGCCAGGTGTAGTGGGGTAGGGCTATTTCGGAGGGGGTAACAGGCTAGGGATAGTGGGGTAGGTGTAGATGGGTGGATGTAGTGGGGTAGGTGTAATTGGGTGGGTGTAGTTAGATTAAAGTCAGATTGTGTCAATGTTTGATTTCCTGTTTCTCCAGAGGAAGTGATTCTGGCTGATGAGGACAATGACGGTGATGACCGGATGCCCTTTGATGGTATTTATATGCAAGCAAATCCTCTCTCTCTCTCTCTCTCTCTCTCTCTCTCTCTCTCTCTCTCTCTCTCTCTGTTAATCCTCTTTCTTTCCTCGTTCTTTTCTGTCTCCTCTGTCTCCTATTTCTCCACTCTCTTCTCTTTCCTCTCTCTCTCTCTCCTCTTTCTCCTCTCTGTCATCTTTCTCCTCTTTCTCACCACTCCTATTCATCCTCTTCCTTTTTGCTGTTCTCTTCCTCCACATCATTCTTTCTCTGTCATCCTTCTCCTTGTGTGCTTTTGCATATATGAAGGTGGACCGCTATCGTGCTCAACTTGGCTTTGCTGAGGAAGTGATATTGTGTCTGTACTGTTTCCAGGTTGACCCATGTGTGTGTGTGTGTGTGTGTGTGTGTGTGTAGGTGAGTGTGTGTGAACGAGGGTGTGTGTGTGTGTGTGTGTTTGTGATTGTGTGTGTGAGAGAGAGTGAGCGAGTGTGTATGAGTGTGTGTTTGTGAGAGAGAGAGAAAGAGAGAGAATGAGTGAGTGTGTGTATGAGAGAGAGAGAGAAAGAGAGAGAGTGAGCGAGTGTGTGTGAGAAAGAGAGAGAAAGAGAGAGAGTGATTGAATGTGTGTGTGAGCGCGTGTGTGTAAGAGAGGGTGTAAGCGAGTGTGTGTGTGTGTGTGAGTGTGTAGCAGAGATGAGAGCAATGCTGCATTTGCATTAACCCTTATACACGTCTTTGTATACAGTCCCCTCAGAAACTATTGGAACAGAAGGAACACATTTTTTTTGCTGTAGTCTGAAGACATTTGGGGCTTAGATCAAAAGATAAATATGAGAAAAGTTTAGAATTTTGGTTTTTATTTCCTGGTATTTACATGTATTATATGTAGATGTGTTAAAAACAACATAGAATCAAATCACCCAAACTGTATTCGAGAAAAAAAAAATTGTAACATGTGACTGACAGGTGTTTCTTGTTACCCAGGTGTGTCCTGTTAGAATCACTGTTTAAATAAAAATAGCTCTGAACATCTACTCTTGGATTTAGCCTTCAGTTTAACCTGTGAAGACTGCATTTGTTGGCAAAAGTATAAGCCCACATGAAGATCAGAGAGCTGTCTATGGGAGAAAAGCAAGCCATTTTGAAGCTGAGAAAAGAGATAAATCAATCAGAAGCATTGCACAAACATTGGGCATAGCCAATACAACAATATGGAATTTCCTGCAAAAGAAAGAAACCAGTGATGTACTGAGCAACTGACACCAAATGGGTGAGCCAAGGAAAACAACAGCAGTTGATGACAGAAATGTTGTTAGAGCTGTGAAGAAAGACTTAAAAACAACAGACAGCTACATCACCAACAACCTCCACAGGTCAGGGGTGAAGATATCATGATACAACATTTGAAGAAGACTTCGAGAGCAGAAATATGGAGGCCATATCACAAACTTCAAACCTCTCAACAACACTAAGTATCAGAAAGCCAGACTGGAATTTGCAAAGAAATACAGAGACAAGCCACTAAAGTTCTGGAACCAAGATTAACCTCTACCAAAGTGATGGAACGGGCAAAGTGTGGAGAAGGAAAGGATCTGCTCATGATCCAAAACATACAAGCTCATCTGTGAAATATGGTGGAGGTAGTGTCATGGCTTGGGCTTGCATGACTGCTTCTGGAACAGACTCAATAATCTTTATTGATGATGGAACTCATGAAGGTAGCAGCAGAATGAATTCAGAAGTTTACACTAACATTTTGTCTGCCAATTTACAGAGAAATGCATGCAAATTAATCAGGAGGAACTTCCTCATGCAGCATGACAATGATCCAAACACTGCCAATTCAACAAAGGTCTTTATTAGTGTTAAAAGGGGAAGGTTTTAGACTGGCCAAGTAAATCACCAGACCTTAACCTAACTGAGCAGCATTTTATCTCCTGAAGAGAAGGCTGAAGGGAGAAACCCCTCAAAACAAACAACAACTGAAAGAGTATCCCTTCTCAATACTCTTCTCTTCCCATACTCTTCTGTTCCCATCAGTCTGGTACAAGTTAATCTTATATGAGAACTGGACAGAACAGGATTTTTTTTTTAGAGATTTGTTAGCAAAGTCTAATCTAGCCTTTCTGAGTGTTACCAGAGGTTTGCATCTTGAGGTAAACCATCTGTATTTACATTCATGAAGGTGTCTCTTGATTGTAGACTTTGACAATGATACGCCTACCTCCTCTAGAGTGTTCTTGATTTGGCTAGATGTTGTGAAGGGGTTTTTCATTCAAAAAGGAAAGTATTATCTGATCATCCACTTTAGTTGGCTTCAGTGGTCTTCCAGGCCTTTTGGTGTTTCTGAACTCAGCAGTGCATTCCTTCTCAACAATGTACCAAATTGTTGTTTTGGCCACTCCTAAAATTTCTGCTGTCTCTCTTATTGGTCTGTTTTGTTTTTTCAACCTAATGATGGCCTCCTTCAATTGCATTGACACCTCTTTGGATTGCATATTGAGAGTTCTCATGAACAGCTACCAAATGCAAATTCTTGCATTCTTGCATTCTTGCACTTGGAATCAACTCCAGACCTTTTAGCTCCTTATTAAAATAACGAGGAAACAGGCCACACCTGGTCATGAAACTGTGAATTGTCCTCAGTGAATTGTCCAATTACTTTTGAGCCTGTGAAAATGGAGGGACTGTAAAAGATGGCAGTAACTCCGTAATGGTTAATACAATATTTTGTTAATGTTAAACCTCTTGAATTAAAGCTGAAAGTCTACATGTCTTAATTGTTTCATTTCAAATCCGTTGTGGTGGTATACAGAGGCAACATATAACCAAAATTGTGTCACTGTCCAAATACTTATGGACATGACTGTATTTTAATGTAAAGTCTACTTCTGTTGAAGAATACTGATCACTTGACAGATTAAAATTTTTTATCATTTTTTTTGTCTTTTAAATAACAAAATCCACACAAACGTTCCAAAAGACACAGATTTACATTCCTGAAAGCTGGACCATGATGCATGGTTGCTGTCTCTTGTGTACAGGATCACGGAGAAGACCAACGCTGAAGAAGAGCAAAAACGACCTCCTTAACCCAGATGAGGGAGATGGAGACCTCGCTTTAGGTAAAACTTCTGCAGTGAAACAGTTTATTCAGTCATTCTACTCACCTTTGTGTGTTTGTAGGTGATGGGATTAAAACCACATAAGAACATGACAACATTTTCAACACTTTAACTTTTGTCCATATTTAGTCTCTCTTTCCCTCACTTTTGTCTCTCAGGGTCTCCATTTGCTCGCGCCAGCCTGAAGAGCTCCAAGCTCGAGGGCTCGTCCTTTCGAAAGAAGGAGCGGCGGCTGCGTTTTTTTATCCGTCATATTGTGAAAACGCAGGCTTTCTACTGGACTGTTCTATGTTTAGTTGGTCTGAACACGTTGTGTGTGGCCGTGGTCCACTACGACCAGCCCGAGCTGCTGTCTGACTTCTTGTGTGAGTCCCTTTAATGCTGCACTTATCCTTCTTTATCCCCTTTTCCTTATACAATTGTTTAGCGCATTATCAGTTAGGGCTGTGAAGATTAGTTGACATAAGCAAGTGAGTCAAATAGGAAACTTCATTAATGTGGATTTTTCTGGTATTTGCTTATTTAAAGGTTATAATGTAAAAGTAAACAGTAATACACTATTGAAGCTGTAGGGGTTGATTCTGTGTGCAGGAAAGTTGGTCCAGCTATCACAAATAAATAGGAATAACACTTTCAAGGTTTTTTTTCTTCACTTTTTCACTTTTTACAGTTATTTTTGTGTTTTTAACAGTATAAAGATCATTCACTTACATCAAGTCAGGAGGTCAGAGTGAATGCATAAAAATGTTCCATGCCAAATTCAGTTAAACTTAAAAAAGGTTTATTTCTCTTAAGAGCCACATTTAGGAAGTCAGAACCATTAAACATCCAACATCTCATTTCCATCATTTATAACATCCTTGTGCTCTTTTTTGTCTATCTGTCATTCTCCCTCTCTTTCTCTGTTCCTCTGTTCCCCCCTTTCTCCCTCTGATGTAATCTTTCTCTGGGACACAGACTTTGCAGAGTTTATATTTCTGGGTATTTTCATGTCAGAGATGTGTATTAAGATGTATGGACTCGGGACTCGGCCATATTTTCACTCTTCCTTTAACTGCTTCGACTGCATCGTAAGCTATCCTCTTCTATTCTTTACGTTTTAGTTGCTCACATCTGCCGGCTCTAAAAAAAATGTGTGTGTGTTTTGTGAAAGGTCATATGTGGCAGTATTTTTGAGGTACTCTGGGCGATGATCCAGCCTGGGACATCGTTTGGGATTAGTGTATTACGAGCTCTCAGGTTACTAAGGATCTTCAAAGTGACCAAGTGAGTGATCTGTCAGTCCCTCTGACATTTGTCCCTTTGTTGTCCTCTGTCTGCCCAACTGTGTCTCTCATGTCTCATGTCCCTCTGAGTGTTTCATGTCCGTCTGTGGGTCTCATGTCTCTCTGTGTGTTTCATGTCCCTCTGTGTCTTGTGTCCCTCTAACTGTTTCATGTTCCTTTGTTTCTCTCGTGTCCCTGAGTGTCTCATGTCCCTCTGTGTGTCTTGTGTTCCTCTGTGTGTCTCATTTCCCTCTGTGTCTTGTGTCCCTCTAACTGTTTCATGTTCCTCTGTTTCTCTCGTGTCCCTGAGTGTCTCATGTCCCTCTGCATGTCTTGTGTCCCTCCACATGTATACAAGTCTAAATGATGTTCTTTAAGTTGCATTTCATTATTATGACTGTACGACTCTTTTAATAACGATAGAGATTATTTAATAATGATTGTTTAAGAATGACACAATGAAAAACACATTCAACGACTGTACAAATTAATATTATTTTAAACAAATGAATTGATTATTTTTGTGAACTCCAGCCCACATATGCTGCCGTGTGCCGAGTGCATGGACTGCGTGAGCTATATGGAGCAGTGGCTCCATATGAAATTTCTTCTATTTGTACAGAAATATGGTTTTATTTTGGTGCTCAGTAAAGCAGTGGGTGTGTTGGGCGACTGAAGCAAACCAGCGATGAAAAAAGAATAGTGCATCTCCTATTTGTATTTTATTAATAAACATATGAATAAACATTAACTTGTTTCTCAAAAAAGGGCAGAAAAAAATAAGAATTTGTCTACCTTTTCCTGGGCCGAACATGTTGATGTTTTTGAGCAATGTTTGGGATGAAGTTATTGTGGGAAATTTGTCGAAACATGAGCAACCTGTCCCAGCATTTTTTTTTAAAACACAGGAAAAAGAATACTGTGTCTTCTATTTATATTTGTATTTGTATTTATTTAGGACGCGTTATCTGTTCAATCCAAATAATGAATTCATATCAGTTACATCCTTTGTGTGGAAGTTAACAGACCGTAATGCAGCGTGAATAAGACTGGAGAAATGACCTCACACTTTTGCTGATAAGGAAGTGGTGCTGCGTATAAAGGGAAAACATAAAGGGGCTAGACTTGGGGTGATTGATGATAATATCGGGGATCTGCGATCGACTATCCTACTATCATGATGGCTGTCGAGTCGAACAGTTTAAATTGTCTATAGGAAAACATGGTACTTGCAGCTTTAAGATCGACAAAAATAAAGTTTGTTGGATTTCATAATTTGCATTTTGTTTTCTCCTGCTTTGTACCCTGTATGAACCTTAATAACCTGCTGTCTGACTTCAGAGTAGAGGAACAAAACGAGCAGATAAAGCCACGAATATCTTAAATCTGGAAAGACGAGTGGCGATTTAAATTAAGAAAATATCAGGGCGACTTCATTATACACAAATTCAATTGGTATCCCCGAAGCTGCTCCCCACAGAGCACATGCATGTGTAGTTTATATAATTTTATTTACATTTTAAAATGAGTTTAGTTATATATTATAATAACTAATATGCAAATAACGCATTATGTTTATGTACCGTTCTGTCTTCCTTATCCATTCCTGACATAGTTAATGGTCAATTAAGCCAAAATAAAATCCCACTGACAAAATGACTAATGCTAGATTGCAGAACCAGTTTACACTATTTTTTCCATTTTAATGATGTAACGTGTACATGACATGTTACAAGTGTCTGGCCATGCCCCCTTTCTTTCTCATCCTCAGAGCCACAGGGGGAGCTTTCATCAATCTTTAGTCAACCTGCGATCATAAACATACACGCAGTAAAGAACTTTGAGAGACATCGTATCACTGCCTTAGAGATCAGGAATTAGAATCTCTTTAATTTGTAACATACAAGGAATTTGTTGTGTAACAGACTAGACAAGTGCACTGACTGTTAGCAAATAGGCATTTAACTAAATAAAAATAGAATAATAAAGTAGAAGATGAGTATAATGAAATGATTGTTAAAGTAACCAAAGATGAAGAAGTGAAAATGTATGCAGTAGTGTAGGGTGTGAGGAAACGGAAATAAAATAATGATTGTTTCTCAGGTACTGGGCCTCCTTGAGGAATCTGGTGGTGTCTCTGCTGAACTCCATGAAGTCCATCATCAGCTTGCTCTTCCTCCTCTTCCTCTTCATCGTGGTCTTTGCTTTGCTTGGCATGCAGCTGTTTGGAGGACAGTATGTAAAGCATATTTCCAGTCTCACGTAGACCACTAATTCAATACATTTTGTTTTATTGTGGAAATGAATGTTTACTTATACTTTGCTTATTTTTGTATGTATTATGCAGTGAAACACATTTCAATTTATGAAGAGACTCTGGTTCGGAAAATACACTGATATGTGAAGCAGAAGTAAAATATGGAGACATCTCTGTTATGACTATGTTACAGATGTTAGAGTAACTCATGGAAACATTTTGAACCATTTTTCCACCAGGTTTAATTTTGAAACAGGCACACCGCCAACAAACTTTGATACATTTCCTGCAGCAATAATGACCGTGTTTCAGGTGAGCAATGCAGAATAACAGTAAACACTAATAACACAAAATAACACAAACTACACACAAATGTTAAATCAATGTTTCTCTCTCTCTGTGTGTGTGTATGTGTGTGTGTGTGTGTGTGTGTGTGTTAGATTCTGACAGGTGAGGACTGGAACATGGTGATGTACGATGGCATTGAGTCTCAGGGAGGAGTCAACAAGGGCATGGTGTTCTCCATCTTCTTCATTGTTCTCACACTCTTTGGCAACTGTATCCAGATTAAGATAGATTACACACACACACATACACACACACACACACACACACACACACACACACACACACACACACATACAAATACAAGTTGTTAGGTTCCTTAACATTGTTTAGATACGTTGCTGAATGTGTTCTTGGCCATTGCTGTAGATAATCTGGCCAATGCACAAGAGCTGACCAAGGTACGGAAAACACACACACACACACACACACACACACACACACACACACACAGATGCAGTGGTTTAAGCTGTGTTTTACCTCTGTGTAGGATGAGCAGGAGGAAGAGGAAGCAGCCAATCAGAAAATGGCTCTTCAGAAGGCAAAGGAAGTGGCGGAAGTGAGTCCACTGTCTGCTACCAATCTGTCCATTGCAGCGTGAGTAACTATCTCACACTCACACACACACTCTCTTACACTCCCTTACACACTCTCTCACACACTCTTACACACTGATACACACTCTCTCACACTCTCTCACACTCTCTCACACTCTCTCACACACTCGTATGCACTTTCTCACACTCTCTTACGCACTCTCTCACACACTCGTATGCACTTTCTCACACTCTCTTACGCACACTTACACTTACACACTTACATATTCGCTCACACATTCTCTTGCACACTCTTACACTCTCTCACACTCTCTTACACATTTGCTCACACATTCTCTCGCACACTCTCATGCTCTCTTACACACTCACTCTTGTACACACTCTCTTATACACTCTCTTACACTTTCACACACACACTCTTACACACACTTACACTCTCTCTCACACTCTCTTACACGCTCTAATGCACTCTTTCACACTCTCACACTCTTACTGTCACTGCTCTCTCTCTATTAAATTCAATTTTTAAATTATTTTCAAAGGTTGCTTTATTGGCATGATAAATATTAACATTTGTATTGCCAAAGATTGGATACAGACTTTGGAAACAACCAAACAAAAAATGACAGAAATAAATTGAAACAAATGTATATACAGCCATGTGAAAAAATAAGTACACCCCATAAAAATTGTTGGGCTGGGACATATGTGGACAAGAAAATATTTGATCATCTTTGAAACAGTGCCTTTTAATAAAGGTGAAATACTCAAATGACACATAAATCAACATTTTGTAGTAATTTTCACAATTTAAATGAACAATACACAGATCAGTCACATGGAAAAAGTAAGTACACCCCTACATTTATGACACCTTCAAATCCATAAAATTAAAATCAGATGTTCAAGATTGCATGCTTGAACCCCTCTCATATATAGTGTCTGGTGTTCCCTTTGCTATTGAGGTCTGTGGTGTCATCATGCCAAAAGATCTCCAAATGATTTGAAATACATCATTCCACTGTAAGTAAAATAATCTACACGTGGTGCAAATTTCAAACGACTGCCAATTTGTCCAGGACTGGCCTTCCCAGCAAGATCATCTGATGCAAATAGAAGTTTATAAGAACCCCAGAATTTTATCACAGGATCTGCTAGTAAGTTTTGCAACTGTTGGTGTCAAAGTGCATGCATCTACAATCAGAAAAAGATTGCACAAATTTAACCTACATGGGTGGCGTGCCAGGAAAATGTCTTTGCTTTCTAAAAAGAGCATTAAAGCAAGGCTACAGGTTGCCATTGAGCATATAAGCAAAGACCAGGCCTTTTGGGATAATGTGTTCTGGACAGACGAATCAAAGATAAAATTGTTTGACCACAGTAACAGCAGACATGTTTGGTACAGACCAAAGACAGCTTTTCAGGAGAAGCACCTCATAACAACTGTGATGCATGGTGGTGGAAATTCTATGGTTTTGGGTTGCATCTCTGCCTCAAGGACTGGACAGCTTGCATTCATTGATTCAACAATTAATTCTGAATCATATCAAAGAGTGCTTGAAGATAATGTGAGACAATCTGTCCAAAAGTTGAAGTTGAACTGAAAGTGGACCTTTCAACAGAATAATGATCCTAAGCACACTGGCAAATCCACCAAGTAATGGCTCTAAAAGAAGAAATGGATGTTTTTGGCATGGCCTAGTCAAAGTCCGGATTTGAATCCCACTGAAATGTTGTGGAATGGATTTGAAATGGGCAGTACATACAAGAACAAACATCTCAAACATCTTGCAACTGAAAGGATATTGCATGGAAGAGTGGTCAAAGATTCCAGCAAGCATGGTGGACAATTATGCAAAACGCCTACATGAAGTTATTTCTGCTAAAGGGGGCAATACTAGCTTTTGAGGCCAAGGGTGTGCTTTTTCCACAGAAGAATATCATATGTATTGATATTTCTGCTGAATAAATGATTGAAAGCTTAATCTTCCTTGTGGATTTGTTCAAGTAGATCAACTTTATTTATAAGCCAACATTTTCACGGGGTGTACTTATTTTTTTCATATGACTATACATACAACAGTAAAGTCAAAAAGAAACACTAGTGATGAAACTTATAGAACAAAGTAGAATAGTGTATATATATATATATATATATATATATATATATATATATATATATATATATATATATATATATATATATATATATATATATATATATATATATATATATATATATATATATATATATATATATAAAAGATGAAGTGGTCACTCCCTGTCCCTCACTAGTGACAGGTGTGTTCGTGTGTGTACTGTGCTGCTAGTGTGCAGCTCTGTGCTCCCCCAGTAGGTGGGCAGTTTGTCGGGGTATGAGAGGCAGCTAAAATTGGAGATGATTTTGTTCATTCTGGTGAAGAATTAATTTGTAATGTGGTTATATTTAGTGCATTCAGTGAGGAAGTGCACCTCTGTCTCTATTTTATTTAGTGCTCACTGTTGGCACAGTCCCTTCTTTGGGGCAGCAAGACTGTATGTGTCAATCAGTCTCGATGGCCAAGCAGTGCTCGCTGAATCTGTATTTTGTGAAGGTGTTTCTCAGTTTTGGATCAGTCACCGTGCTCAGATAATCTGCCATGCTGTACTTTTTGTTTAGGACCAGATAACACTGCATTTTACTCTGGAGTTTAGTTTGGGTTTTCCAATAAGTTTCCAAATAGTTTATCTTCAGGGTTTATCTTCACACCTACTCATACCTCCACCTCAGTCCAATTCATGGAAAGTGCTGTAGAAAGAGCCCTCTACCAAAGCAATCTGCTGCAGTAACAGCCTCAGACTTTTAACCTACTACTGTAGACAGCACCATCAGCCTTGGTTCACTTTTTTCCAGAATGATGTTTATTTTAGGCTGTAACTGTTCCCGCTTGTGGTGGAAGCACTATACATTCATGAAGTTTCTAGCTGGACTTGCAAAAGTAGCCATTTGGAAGTCTCATAGACTAAAAACAGAAGGAAGAGACATCAACATCGTGAGTTTAGGCTCTAGTAGAGGCATGGATCACGGCTCTCTCACCCTCTTATTTCAATCCCTCTCTGTATCGCTCCCTTTCTCTGGGATTTGAACTCCTTTGTTAAGTAGTAGAGTTTTGTTTTTGATTTTCAGTGTGAGTGAAAGGTTGTCCACCTGCATCCTGTCCTCCATGAGAAACCTGACATGGGGATCACTTTAAACTGGCAACAAATTCTTGTATGCTCAGGCATACTTGGCCAATAAAGCTGATTCTGTTACTGTGTGTGTGTGTGTGTGTGTGTGTGAGAGAGAGAGAGAGAGAGAGAAGGAGTGAATGTGTGTGTGTGTGTGTGTGTGTGTGTGTGTGTGTGTGTGTGTATGTGTGTCAGAGACCTGTCTCTCATCTGGTGTTTCCCTCCTCAGCGTGACAGTTCACTCTGAGCGTCTCAGCACCTCTGAACCCTTTCTGCAGCGGTATTTATTTATTTCTACTCTTTGTGTTTTTTGTTTGTGCTTCAGTGGCTCTTTCCTTCTTTTGTTGCTTTTAGTTTAAAATTTCTCACACTCAACTCTTATACTAGTTTATTACTTATTCTTCATCCCAAAAGGCCCCTGTTAAAATTTATTACTTATCATAAGCTCTCTGCTACCCTTGTGGTGTCACTGTATGAATAGCAGGTCTGCAGTGGCTATGTGAGTAGATTAGGCTACTCAATGGTGGTAGTCCTTCTGTTGATTTGATCTTTACAACCCCAGTTAATGGTCCTAATCTTTTTTGTTTCTCTTTCTGTCTCTTGCACTGCAGTAAGGAGCAGCAGAAGAACCATAAGGGTTCTAAGTCAGTGTGGGAACAGCGCACTAGCGAGCTCCGGAGGCAGACACTGATGACCAGCAGGGAGGCACTGTACAATGAGCTGGACCCTGAGGACCGCTGGAAGGCAAGTGGAGGGGGTTAATGAGGGATTGTGTGGGTTATAAGAATAAAAAAAAAAAAGAAAATAATGACTGAGACAGGACTTTTAATCAACAATGTGGTTAGGTTCCATGATTTTATCCACATTGAATTAATGATGGAACAGTCATCATTTTTATCTTTCATGCATCATATTTATGTTGAAGTCCCAAACTGGATTTGCAGTGTGCTAAGTAATAGTACACTTCTTATACAAACTTTAGAGTATATTAGTATGGCATATGTGGATGTTGCATTATTCATTGTAACCAGTAAATCGGATCAGACTGACACTTTTTTGATCATCTGGTTTCTTCAAAATATTCATCTACCAGCAATGTTTCAACTCTTCAAAAAATTTTTTATAAAACACTGTATGTTTAAGGAGTTTGTTATATGTTGTCTCAAACTGTGTCTGCCCCTACAGGTATCATACTCCCGCCACATCCGACCTGATATGAAAACTCACCTGGACCGGCCGCTTGTGGTGGACCCTCAAGAAAACCGAAACAACAATACTAACAAGAACAGGCCAGGAGAGGAGCTTCTACACAAACGGCCTCTGTTCCATTCCACAGTAGGAGGTGGGGGAAGAGTAGGAGGATCTGCTCCAGCCCAGACGCTGGAGAGAGGAGAATCCACAGAGTCTCACCAAAGCTACAGGAAGGCTGAGAACCAGAGGCATGCTGGCACAGAGGGCACTGAGGTGAGCATGAGGGATCCACACCGGAAGAGAGAACATCGCGGGCAAAGAACTGGACGCTCGCATCAACACCGCAAGGCTGTGGATGAAGAAGCTGAGAATGGTGGAGGAGGCAGGAGGCACCGAAACAAGTGCATAGAGGGGGGGGGGGGAGGGGGGGGAAAGGGAGGAGAGAAAAAAAAAAGAAAAAAAGGAGACAAAGAAAAAGAAGGAAAGGAAAAAAAAAAGGGGGGGGGGAAGAGGGGGACCCCCGCAGGAAGTGAGTAAAAAAAAAAAAAAAAAAAAAAAAAAAAAATTATTTTTACACCAGTTTTTCTCATTTATAAGTATAAATACATTCTCATGCTCTGCCTGTTTTGTCTGTACTTGCTCTCCTTCCTGGTTCTTTTCTCTCTCTCTCTCTCTCTCTCTCTCTCTCTCTCTCTCTGTCTCTCTCTCTCTCTCTCTCTCTCTCTCTCTGAAGGGAGGGTCCTACTTTGTCCACCACTCGCCCCATTCAGAAGACTCTGTCTAGGCAGGACAGCCAGTACAGTGAGGACCTGGACAATGTGATGAACAGTAAGCTTGCTACCCAGCCACTGGTTCCCTCAGATCCCCGTGGGCCAAGCAGCCGCTCCACACTCCACTCCAGCCTCATCAGCCTGGTCAGCAGCACCCACGGTTCCCGCCTGGCTCCCATGGTCACAGAGAGCAGTTTTATTCTCACTGACCCTGCCTCCACCAACATTCATCTGGATGCTAAGCCAGACTACACAGCCATAGACATGCCACCCATGTTCCCTTCTGCCAACGCCATTCTGCAAGGTGAGAATGGAATGTAAAGTGTATATGTAAAATATAAAAGTGTACAGATATTGTACGTGAGGTGTCCTAAATGCCTTTTGATTGAAAACTTAAACATGCAATGCTCACAAAACTGCAGCACTGTAATAAAAATGGGGAGCTTTCAAAAAATGTAGAAGAGAACAGTTATTCTGGAAGTTCGTTATCTGTCATTTGATTTGTGCACATCTGTCTCAGCTCTTCTCAACTCTTTATCCCACAGTCAATAAGAATGCCAATACAGAACCGCTGCCCAAGAAGGAGGATACGAAAGGTGACGATGATGACGATGACAAAAATGACGGAGGGCCTAAGCCTATGCCCCCTTACAGCTCAATGTTCATCCTGTCCACTACTAACCCGTGAGTTCACCACTGTCTAACTACACTAACACCTCAGCTTGCAGTCTGACACAGAGTACAGCTGAGACATCTTGCAGAGTACTTAGAATCCATACAATACTACAAAGCTATAAGTACACAGCTCTCAAACTATATCAACACAGGAATATACATCATCTATACTAAGCACCCAGTGTGTATACACAGCACCCAACATCTCATAACTAAAACATTACTACACATCTAAACTACTCCACACTAAACTGACCTGACACTACCCTCACACTAATCTACTCTGACACTAAACATCCCTGATACTACTCTGTGCCAGCGCCTGGATACATGATAAATGCTTAAAGCAGCATTAAGTCCATACTGTTCCAGGCCTGTTTATTCTGTTTCATGATGGTTGAACAGAATGGCTATGACTGGTGGTGAAACTGATGATACTGGTGCATCTTGTTACTGGTCACTTGCCTGCACTGCACTGCCATGTTTTCTGTTCTCAGCTGGTTTTCATCTCTGATATCCTATGTTTAAACCTGTTTGTGTGTGTATGTGTGTGTACATGCGTAGATTTCGCAGGTTGTGTCACTACATCGTGACCCTGAGGTACTTTGAGATGTGCATCCTGCTGGTCATTGCTATGAGCAGTATTGCTCTTGCTGCTGAAGACCCTGTGTGGCCCGAATCCCCCCGGAACAATGTGAGCCAGTTCTTCTGCTCCGTCTGTTCTCTCACTACACTGCTGTGAAATCTGTGTTTCCACCATTGTGGAAACCAAATCTGTAACGTATACATCTATTCGTCCAGTGTTATTGCCCTTGATACTGTAGCGCAACACCATGTTCCCTTTCTCAATCTGCAGGTTCTGCGTTATTTTGACTACGTGTTCACAGGTGTGTTCACCTTTGAGATGCTTATAAAGGTAAACACTTTTAACACCATCTTAAACACCTTCTCTCAATGTACAAGGGAGCTGCATCCTACATAACCAATTGGATATTTGTAACTGCATTATGATATCCCTCCCTCTCTCTTTCTCTCTCTCTGTCTCTTTCTCTCACCTTCCTTCCCTGTCTGTCTTTCTGTCTGTCTCTCTCACTCTCAGATGGTGGATCTGGGTTTGGTACTTCATCAGGGCTCATATTTCCGTGACCTATGGAACATTCTGGACTTTATAGTGGTCAGTGGTGCCCTGGTAGCCTTTGCTTTCACGTAAGTGTCCTTCAGCACCCTTAACCATGTCCTGCTGTGTCACTGTGGTCTTGTGTCCTCAGTCTTTTTCTTTTCTCCCCATGCCTGCTGCCTGTCCTTTGTTCTCCTTCTGTCCCTACCGACCAAAAACCATGATGCAGCCAAATGGTTCCTGGACACCCTGGAGTGCCAGTTGTCCTTCCACTCACATAATCTTTCTCACAAACTTGAAATCTCTCTTTCGCCCTTATACATCAGTTCACTTTCTCTGTTGTGAACATGCTCTTGCTGTCTTACTAGTCTTCTAGTATATCCATTACAACTGGCTCACTATATTTCCAGGCACCATTCTATCTGAGTGAAGACTCAGGGCTCTTGTAACCCTTTAATTCCCAGATGCCCACTTCTGTGTCCATTTTCTAAACCATGTGAAATCCCAAGCGCAGGAAGGAAATACTAGAGAAATAAAACCAAAGTCTCCAGGTAGGGATGAGGAATTGAGGAGGTAAGGAAAGGGGGTTTGGTAAACAATAGGGTGTGGCAACATGGCCTTATTGAGGAAAAAATGTGTTTTAATATGCAACACATTAATTCGATTCAATTCAATTAAATTTTATTTGTATAGTGCTTTTTACAATAGACATTGTCTCAAAGCAGCTTTACAGAAATAGAAACATGGTATATAGATAATGAAAGTGTGAATTTTTCCCAACTGAGCAAGCCACTGAGTGGCGACGGTGGCGAGGAAAAACTCCCTAAGATGTTTAAGAGGAAGAAAACTTGAGAGGAACCCGACTCAGAAGAGAACCCATCCTCATCTGGGTAACAACAGATAGTGTGACATTAAAATTCTTTAGCAACTTAATTATTTAGCTGGTTTAGAGATTTTCTGTTCAGATACACCAGTAAAACTGCTACATTATAACATGTACAGTGAGTTAAATCAAGTGTAAAAGAGAAAAAATCACCAAAATGGCCTGCACTTGAGCTCCATGTTACAGCTGTACATCTTGAATGTCTTTAGTATGCATGGGTTCAGTAAGGACAAGATGCAAGATATGCTCATGACCTCAGAGTTGGACGAGCAGGCAGGACAACACACTGGGAGGAGACACTGTGGAACCTGATAGCACTGGACAGAAAAGATCCTCAATAATGCTTCCTCAAGCACCTCAGTGGAATGAAAAGGTAGATAAAGATTCTCCTGGACATCACAAAGGGGATGAGGTGAACTATTCTGAATGTTCTCTAAAACCTCTCCCATATTCTTCTGTGTCTCTGGCTTGTGTGGGTTTATACTCAGGCATATGACCAGTTTACCGAGCTACATGTTGTCTCCTGCAGTGATGGTTGCATTTTCTGTGAGTTAGATTTTAAAGACAATTTATTAAAATGGTACTGTGACCAGAATAATTGCACTATAAGAGTCAAGTGACCTGTGAGACTAAATGAGCTTGACCAAGGCAGAAACACAGGAACAGGGAAAAAAGCCTCTGGAGTTGCTCCTTGTCAAAGTGTAATGGAACATGCAGCAGATAGAGTTCACAAATAGGTAATTTTTTTTTGTTAACTTTGTATTCACTCTCACTTGATTCTGTAGTGTACCCATTCGCTTCTTAAATTAACCTAAGCCCTTCTTCTTCTTGCTCCTCTGGATTTTGACTTAAAGCTCCTTGTGAATGGGTTTGTTTTGGTGAGTTCATCATACCTCATACAAGAACAATCCTCTCCTACTCCCTCTCTTCCACCCATCCTCTCTCATTCTCTACTTTCATGCCTCGGGTGCTCCGGGGTGTCGCTGGCACCCTCTGGCTGTGAGTGGTGATGTCCATGTATGTTGTAAATGGTAAGATTGGTAGATGTTGCATATTTATACCCTCTGTGAGTACCTGTTTGTGTTTGTACTAGATTAGGTGTCCACATATAACACAACTTGCACTCTGTTCCATCATTTTTTGTGAATTCTTTCACTATCTCATATTGATGTTTTCCCCCCTCTTACATTCTTCCCCTATTTCAGTATGTCTGTGTTTTCTGTGCTCTGTCTGTGTTGGTGGTTGTGTTTGTTTTTCTGTGCGTGTTGTCTGTCTCTCTGGCCGTCTCTGATCCTCTCTGGTTTGCACACAGCGGAGGAGGTGATGGAGAAGGAGAGGGGTAATGTCTCTTTCTCTCTCTTTGTCTGTCTCTCTGATTGTTCCTCATGCCTGTTACACAGCCAGATTCTCCTACTCTTCACCTGATTACCTTAATCCATACTGCCATGCTTTCTCACACATAGAACACAAAACTAAGGGCAAGGCTGGCTTGTGGTGCATAATGTCACTCGCCAAAGCCTAGCCAAGCAGTTTAACTTTGTGTATGGCTAACACTGCAGCTGGTAAACTCTTGGTACACCCTGCTGTATGTGGACACCTAAATGTGTTAACATACGTATTTGTGTCTATGTGTTCGTGTGTGTCTGTGTTTTGTTTGAAAATTCTAACAGGCAAACTGTCCAAAATACTTTACACATGTTTTAGGAGTAAAAGTGGATATTGGAATAACTATAATGACTCATTTACTCACATTTGAGTCAGAAATTGCTATTTGTTTGTTGAAGCAATCATGACAGACTTACCGACTGATCAGCAGATTAACATTGATTTATTTGGAGAGTAACGTATGGAAAGGCAGAGCTATGTAAACCAACAAACAAGGAGACAGACAGACTGACCAATAGTTTATTTAGTCTCTAGACTGCATTAAGATGTCTCTTACCTGGCCTGAACCTGTGCTCACACAGACAACATGATAACACAATTATAGCCAATTGAACAGCCTGCCTCATATAGCAAATTTGTCTTTGTAGATGTGTAACGCCACTTTAACGCGCACAAAATCTAATTAACCAGCCATTTATTGTCTGGAGAAGAGTACTGGCTGGAGCTGATCTCTGCTGAGCCAAATAACTGCACAGTAGAGCAACTGCTGTTACATTACACACAAAATACACACCAACCTGAGTCAAAAATAATGTCCTGTTCTCTATTCTATCAAAAATGATGCAACTTTTAAATTTATTTTTAGTAATAATTAAGGGTTAATTAATGTCTTGTAAATATTAAAATGTTTGTGCATACTATAATATGGGACATGTCATGTAGTGTTAGTGGCTTCAGATGTCAGCAGAAGTCACTTGGTGTCACATAGAACTTAGAGGTACAGTCCACTCTGATGGTTTTGGAATAGTAAGGCCATTTTTTATTTTTGCTATACACTGAAGATGTTTGGGTGAATGAATAGATCAGAATTGCATCTTTCATTTCCTGATATTTACATCTAGAGGTGTAAAACGACTTAGAGTCAGACCACCCAATTTTTAAGTGAACAAAAAGTATAGGAACAGATAAGTCTTAAAGTAAAAACCATGTAAAATTTGGTTGCATATCTCTTGCTTGTAATAACTGCATCAAGCCTACGATTCACTGACATCACCAAACCGTTGGTTTCTTCTTTGTGATGCTTTTCTAGGCTTTTACTGCAGCCTCTTTCAGTTATTATATGTATCTGGGGGTTTCTCCCTTCAGTCTCCTCTTCAGGAGATAAAATGCTGCTCAGTTAGGTTAAAGTCTAGTGATTGTCTTGGCCAGTCTAAAACCTTCCACTTTTACACCCTGATAAAGTCCTTTGTTGAGTTGACAGTGTGTTTTAGATCATTGTCATGCTGCATGAGGAAGTTCCTCCTGATTAATTTGGATGCATTTCTCTGTAAATTGGCAGACAAAATGTTCCTGTAAACTTCTGAATTAATTCTGCTGCTACCTTCATGAGTTCCATCATCAGTAAAGATTAGTGAGTCTCTTCCAGAAGGAGCCATGCAAGCCCAAGCCATGACACTACCTCCACCATGTTTCACAGATGAGCTTATGTTTTGGATCATGAGCAGATCCTTTCTTTCTCCACACTTTGGCCTTTCCATCACTTGGGTAGAGGTTAATCTTTGTTCCAGATCTTTTGTGGCTCATCTCTATATTTCTTTGCAAATTCCAGTCTGGATTTCTGATTGTTACTGTTGTTGAGTGGTTTGCATCTTGTGGTATGGCCTCTATATTTCTGCTCACAAAGTCTTCTTCAACTGGTGGATTGTGATACCTTCACCCCAGACCTGTGAAGGTGGTTGGTGATGTCACTGACTGTTGTTTTGGGGTTTTTCGTCACAGCTCTCGCAATGTTTCTGTCATCACCTGCTGTTGGTTTCCTTGGTCGACCTGTTCCATGTCTGGTTGTCAGTACACCACTGTCTGATGGAGCGTGAATTGTGTGTGTGTGATACAAAGGGGCAGATTTCAGGGTCATAAATCTTTACAGGAAATAGTCACAAATTTTTCATTCATTCAGGACTTCATGCACATGTACGTTCACATATATGGGCAATTAAGTGAAGCTAATCTACATTGATTAGCCATAACATTAAAACCACCTGCCTAATATTGTGTAGGTTCTCCTGGCAGATCCTGAAAGTCCTATAAATTGCAAAGTGGGGCATTCATGGATCGGACTTGTTTGTTCAGGACACAGATGCTCGATCAGACTGAGATCTGGGAATTTGGAGGCTGAGTCAACATCTTGAACTCTTTGTCATGTTCCTCAAACCATTCCTGAACAATGTTTGCAGGGCGCATTATCCTGCTGAAAAAGGCAAATTCCATTAGAATACCGTTGCCATGAAGGAGTGTAGTTGGTCTGCAACAATGTTTAGGTAGGCAGTACATGTCAAAGTCCACAAGAATCCACATGAATGCCAGGACCCAAGGTTTCCCAGCAGAGCATTGCCCAGAGCATCTTACTACCCACACCAACTTGCCTTCTTCCCATAGTGCATCCTAGTGCCA
Source organism: Ameiurus melas (assembly GCA_012411365.1). Taxonomy (NCBI): domain Eukaryota; kingdom Metazoa; phylum Chordata; class Actinopteri; order Siluriformes; family Ictaluridae; genus Ameiurus; species Ameiurus melas. The sequence goes on from CM022753.1 coordinate 23,597,508, forward strand.
TATCTTCCCCAGGTAAGCAACGCACACGCACCCAGCCGTCCACATGATGTAAAAGAAAACGTGATTCGTCACATCTGGCAACTTTCTTCTATTGCTCCATGGTCCAGTTCTGATGCTCACGTGCCCATTGTAGGTACTTTCGGTGGTGGACAGGAGCGAGCATGGGAACTCTGACTGGTCTGCAGCTATGCAGCCCCATACACAGCTAACTGCAATACACTGTGTTTTCTGACTCCTTTCTAGCACAGCTTTAACTTTTTCAGCAGTTTGTGCTACAGTAGCTCTTCTGTGGGATCGGACCAGACAGGGCTAGCCTTTGCTCCCCACAGGCATCAATGAGCCTTGGGTGCCCATGACCCTGTCATCGTTTCACCAGTTGTCCTTGGTTGGACCACTTTTGGTAGGTACTAACCACTGCATACTGGGAATACCCCACAAGACCTGTTGTTTTGGAGATGATCTGACCCAGTCATCTAGCCATCCCACTCTGTGCCTTGTCAAAATCACTCAGATCCTTACGCTTTCCCATTTTTCCTGCTTCTGACACATCAACTTTGAGAACTGGCTGTTCACTTGCTGCCTAATATATCCCAACCATTGTCAGGTGCCAGTGTAATGAGATAATCAATGTTATTCACGTCACCTATATGTGGTTTTAATGCTATGGCTGATTGGTGTAACTACTATTGTGTTTTGGGAGGCACTAGGAAACTGGAGAACTTGAAAAAAACCCACATGTACACGGGAACAACATGCATTTATTTGGAGACCCTGAACCTGTGAGATGGCAACACTACTTGCTGTACCAATATCCCACCTATTTACACGCTTTCAGTTTATTGAAATTCTCGTCAAGAAGTTCTTCAATTCATTCTTCAATACTTTGCATGTTAGATTAGAGCTCTTGGGCTGTTGCATCTAGACCAAACACTTTAGAACAAATATTTGCTGTACAGACCACAAGAATCAGGAGGTAGAAAGTGCAGATGAATTAAGACTATTGCATCTTCAACATTAATATAATGTAGCATAAAAACACATACCAAAAATAAAATCAAAATTTATTATATTCCAAGAATGAAATAAAGATCTAATAGGCATGTGACAAAAGCGAGTCAGTTGCTTAACAATGAACAGTAAAATGTATTAAGGCTCAGTCTCACGTTGATTAAGGACTCTATACAGGCAGTAATTAGCTTGACTGGTAGTTTATTAGACTGGCTAGCAGTGAGAGTGGTCCAGAAGTCTGACCATGGAGCCCAAATCCAGCTCTAGGTACCATGCCCCTTCCATTCCACGTTTTACAGTTAAACAGTATTTACTAGTGAATTAGGAGCTATGAGCCTGAGAAGAAACACGTAAAAACTTTCAGAAGAAATACTTGGCAAATTTAAGTGATTTGACAGTATTGATTATTCTAGCCTCGTTTGTGCTTGGGCCTGTGACCTGTTTACTGAATGTGAGTGCGGATTTATCCCATTAACCACTCATTTGTCTGTCAGTTTATGATTAGTTGTAAGAGAAGTATTGTGGTTGGTAACACAGCATGTACTGGAACAGTGCTAGACCTGTGGGGTGATGCTGTGATTAATTCTGCACAGATTCTGCAGAGGGAACAGGTCTCTCTCCAGTGTGTGAAAAGAAACCTCTCAAGCTCTTAATTGGCTAACAGAATAGGCTTGAAACACTTCCATAACGATGATGATAAATCATTGTTTTTGGGGCCTATGTGAGAAATCTGCTACAAAAGGCATTTGGTAGTCATGTCTGCCCTTCTCAGAAGCATGTTCATCAAGAAGCACTCGTGGATGCTTCAAATCACTGGGACCTCGTGTTTCTGCAACTTTCTGATGAGCACAGGTAGCATCATATTTTTTTTTTAGGTCTGTAAGAAATAGTTATTAAATAGTATAAAGTTCAAATGGAAGATAAACTGAAACTTTCCTTGAGAGTGAATGACTTGTTAGTCATTTGTCACTGATGTGAATGACTGACAGAGGAAATGAATGGTTCATTTAGAAGAGCAACTGTGCAACTAAAAAAGTAAGTGTGTGTGTGTGTGTTTGTGTGTGTGTGTTTGTGGAGAAGGGGGGTGTATTCCAAATATCCAGATATCAAATGTCATAATGGCATTATGATCACGTGATCGCGACACATTCCTGGGCTGATCATGTTTTACTACCATATAATAATAACAACATATTTGTCCTACTTACCCTTGCCTGTGTGTGTGTGTGTGTGTGTGTGTGTGTGTGTTCATGCCATTTGTGCATGTCAGGTATGATCAAATGCAGTCTTGCACTCTTTATTTCTCTCTTTCTTCTGTGTGTCACATATTGATGTTTTTTCCTCCTTCAAACTCCTCCTTTCCCTCCCCATGACTGTATATA
>CM022753.1:23602397-23654897 GCA_012411365.1 Ameiurus melas
GTGTGTGTGTGTGTGTGTTTTCTTCAGCTGTAGTTCTGTATTTCTCTGATATCCTATTATTGAAATGTGTTTCCTCAGGCTGTGTTTGACTGCGTGGTGAACTCGCTGAAAAATGTGCTGAACATCCTCATTGTCTACATGCTCTTCATGTTCATCTTCGCTGTGGTGGCCGTGCAGCTCTTCAAGGGAAAATTCTTCTACTGCACCGATGAGTCCAAAGAATTTGAACGTGACTGCAGGTCAGATCACACACACTCACACACACACATACACACACAGAGATCCAGCATGGAAACAAATTATGAAATTTGTAGATTTATTCTTTAATCTAAAGTGACCTATAACTTTAATTTAGTAGTCCAGGGCCTAACCACTGAGGAACCACTGCTTTTAAATGAAATTTTTAGACGATCATCCCTATCATTATGCTTCTTTTCCCCCAGTGTTCTCCCTAATTTGATCATTTTGCCATTTTTGCATCTATTTGAACTGCTGCTCATGCTGTGTCACAGGGCAACACACACACACACACACACACACACACACACACACACACACACACTGCTATCAAAGAAGGAAACACACTTTAAATAAAAACTGGGATACTGTAGAAATGGCATGACTGCAAGAAAGATCTGATTTAAAATACATTATATTGAAGGGTGTACTCACCCTAGTCAGTGTTTACCACACCCGAGAATGTTTGACCCGCAAAGTCCAGTTTGTTTGACTAGTGTGATCGCTCCATACCTATACTCCACACTTCATCCAGGCCCGCTTGAAGAGGTGGGCCCAGGCAGGATTCAGTTGGACTCGGGCACGGTACGCATCTAGTATGATTGATAACTGGGGTGGAGCACAGAACTTGAAACATGTCATCAAAAGTGTGACCGTTCTGTTTGAGAATATGTGAGTTTATAATGGGTCTGGTTCTCTTATTGATGGACGGGAATTGTAGTCTGCAAGTAAAGCTGCAAACTCCTTCTGCAACATCAGCTGTCTCCATAACAATCTTCTTATTGTGCAGCACGATTAAGTAAAAATCGCTGCACTGCATAAGTGATAAATATATTAGGCATATGAGAGGGCCGTGTGTCACCGCACCTTAAACGACTCCAAATATGCCACAAAGTAAATAATGTTACAATGATGCACTACATTGTGCTATGTGAGAGTTTTTTTCAAAACAAAAAGTTGCATCTTTTTGACATAAGCATGCTCAGACCTGGAACGTTTAGTGCAGTGTGAGTGCATTTCAACGGGGGAGTGGGGACAATTGTGCCTAGCGTGAGTACGCCATTAGTGAGAAATAGGTGAAGTTAAATGACCAGGCCGGGGGTTAGTGCGCTGGTCAAGTGGAGTGAGGGAGAACCCGAACAGGAGCAGAACTAGACAGAACTGGAGCATGTTTATAACGTTTCAGAGACTGGTTGTGTTTTAGGGGTGAATACCTGGTGTATGAGCGAGATAATGAAGTGAAGGCGCAGAAACGAGAATGGAGGAAATACGATTTCCACTATGACAATGTGCTTTGGGCTTTGCTTACACTCTTCACTGTTTCTACGGGAGAAGGCTGGCCACAGTGAGTAAAACAACACACAAATTTTATATCAAACAAAATGTAAGTTATTGTAAAAAAAAAAAAAAAAAGTAATGAGAGACTTCATCTCTTTATCTTCACCAGGGTTCTGAAACACTCCGTTGATGCGACTTATGAGAACCAGGGTCCAAGTCCTGGTTACCGCATGGAGATGTCCATCTTTTATGTGGTCTATTTCGTGGTCTTCCCCTTCTTTTTTGTCAACATCTTTGTTGCCCTGATCATCATTACCTTCCAGGAACAAGGGGACAAGATGATGGAGGACTACAGCCTGGAGAAGAATGAGGTAAGTGAGCTTCCTAGGGTGGCTGTGGCTCAGGTGGTAGAGCTGGTTTGTCCACTAATCGTAGGGTTGGAGGTTCGAGTCCCGGCCCACATGACTCCACATGCTGAGGGGTCCTTGGACAAGACACCCCAAGTTGCTCCCGATGGAAAGTTAGCGCCTTGCATGGCAGATCTGCTACCATTGGTGTGTGTGTGAATGGGTGAATGAGACACAGTTTAAAGCGCTTTGGATAAAAGCACTATATAAGTACGCCATTTACCATTAATAATGATAGATTGTTCAGGTAGATGTGCTACATCACGTTCAAACCTCCATATAAAATAATTATGTACACATAACCTGTGTGTTTTCTGGATATCTGCTGCTCTTCTAAAACTTGCGGTGTGTTTTACAGAGAGCCTGTATTGACTTCGCCATCAACGCCAAGCCTCTGACTCGCCACATGCCACAGAACAAGCAGACGTTTCAGTACCGCATGTGGGAGTTTGTGGTGTCGCCGCCGTTTGAGTACACAATCATGGCCATGATCGCCCTCAACACCATTGTGCTCATGATGAAGGTGTGACACAATTTTTTTTTAATTTGATCTTCTGATCTTTCAGCTTGTCTCTTCCTGATCTGTTATTCCTTCGCTTGTGTTATGTAAGAATAATCTTTTAGCAGTTTGTTGTTGTTGTTATTATTATTATTATTATTATTATTATTAAAACAGTGTTTGGTATATGATCAGAGTTATTTATTCACACACTCAGTGCTGATTGTATACTACTGTTCTACTTACTGTAAAATAGTTACATAAAATATCTATTACATAGCAGTGTGTGTGTGTGTGTGTCTTTTCAGTATGACGAAGCTACAGATGCCTATGAACAAATGTTAGCCAACCTGAACATTGTGTTCACATCATTGTTCTCTTTAGAATGTGTGTTAAAAATCATCGCCTTTGGTGCACTGGTGAGTGAACATGTGAGTGTGCATGTGTGTGTGTGTGTGTGTGTGTGTGTGTGTATGGGGGTGTGTGTATGTGTGTGATGACCAAGATGTTTCTTTCTTTTTAACACAGAATTATTTTAAAGATGCCTGGAACATCTTTGACTGTGTAACGGTCCTCGGCAGCATCACTGATATTTTAGTCACAGAGCTGGGGGTAAGTGTGTTTTTGTGTGTGTGTGTGTGTGTGTGTCTGCGTCTGTGTGTGTGTGTGTGTGTCTGTGTCTGTGTGTGTGTGTGTGTGTGTGTGTGTGTGTGTGTGTGTGTTTGAGAGAGAGAGGGGGACGACGACTCTCTTTTTATGCTTTAAAAGTAAAAATCTATTTTTCTTTCTTTCAAGAGAAATTGAGACATTTAAGGTTAATGTTGTTCTTTTAAAATTGTTTTTTCCCCCCAGTGTTGTAATGAATTATGTTTTATTAATTGTCCCTTTTAATTGCTAAACTTTATGTTAAGCTGTTTTTAACTGATAATTTTGATTGCGATGTTCTGCTTAATGATTATTCATTCCTGGTTTTATCTTTTTTTTTACATGCTTTCTTTAATCTCTGCCCTCTGACGAATTCATCCAATCAAAATGCACTATGAAACTCATGTGTCCGTCTGTGGCCTGGCCGGCCAATCACACTGGTTGTTATATCAACCTCCAAAAATGCTGCTATAAACCATGCATCTGCAACATCTCCATTGTAGATGGTTTGTAATTTTTTGGAAATTTTGATGCACTTGTTTTCCTGCTGTGGCTAATGATGGTGATGATGATGCATGTGCTTGAGTATAATGACTTCTGACCTTCTGCTCTGTGTGATATTGGGGTGCTACCCCATTCCCTATATACTTTGTATTCCATCCCTTGTCCACACACACACACACACACACACACACACACACACACACACACACACACACACACACACACACTTTTGCAGTAGTAAATATGTTAGTTTTAGGATATCTGCATGCTGTTTCTCCCTTTTAACTTTAAAACACTGAATAGAAACAAAACAAATCCAGGTGTAAAGAACCTCAAAGACATTTCCATCATCTGCCAGTAGAGGTCACTGATTGTTCTTTGGCATGGTGGAGGCAGAGCTGAACTCATGATGGGTTCCTGGTGAAAAGACAACCTGCATGCACACACTGCATAATCCATGATTCCACATCTCCTTTTCTCTCTGTGTGTGATGAGGTGCTGGGTTTAAGGACACACCCTTTAATAATTGAATAATACTTCAGTGACAAATTCTTTATTGTTTTGTTCCAGACCAAAATGAACAGGATCTATAAAAGCCTGACTCCACATCAAGGCTCAGAAACTAATACAATTTAAACTAGCAACATTTTCTCAATTTGTGTTATTTGCATTACCACATACTTCTACACTAATGTTAGTCAAATTGTTTTCTTAACTAAAAATACGTTATTCATAAATAATTCATGCAGCATCATATTAAATGCGCAAGTTCGTTGTGTTAGTCTCTCTAGAAAAGGCAGTCTGCTAAATGTGGTGGATCTGTTGTCTATCCTGGGAACACTAGGAATGAGGTGGGAATACAACCTGGATGGGACACCAGTCTGTCTCAGAACACCATGCACACACACAGACACAGTTTGGACACCCCTGGCCAAAATACAGTACAGTATTTTGTTGATTGAAGTGACTGAAGTCAACACAACCGATTCCAGTAAATATCAACAAAATTGAAAGCAAATGTGACACAATCAGTCAGGAAACTAAAGCTGAAAAGAGATTAACTACTACAAAAGGACAATGATCCAAATCACACTCGATATCAACCACGAACTACTTCAAGAAGCTGAAGCTTTTGGGGTGGCCTTCATAGTACCCTGACTTGAACATATTGGAAGTGCAAGGCCAATTCATTTCTTTGTGCTTTACACCAAAGACATTTGGGTTTCAGATCAAAAGATGGATATGAGACAAGAATTTAGGATTTCAGCTTTTATTTCTTGCTGTTTACATCTAGATGTGTTAAACAATATAAAACATAGAACATAAAAATTGGCCTTGCTGTTCCAATAGTTTCGATGGGGAGTGCATGTAGTTTGAGGCGTGCCCAAACATTTGTAAACACACACACCCACCCACCCACACACACACACAGAGGAACCTGGAAGAAACCATGCAGACATGGGGAAAACCTGCAAAACTCCACACACAATTGCACAAGATCAGGACGGAACAGGAAACCCCTGTTAACACACTTTATATTAGTTTTTTTATTATTATTTTTGTGGACTCTTGCTTTTGGTATCCTATTTCCAATATTTGGAGTATCTAGGTTGCAGTTTAGATTTTTTACTATTTATTCTCACCATCCTTAAACCCAAAACCTTTTACCTTTGTCCTCGCTAGAACTCAGCGTGAGTTGCTGTTAGCTGTGTATGAGATTAGCATGCCATGGTCTAGCTGTCAGTGTTGAGCCTCGACCTTCTTGGTCAGTGCATTTGGTTGATGGAAGCTTGAATTTAGGGATTTTGCACCGTCTTTCCCAAGTGGATGAAGATATTTGGGATCTATCTTTTCTGTCTGAATTGCACTCCCTCCTTCCTCCTTTTCTTTCTCATTCTGCTTCTCTCCTTCTCTTGGATATGCTGGTTCTGCTCAGTGCTGCCACATTAAGTCTCATTTTCTAATGTCTCTGTACCTTCCTTAGTTTGTCATACCCCCTTTTTTATTTTGCCTACAAATACAAACATAGAAATTACACTTTAACAAGAAACTGACATTTTATCTATCTATCTATCTATCTATCTATCTATCTATCTATCTATCTATCTATCTATCTATCTATCTATCTATCTATCTATCTATCTATCTATCTATCTATCTATCTATCTATCTATCTATCTATCTATCTATCTATCTGTCTATCTGTCTGTCTGTCTGTCCTTCTTTCTGTAGAATAACTTCATCAATCTGAGTTTTCTGAGACTCTTCAGGGCTGCTCGTCTTATTAAGCTCCTCAGGCAGGGTGAAACTATTCGCATCCTACTCTGGACTTTTGTTCAGTCTTTTAAGGTAAAAAAAAAAAAAATGCATTAACGCACTCATAAATACACAAACACAGAAAGAGACAGTGCTATGCTGTTAAAACTGTTTTGCTGAGATTATCTGAGTAGTCAGTGGAAAGCAATGGACCCCCAGACCTTCTAGTTATTGAACACCTCTAAGCATTCTACCAGTAAGGCTTCCATCATATTGTTACCTGAGTACTAACTGTATGTGTTTTTGTGCAGGCCTTGCCATATGTGTGCCTACTCATTGCTATGCTGTTCTTCATCTATGCCATCATTGGCATGCAGGTGAGATGGGAGCAGAAGCCTCCTCCATTTCAGTCCCACACATGGGTGTCTTTTAGCACAAGTGAGAGTTTGTTTTAAAGCAAAATGTAGGAAATGTTGAAAAACCTGCTATGACAGAAAAATTAAGATGTAATTGCATGCCTCATAGCTGTTTGGGAACATTGCAATCGAGGAAGACAGAGACAGCTCCATCAACCAGCATAACAACTTCAGGACTTTTTTCCTGGCACTTATTCTGCTTTTCAGGTGAGTCACTTCTTTGAAACAGCCCATGTCAGTAACAATAACTCGTTTATAGTTCTGTAGCTAAGTTTATATCTGTGTGAATATGCAGGAGTGCAACAGGAGAGGCATGGCATGATATCATGCTATCATGTTTGGGAGGGAAGGTCTGTGATCCCCTCTCTGGGAACACGGAGCCAGAGTGTGGAAGCGAGTTTGCATATCTTTACTTTGTCTCCTTCATCTTCCTCTGTTCCTTCCTGGTGAGAATGTGTCCTCTCTTCAACTTTCTGTAATGGCTTGTTTTGTTTCAAATCACAGTTTGTTGAGAGAATTTTAACAGGGTTAACCGTACAAGAATTTATTTTCATAACGAAGCTTGAATATCAGGTAGATACATGTGCTAGGGTTAGCGTTGGGGTTAGGTACGGTGTGATTAGTAATTAGCATTTTAGTGACAGAGTGTTTAGGACCACACTACTGGTATACCCCAGTTCAAATTGAAAAAAAATCTGAAAAAGAAGGTGGTGATCAATCACTGGTTCTCTATCTGGATCTTGAAAAACGTTTCTTGGAACGACGAAGAGAATATGTACAATTGTGTCCATGTGTCCATTTGGAATCTTTCATCTTAGCTCCATCACTAAACTTGTAAAGAACCACAACTCAACAAGGAGATTACTGCCTTTTTCTGACCAGGACTGTGAATTATGAAAAAGCCAGTGATAGCAGTATCACTGGAGTAGTGGAGTATTGGAGTAGTCTTGCTGAAAATCCTCATGAAACATCTGTAGAATGTTAGTTTAGTGCAGAGAACATGCTGTAGATGATGTGTTGGGGAGCGGTGGAACACACATTTGGAACAGATGGTTTACGTCTCTAGAAATTTCCCTGAAATCTAATACATGGAGTCTAATACATAGTAAAATGGAGAGCTCTGTTAGTCCTTTAGGATATTACAGCCTGAAAGCTAAACTGTTTTGAGTCAGGACTGAAGGTTGCTCACTCTATAAAGACCAAAATCTCTTTTCTTAGGTGGGCATATAGCTGGGGAGAGACAGGAATGAGAGATGTAAAGCGTGCAGGTTAAGAAGCACTTCAGATGTAAAAGTTAGTCCCTGAGCTGAGTGGTCTTATGTTTATATTAACTCGATTCCAGTACTGGCTGTAGTCTAAAGAAGTCTTCAGTGATTCCCAAAAACAGTAATATGAAAAGAAAGAGCAGGCAAAAAAGCCAGCTCAAACTTGCAGCATAATACATACTGATCTGTGTGAGGTTTGAGTAAAGTTGTGTGCTAACCCTGTGTGAATTTTATGAAATGACTCTGATTCGTTTGTGTTTGTTTGTAGATGTTGAATCTTTTTGTGGCTGTTATAATGGATAATTTTGAGTACCTGACAAGAGACTCCTCAATTCTGGGACCTCATCACCTAGATGAGTATGTGAGGATCTGGGCAGAATATGACCCTGCAGCCTGGTGAGAAATTCTCCACACATTCATCTTCATTAACTTACATGCTTACACAATTAAACAGTTAACTCACACACATTATTTTAATATTTATGCTGTACCTATAATGCTACATTTTAATCAAACTTTTATCACACCTGCGCCTACAAGTTCACCTACACAAGTACCTACGCCATCAACAAAACCTACACCGTCACCTACACCATTACTTACACTTACATCTCTCTGTTTGCTGTGCTAATGGAAGCCTGTTGCTGCAGCCAAGCGTAGTGCATTTTAGTTTTAGACTTAGAGTCACTCATCTTGAGTTAGTTATTTCTAGTGCGGCTCAGGAGCTCATGATGCAATGCTGCAGATGTTGGGCTGGAGCAAAACAAAGAGCAATGAAACAACAGTTTAAACAATGCCTTCCATCAGTCAGCATGGGAAATAAGTGGTCTCTGGCTGATAAAATATATGAACTTGGAACACTGACAAAATATCAAATGGTATACAGAGAATGTAGCATCATTTGCCTTACCATGGCTACATGGCTACAGGCACATATCCCCAGTGCCAATGCTACCATCACTGGCTTTCAGATGGCATGGTGAGGAATGGGACACCAAATGGAGTGGGAAGGGGAAAGGTTTGGTCCTTGCTGTGCTCATAAACAACAAATTATGTAATCCTGGACATTTGTAATGTTGACATTTAATTGTTGACTGTGGGTTTGTGCCCAACTATCTGCCAAGAGAATTCCTGGGCGCTATTATTGTTGCTGTTTACATTCCTCCTTCTGCACTGTTGGAAGCAACTGGTGACATTGTCCACACCATGACAACTACACTGCGAACACAACACCCCAATGCTTTTCTGGTTAGCTCTGTCGACTTTCTCTCCTCCACTCTGCCTACTATGCATCAATTTGTTTGACCAGAGAGAACAAAACACTGGATTTACTGTATGCAAATATTAGATGTGCATACATTTCTACTGAAATTCTCTCACTTGGAAGAACAGATAAGAATTTGTTCCTGCTCACTCCCAGCTACACACCAGCTGTCTGGTAACATCAGGCCCTCAAAAGTTAGGAAATGAACTATTGAAGCTGTGGAGACTCCACAAGGCTGTTTTGAGACCATGTTTTTTGTGATCCACATGGGGAGTATGAGTAACTGTGTCAGTGACTACATCAGTTTCTGTTTTGAAAACATCACTCCCACCAGAAAAATTCACTGTTTTTTCTCCCGTTTATTTGCTAATCCTTTTCTCTGCCAAGTCAGTGTAGATGATGGCGTTATCTAAAAAATGTACAAAAAGTATAGTGAGGGTCATGTGGCTTTAACACCATACAGCCCTCCTTGCTTGGTGAAAAGCATAAGGCAATGCAGGTGGACACCACCACCTCCTCCTGGATCACTGACATCCTGTGCATATAAGGAACTGTGTGTTGGACAAAGTGGTAAGCAACATAGGAGCTCCGCAAAAAACAGTTCTATCTACTTTCTTGTTCACACTGTACACCTCAGATTTGAAGTACATTTCAAATAAATGTCATCTACAGAAATTTTCTGATGACTCTGCTGTAATGGGGTGTATAAGTGAAGGGCATGAGTCTGAGCACAGAGCTTTGTTGAATGGTGAAGAAGGAACAACCTACAGCTCAACATGGCAAAGACAAGGCAGGTGGTGGACTTTAGAAGATCTAAGACCGTACTGACCCATATCTCTATCCTTGGGGTGGGCATGAAATACTGAGACAGTCTACAAGAAGGGACAGAGCAGACTCTATATTTTGAGGAAGCGCAGGTCATTCAATGTATGCAACAGAATGCCTTGTATGGTCTGCCAGTCAGTTATGCTGAGGCAGTGACTTCAGAGCAGGAGATGCCAGCAGACTAAAACTGGGACTAAACTGGACTCCCTGCTCATCATGAACAATTTCTCACCCCCTCCATGAACATCAGCCATGCAGCATAGCACTTTCAGCACTGTATTTATTATTATTTATTCTATTTTGATTTTTATTTTGGACCCTCACACACTCACTTTATGATCAGTTGTATAACAGTCATTTAACTTTTTTTTATTGCTACTTAGCATTTAATTTTTAAAATCATATTTATCTTTATTTACTTAGTTTAATTCCATATGGGTACTGTAACCTGATTTTCTGTGCATTGTCTATGTCCTTATAATTACTTATAGTTTATTGTACTGCTGCAACAAAACAATTTCTCTAACGGATCAATAAAATACACTATATACACCATCACCTACACCATCATCTACACCATCACCAATACCTTTACTGAAATGTGCACCATCACCAATACCTACACTGACATGTACATCATCACCTATACAAGCCCCCCAGCTACAGGTGATGTTACCTTCCATTACTGAGGAATGTGAAATGTGCAGGCCTGGTATTTGAAGGAGGAGCTGCATCTAATCCATTGTTTCCCCGTCGCGCAGGCAGCGGCAACCCCACCACACAGAGGGGATGATGGATTGTCAATATCCATTCATTCCCTTCTCTCCCCATATCCTGTCCTGTGAATTGGTGCCCCCCTATGTGTCCCCATCCCCTGTCTCTGGAATATGGGATACTTTGACCCAAACTTACTGTGCTAAGCTCCTGTCCCAGTCCTAATTACAGGGCACACTAAGTTTCTGAGTATCTGCATTCCAGTGACCATATGACCACTCACTAATCTCCTTTTTAAATAAAAAAAAAGAAAAAAAACAATGAAAAATATATCCTTTTTTTTTCTTTCTCAACAATCATACTAGCAGCTTCAATGGCTGATAAGTAAGACAGTTGGTGTGTTTGTGAATGTAATCCTGTTCTTTTTCTGTGTGTAATCTGTTTCTTCTTCCTGTACCTGTCTCTGTTGTGTGTTTTTACTCTAACCTCCCTGTATTCTTCTTGCAGCGGGCGCATTCATTATAAGGATATGTACAGTTTATTGCGAGTTATCGACCCCCCACTGGGCTTAGGAAAGAAATGCCCTCATAGGGTGGCCTGCAAGGTTTGATTTCCACTAAAAAACTAATAGCACCTGCTAGCATCCAGAATGGAATGACTCTTGCTTATCTTCAGTTTTTTTTTTCTTTTTGTTTCTCTTTTTGAAAACATTCCACCATTTCAACTTGCATTCTGATATGAAAAAGAGAATGTGCAGGACAATGCAGACACTCTCAGACGCATGAAATGTCCCACTTTGAATGAAAATAGCAAAAATACAGGAAACACTTAAAGAAAATAAAGATGCCATTTTTGTTTTTTGCTTGCTAGGCTTAGCTGACATGGTAGCGTGCATTGTTCTGGTTGGGGGGAGAAACTGCATTGACATAAAAGTGCCATTATACTGTCATGTCTGCAGCGGGACTTTATGCCTGTTCTATGAACCTTTACATAGAACATCAAGGGTGAGATAGCCAGTCCACCCTCTTTCCTCCTACTCTTCCCTTCTTTCTTGTCTTCTTTCCACTTGTTATCTTCACAGCAGATAAAACAGGCATCAGAGTGAGAGACCATGGAACCTCTCTCCATTCACCAGTCTAAACTAGTAACCTTCTTTTTTTTGTTCTGTTCTCCTCCCCCACCTTCTTCTCTTTCCTTTGGATTTTCTCCCTCTTTCCCCCATGCACCTGGTGTGGTCATGCTGTTTTTTGGTTTTTTGGTCACCCCAGTGGCAGGATCAGTTACAGAGATATGTATGACATGCTCAGGCAAATGTCACCGCCATTAGGCCTGGGGAAGAAGTGCCCTGCACGGGTTGCATACAAGGTAGAGGGAACTGACTCCGAGTGGCCACAAGCTGTGTGTCGTACCTGTTGGTGTTTACTTTTTCTTTGTCTCCCTCTCTTTTTTGCCCTCCTTTGTTCTCTGATGTGAGGCAAATGCTGTTGTGATTCTTTGGCTTGGGGGGGTTCGTGGTGGTGGGGGCATTAAGTGTTAGCTAGGCCAATCCACAGGGAAGCGGGAACGGAAGGACCTTCTCAGTGCTTTTGCACCGCATAAGGACATACATACTACATACATATTACATACATACACACACACACACACACACACACACACACACACACACACACACACACACACACACACACACAGTCTTAGACACACTCAGAAACATGCCCGTGCTCATGTGGTCATGAATTGTAGAAAAAACATCAAAATGGTTAAACAATAATAATTACAGGAATTATGATCTAGTTCAATACATTAAAGCAAATGCCAGTGCTTTAATGTAAAATGAAATGTAAAGTTATTTTTTTTAAAACTTTTGAACATATTTGAACATTTTACAAAATTATACATCAGTGGAATAGACATGTGCGCGACACACACTACATGCAACACATACATGTTCAGACACAGGCGTGTGCGTGTGCGTCAGTGGTGGAAAGGTCTAAAGGACTTCAGTCCTCCGAATCCCTCAGTCCTGTGGATGGCACTTTCTCAAAATCTTTCTGTGCGGACCAGCTTTCTCTCTCTCTCTCTCTCTCTCTCTCTCTCTCTATCTCTCTCTCTCTCTCACACACACAAACATACACACACACACATGCACACACACACAGACACACACATACTTTACAGGACAGAGGTAAGTCATAGTAGTATTACATTTATATTTAACAATCTTGTACTTGGAGTCAATGCAAAATAATTCCCAGACACAAGAGGAATTTTGTTCAGATTTTTTCCCTAAACATTGTGAGTAAGGACATAGTTTTGTGGCAAAAGTCCAACAGATATCTTATAAGTCAACAATTTTCACTTAATTTCCTCTGTCAATGCAGTTGTACTGTGTTTCTGGCCCCTCCTCTTGGCATTCAGTCTCGCCCTATGCATGGCCAGCCTCCTGGGACACTGCCATCCCCCTCTGCCCTCCGTCTCTCTCTCTCTCTCTCTCTCTCTCTCTCTCTCTCTCACTCACCCTCTCTCTCTCTCTCTCTCTCTCTCACACACACACACACACACACGCTCCCAGTCCTCTGAACACACTACTCACACTTTTCATTTATCCCTTTATTTAAAGAAGCATCCAAACCAAGTCTCCATAATTTAACTGGATCCAGTTGTAGTTAGAAAATCGGTTTGTAGTAAAAGAGTGTCATATTAGTTCATAGTCATATTTGAGAAGTGAAAAGTAACAGCAATATAAAACAGAAAGTTGTTGTAAAATTTAACGTTAATGAGATATAAAGAATTTACAGAATGGTGGAGAATCTTGACTACTCTTCATTGATAACTTTCCATCACAGTATAATTGATAAATTATGGATTTTGGATGGAATGCTACTTTCATCTCTATTTTATTCTATTTTGGCTATTCTCTGTCATATTCTCTTAAAGTGTTTCTTAAATTAATTTCCTTCTTTCATATGATATTTACACCATGCATCATTTTCTTATATTTTAAACTTTCCTTAGTTTTATCTGCCTGTTTTATCTTAACTCCAAACGTAAACATTTTCCACTTTTCATGCTCCATTGATTTAGTCAGGTAGTCCCCCAGTTGTATCTCATCTTACTGTTCAATAGTGCTTCCTTTTAAGCAAATCAGTATTTTAAACGTATCTGTAAAATTTCATCATATAACTTCATCCTCCTTAGTGTTTAAAGCTTTGTGCTACTGGTCAGAAAGTTTGTGTTTAAATCCCAGCACCACTGTTGGATCCTTTAGCAAGCTTCTTAATCCTCAACCGTATCTTATTTCAGTTGTCTCTCTGGATAAATATGTCAGTCAGATGAATAAATGTAAAGGTAAATTGTATTTGTCCAGTGAATGAGACAAGTATTGAGTGATACAGTGACGCCAGTGATTAGTAGACTGTTAGAAAACTCCAGGAGGAGAGATGGACTGAGATGTTGAGATGTTGCACACATTAGTCTGTGGCTGGTACTCACCAGTAAGGCTCACTGTAATCAATAGGTTTTTACAGGATGGGTCTCCACATTATAGGTATACATTAGCGCTCATAAGAGTGTTCTTAGAAGGACCATAATGATGGAAAATCTGAATAAAATTTGAGAATGAGATGACAATACTAGTGGAAATATGTGACCAGGGTAAGATTGGAACCAGGTTTCCAGATGGGAGAAAACATCACGTTTTAGTATTATAAACTTTAAGTGCATGTACTGCAGGATTATTATAGGGGAAATGGCTATCATAAAGTCATTTCTCAGCTTTCATACAGCTGATTGTCTAGGAATTTTTTAGAGAACCAGGGAAACATGCTTTATATGATCTTATGTGCTTTATATGAGTTTATGAAAAGGTCTTCAAATAAACAGAACTTCCTATCTCTCTGACATATTGCGGAGCACTAAACAGAGAGGTGTGTTGTCGAGCACGTATGGCATTACTTTACAAAAATACATGTTTTAATGCTTTTTTTAGTAATAAATATGGTTTATCATCCATCCATAAGGATTAGTTATATAAATAAGAGAATATTAACCTTAAATATAAAAGAATATTAAGTCTAAGCATAAGAATTGACTTAATTAACTATTTAGCATTTCATAATTGTACTATGGGCACATAAAATAGTGTTTATGTGTAATAGCATGTGATAGTGATGACCTCTGGCAATCTATTACCCAGTAAAGAAACCTGGGATGGTTGAGGCAACATTCAGTATGGGGTAATGGACAGAATGATTCAATTTAGCTTGAAGACAGTTTCACTAGAAACAGGCATTGTGTATATAATACATACAGCATTATGAATTATTAGCACAAATCCTCTTGATACCTTCATTCATCTAAACTGAGATTCAGACTCACACAAACAAACTGATTTATTTATGTTCACCAAAACCCTGCAGTGCTTCCTAATCACTTCCCTCATTGGTTTAAGAACAATGACGCTGCCTCTCTTTCTTAAACAATAGGAATGTGGTCAGTTAGTGGAAATAGATCCTCAGTTGATTGTCTCCCACTCATTTTTCCCCTCTTGTTTCATACCAACTAGTCCATGCCTGTTTTAATGATCTTTTCTTCCTTATTAGCAGTGGCTCGTCCATATATCTAAGTTATTCAACAATTATTCATCTTCATAAAGTCCTGATTCATAACTCGACACACTTAAAATTTCATAGAACTACTAATACACTTTTGAAATCGCTCTTTTGTGTCACCAGTGATTTAAAATTATTTAGCAGATTTTTTTTTGTTGATTTGTTGGCGTTTCTAGATGATATCCAATTGTGGTCATGAATGGAAACTGCTGCAAGCACTAATAGACATCCATAGGCGCAAACATTTTCCTGCCCCATGCTCACACTTTGAACGTTTTCAGTGGCAGAGGAGAAGTACACAGGACAGTTAAAGGACTAATTTAAATTACTCTAGGGCTATTAATTTCTTATTTTATAGCAATTAATCTGAATGAAATGCAATACATTTCTGCAAAATGGCAAAGTCTAAGTGCAGACAGTGTATCCATGATGCATAGAAGCATTCCATTGTAAAATATATTGCAAAGACTGGGAGAGGGAAAAGGAGATTGAAAATTGAATTGAATTGAAAACTGAATTGAATTGGGGAGTGAAAAGGAATGAAAAATATCCATACAGAGATACATGTGAAATACTTGTTTTACACTCAAAGGCTAAGAAAAACAAGAAACATCTCATTGCTCTGATTTTTAGAATAGATTCAGGTATTTTAAGTATTTTTGAACCAGGTTAATCTTGGTTACTGATATTTCCTAGAACACAGTTGAAGGTACATCTAAAACCGCTCAAAATCATACACTGTATATGATGGATGACTGTATGTTGTCAACTCTCAACTGCATAATACGGGTTTTCTCTTAAAATTAACTAGATAGTAACCCATACTTGATAGTCAAGTGTGATAGCCTCTCGACTTAATTTTGCTTGAGGCTATGCCATTATTAATGCTGGCCAACCCCAACAAATCTATGGTCACGAGCCACTGCTACCCCTCATCCTTCTATTTCTCAAGTCTTTACCATTACTTCTCTACTTTCCTCCTCAATGCTTTTTCACTGTGCACATTTCCCAGCTCTATTCCTTAGGCAGTCAATTCTGTCCCTGATAAAACTAAATATACCTGGATCCTTAGTCCTAACATATCCTCTTCCTCACAAAATGACTCAGATTGCCTTTTTTCATTTGTTCTATTTTTTTTTTCTGGGAGAATGCTGCTCTGATCTAACCCAATAGCCTGCACCTATTTTTTGCACTGAGAGACCAGAGAGTCTGGATCAAGCTATTTTGTTAATTTAATCCTCAATAATGACAACCACTACTAAGATGAAACCAGGAGCTAGAATCAACTAAACAAACACTGCTTTCTGTATTGGGCTGCACCGCTGCTTGCTGTTATGCATGTGGATGCATGAGATGTTGCATGCTGGTGTGTGTGTGTGTGTGTGTGTGTGTGCATGCTTGCATGTGCAATCATGCATGCATGTGTGTGTGTTTATTGGGGTGTTGGTGTGTGTTGCATGCCAAAGGTTGTCTTATGTTATTGTCACACTCGTCGCACAAACATTCAGATATGCGTATGTATATAAGAGCAAAAATTTTCCAGACCAGACCCGAATGGATTGAACATTAAAGCAGCAGGAGATTGTTCTGTTTTAATCTGTTCATTCATCCATGGCTCTGACTTGATCTGGTGAAGCTCATTAAGGTAAAGCTCTTTGACTGACTGTGGAATCACCGAGCCTGTGAGGGTGTTCGACCATGCTGTAGTGTGAATAATTTTGAAATTGAATACTTCAGCTGTTTCAGGCTCTTTTGCATTAAAAGCATTGTAATTATTGTGGTGTAAGAAATACATGAAATTTATAATGGCTTCATTGATGCTCTCACAGACATAATGATCTGAAACAAATCTGTTACTTCTTTTATATCAAATACATTTCAAGTACACAGTAAACCAGAAATTTACTGTTTTAATTGATGGCCAGAGTACATTCTGGTTGGGAAAAATTGAAGAAAGCACAGAAAGCCATTGAGCTTATCCTACCTCTATCCCATACCAACTGCCTTCCAGTTTCCTTTCAACATCTCTCACTTATATGCACACACACACACTCCTCCTGTTAGACTCCTCCTGGAGGGTAAGAACGCTCTCACACTCCCAAAGACTAACCTGTTCTGATTGGCTCCCTGCAGAGACTCCTGCGAATGGATTTGCCAGTTGCAGATGACAACACAGTGCACTTCAACTCCACCCTCATGGCCTTAATCCGCACTGCTCTGGACATCAAGATCGCCAAGGGTGGGGAAGGTTTGGCATCTCTTTTTCCCTTCTGTCCTTCTCTCATCTTGTTTCTGAAGCTTTCTAAACTCAAGTTTTAGGCTGATTTGTCAGTTCTCACTTGTTGATTGGTCAAAACAAGTCAAAGCTTCTACATCAGCTCAGGAGAATTTTATGGTGACTCTGTCCTGACTGTCACTGTTTTGGAACTCACAAGGATTATGAATTGAATTTGTTTTATGCATATAAACATAGTGTCTGAATTGTACTTGTGCATTTTGGTGTGAACACAGGTGGATATTCACATCACTTAAATATATGGGTGTGTATGTGTATATGAATTGTGGTTTGTCCCAATTCCTGTGTGTTTAGGGGGTGTTGATAAGCACCAAATGGATGCTGAGCTGAGAAAAGAGATGATGGCAATTTGGCCCAATCTCTCACAGAAGACTCTAGATCTGCTGGTCACACCTCACAAGGGTAAGTCAGTAAGCCAAAGGTTTGTGTGTTTGGGATTTTTCACCCTTTTGCCCCAGAGGATCGCTTCTCTTCCGCCTGCCCAGTCCACTGCTCTGCACCCTCTGATGAGCCACGATCTCCAGCATGACCTTTTTCCTGATAATATGCATATGTTCTACACTGATTTTGCCCACTCAGGTCACACACAACTGAACGCTAAAGAACATTATAATGAACATTATACGAACACTTGCTGGTATACATACCCAACTAGTACACACTCACACACACACACACATCTCAATAAATCTCAATGTCATTTATACATTTCAACAATTATCCACACCCACAGCCCTCCACATGAAGATCACTTGCTGGCTCTCATATGTGCCTCTGATCAGAGGGTGTGTGACTATAGACCAAAACACTATAGACGTCTTTTCACTCCAGGGTTTTTGTTAGTGAATACATATGGACAGTAGTCTCGCCATAAAGAATTAAAGAACATATGATGAAGCTTGTACAAATAAAATTCTTAACAAGCATGAGATGAAAGTGACTTTGCAGTTTATTCACAAGAATAACACACCTTTTGCAAAGTCATTTTGATTATTATGGTTGTTTTGATTTGCACAAAAGCATGCCAAAATGACAGTGCTGAATGCATGGTGCCAGTGCACCTGAGGCATGATTATGATATCAGCATTCATGAAAATATTAAAGCATGAAATGCTGTAGAATTTAATGCATACATTTTTGCTCCACTAATGAGGAGTACAATTTGTTGCACTAAAGGAGCTCTTATGAACATATGAACATATCTTTAACTCTGCATGTTTAAGTTTAAAGTGAAGCTTTATAAATCTTTCAGGACATTTCACAGTACAGTCCAAACACTTTCCCCTGAAGGACTGTTTTTAAGCTTTTTCACATTTTGAAACTAAATTACATTATCATAATTTAAATTTATTTTGTTTCTTGGGGATTTTCCTTCTCTCCATGTAATTGGAAAGACAGATTTAGTCAACACACTACTTATAGACTGTGATCAACCAGCCAATCAACTGATTCTCAACCACATGCCATATATTTAATGATTATCATTGTAATAATAATAATAATAATAATAATAATAATAATAATAATATTCTTTATTAAAATAATTTATATGGCACTTCATGTATTGTAATTGTATTTTAATATGTATTTAAATGTTAAACATGCCCAGCAATGGACTGGCACCCTGTCCAGGGTGTACTCCGCCTTGTGCCCGATGATTCCTGGGATGGGCTCCAGGTTCCCCGTGACCCTGAAGAAGGAGTAAGCGGTAGTAGATGGATGGATGGATGGATGTTAAACATACAGTATTATAAAATAGAAGATCAAAACCAAGTCTATACACTGATCAGCCATAAAATTAATACCACTGAGAGGTGATGTGAATAACAATGATTATCTCGTTACAGTGGTATATGTCAAGGGGTGGGATATATTAGGCAGCAAGTGAACAGTCAGTTCTTGAAATTGATGTATAAGAAGGAGGAAAAATGGGCAGGAATAAGGATCTGAGTGACTTTGACAAGGGACAGATTGTGATGGCTAGACTGGGTCAGAGCATCTCCAAAACAGCAGGTCTTGTGGAGTGTTCCCAGTATACCGTGGTTAATACCTACCAAAATTGGTCCAAGTTCCTAAACATCGTTGCAGTTTTTCTTTTCATGGCAATGGTATTGGCCTCTTTGAGCAGGATAATGTGTCCTGCAACACTGCAAACATTGTTCAGGAATGGTTTGAGGAACATGACAAAGAGTTCAATGTTTTGACTTGGCCTAAAAATTCCCAAGATCTCAGTCTGATCGAGCATCTGTGGGATGTGCTGGACAAACAAATCCGATGCATGGAGGCCCCACTTCGCAACTTACAGGACTTAAAGTATCTGCTGCTAATGTCTTGGTGCCAGATACCACAGCACATCTTCAGAGGTCTTGTGGAGTCCATGCCTCAGTGGGTCAGAGCTGTTTTGGTGGGGGGACCTATGCAATATCCAGGTGGTTTTAATGTTATGGCTGATCATGTATATTTAAGGTATATTAATCTTAATATGTATTAATTGCATATTAATAACAGTCACTTATATTTTCATTGTAATTAACTAGAATCTTGAAATGTATATTTAAAAGACCCAAGACGAAGACTAGTCCAAGTTAAACAAGTACATTTTAAATTTGGTTTTAGAGCTCTATAAAATTCCTGATGTTCTCTAGAACACTGTTTCACAGTTTAGTCGTGATTTAATATGAACATGTTCCAGCATTGGAGCCACGATGATTGTTATGATTAACAGCAGTCCTGTGTCACCTGAGTGAAGTGCTCAGGATGGGTTAAACTGCTTCAGGAGATCATCAAAATACGGCAGGGCTAAAACCATTTAAATAGTAGTCAATATCCAGAGTGAACTCAACAACAAAATACATCCGATGGCCTGAATAGAAAGGGAGAACAATTGAGCAATACAGACCCTAACAGAAGTTTGTGGAAAATATATTGTTGTTTATAGGTTCTGAAGGATCTGGCAAAGTCTATTCAAGCAAATATTCAAGCAAAGTCTAAAAAGATCTGAAGAGCTTGGGTTCACATCCTGCTAAAAGTATGTACATTTTCTGATATACTTAAATAAAGTAATAATATTAATAAAGTGAATTTGAAATGGTCGATTTGATGTTCAACCCAATGCTCACCAAACAGCATCAATGCTAAACTGTTGACATGTTAAACATTTGATTGGCTGCTTGATAACTCGATGGTCTGCTGAGAGACTGCAGTGAATTAATCAAATACCTCAAATTCAGCATCAGAAGGTGAAATAGCAACAAAACAGGCACTCAGATTGAGGTTTGTGTTTTTATGTACCTGATCTTTATTATGAAATGAATAAAATGCAAAACAGTGAGAAATAAAATAAATATAATCTGAAATACCAAGCGTAATATTAAAGATAATACTTTTTTATTATTATTATTTTAACCAGTCTGTTTGTGAAAAGACTATATGCTGTGTGTGTGTGTGTGTGTGTGTGTGTGAGAGAGAGAGAGAGAGAGAGAGAGAGAGTGAGAGAGAGAGAGAGTGAGAGAAAGGGAGTGTTCATGAACCCCCACCCCCCTTCCCCCGGCTCAGGGTCCACCTCCCCGTGTCTAATCGTGCAGGGTAACTTTTCCTTCTCTCAGCAGCGACAGACCTGACAGTGGGGAAGATTTATGCAGCCATGATGATTATGGAGTATTATAGACAGAGCAAAGCCAAGCGGACTCAGGCTCTCCGAGATGAACAGGTAAAGTCTTACACACTGCTTTGCTTCCTCACTCTCTTGCCGTCTCACTATCTTGCCCTCTCTATGTGTATCACTCTTCTGTTGTCTCAGTGTCTCACACTCTCTCTCTCTCTCTCTCTCTTATATATATATATATATATATATATATATATATATATATATATATATATATATATCACTCTAAATTAAATTCAGTTTCATTTATATAGTGCTTTTAACAGTGGAACAGCTTTACACAAAAAGCAGTGGACTGGACATTTTTTTTATTATTATTTACTTATTTATTTATTTATTTTTATCCCTAATGAGCAAGCCAGAAACAACTGTGGCAAGGGAAAACCTCCCTGAGATGACAGGAGGAAAAATCTTTAGAGGAACCAGACTCAAAAGGGAATTTCTCCTCTTTTGGGTGACACCAGATAAGACAATTATGAACTGAATAATTGTACTCTTGTACAATTATATACTGTAGAGTCAGGCAGTTCTAAGTGTATTAAAAGGATCTTCAATATGAGCATCAGGGTCACTTTTGATTTGTCATTCATGCTGCAGAACTACTGCAGAGTCCAAAATCCTGAATTTAACTTATCATCTTAATGACCTTGAGGATAAATAAATCAAGTCGGTGCATATTTCCTTCCCTTTGGGTCTTTAGCTACTGCCTTGATGATTCTCCAAGAACCCCACCAAAATTCTTGCCTCTATTTTTCAATGCTCCTTCTCCAGGTAGTCTGTGGCTTTCCTCTTTACCTCCGCCCCTCTGGTGCCCATCTGAGTGCGATCTTTGTGATGTAGTTGTTATCCCTCCTGAGAACACACTGTATTGTATGTACCTCCATCATCTGACTTTGATGGTTTGAAATTGGGCACTGTTCTTGTGGCCTCAAACAGCTCTTCAATAGATATCTTGTTTGGCCAGTGATTCCTAGGTTCCTCTTTAGGCACTTCTTTTAGAACACATCCAGCCCTGCTGCTATTTGCTACAATAACCCTCTACATTTTCTCACAGAAAGCACTAGGTATACAACAAATCTGATGAAGATCATGAGTTTCATCCTGGTGCTGTATTTGGCTGATTTTGATACTTCCTGTGTATCCATACTGTCATACAGATATCGCCAGCCTGCACTAGATTTCTCCTTCCTTGTTTAGCAGCAATCTGGGATACAGGAAAGAGTGTTGGGAGGTAGCAGGGTGTTGAGTAATTTGACTGCCTCAGGGAAGAAACTGTTGCAGCATCTGCTGGTGGTGGCACGGATTCTCCTGTACCTTCTTCTCAGGAGGGTTAATAGTCCATGAGAGGGGTGAGAAGGTCATCTGCAATACTGGTGGCTTTGTGGATGCAGCGTTTGTTGAAGCAGATGTCGGTGGTGGGTAGAGAGACCCTGATGATCTTTTCAGCTGTCCTCATAATTTGCTGTAGGGTCTTACGCTCAGAGGCTGTGCAGTTCCCATATCACACAGCAAGACAGCTGGTCAGGATGCTCTCTATCATCCCTCTATAGAAAGAGGTGAGGATTGGAGGGTGGAGTTTTGCTCTCTTCAGCCTCCACAGGAAGTGGACTTGCTGCTGGGCCTTCTTGACTAGGTAGGTGGTGTTGAGAGACCAGGAGAGGTCTTCAGTCATGTGCTATAGATTATATAGATTGTTGTCTCTACACAATTCTTCAAACTTGATGGCATGATTAGAACTTAGCAGCAGAGTCATGGGTCAGCAGGTTAAACAGCAGTGGACTGAGCACACAGCCCTGAGTGGTGGTGCTGGAGGTGGAGTTTCTGATCCAGATGGACTGGGGTCTCCCAGTCAGAAAGTCCAGGATCCAGTTGCAGAGGGAGGTGTTTAAACCCAACAGGCTCAACTTTGTTGCTAATTGTTGTGGGATGATTGTGTTGAATGCTGAACCAGGACATGCAGCTTTCCATGGATTGACACGGGACAGAGTTTTCCTGACATCTACTGCAGACAGACGAAGTACTTGGTTGATGGGAGTTGAGGTGGTGTTCCTCACTGTCATGTTGTTCTATGCTTCAAACTGTGCATAGAAATAATTCCTCTTGCGTCTGGGTGTGAGACATTATTGTCACAGCCAGGTGGTGTAGCTTTGTAGTCTGTGATGGCCTGAATGCCTAGACAAATACGCCTTTGTCCTTGGTGTTTAGGAAGTGACTGTGGATTCTTTGTGTGTAGTTGTGCTTTGCCTCTCTGATAGCCTGGGACAAATTGGCCCTTGCTGTGCGGGGAGGGCTGCCTTGTCATCAGACCTGCAGGCAGTGTCTCGGGATTTAAACAGCGAGCGCACTTCAGCAGTCATCCACGGTTTCTGGATTGCAAGCGTGGTGATGGTCTTGAAGGAATTTGCATCATATTATATATGCACTTGCTGATGTAGCCAGTTACTGATGCTGTGTATTCCTCCAATTCTGTGGTGTTGTGATATGTAGCAGCCTTCAGAAGTTTCAGAATGACTGAGGCAGTTGTTAGCTACTGTGAATGTCATATGAATCTTGAGGGGTGCGTGAGTGGGATTTCTCTAAAATGAATCTCATTTGTAGCTCAGCATGTGCATCCCTTCTCATCCCCACCATGTCATCTTTGATGTGACTCTTTCAGGGCTCAGAATGCTTCTGCCTCTGTGGATCATTTCAAGTGGTCTGGTTATCCCTTTCTTGTGAGATCTGAGAACGGGGAGGCTACAGAGGAGAAGTTGGGCACGAATCTGCGATAATACCCCACCAACCCCAAGAAGGCACATATCTGTTTTTTTGACATAGGCCAAGGGTAGTCCTTAACCGCCTCGATCTTCTTTGCATGTGGTTTTAGCAGGCCCAGGCCAATCCTATCCTAGGTCCTAGGTATCCTAGGTACTGTGCCTCGGCCAGCCCTAGGTGACACTTTTTTGGGTTGGGTGTCAGCCCAGCATTCCAGAGCTCCTTCAGAACTTCCCCCAGGTGCAACAGGTAACCCGACCAAGTGGAGAAGTGTATGACCACATCGTCCAGGTAGGCGGTTGCGAGTGTACGATGAGGTCGCAGGATGATGTCCATCAGCCTCTGGAACATTGGGGTCGCTCCATGTAGCCCGAAAGAGAGAACCTGGTACTGCCAGTGGCCGTTGGCTGTACTAAAGGCTCTATTTGGTCTTGCCTCTGGGGCCTGTGCTACTTGCCAATAACCTTTTGTGAGGTCCAGTGTGGATATGAACCGGGCTCTCCCAAATCGCTATAGTAGGGGCGGCTGTGGCGCAGGTGGTAGAGCGGGTTGTCCACTAATCATAGGGTTGGCGGTTCAATTCCTGGGCCAGGTGACTCCACATGCCGAAGTGTCCTTGGGCAAGACACTGAACCCCAAATTGCTCCCGATGGCAAGTTAGAGCCTTGCGTGGCAGCTCTGCTACCATTGGTGTGAGTGTGTGTGAATGGGTGAATGAGACACAGTGTAAAGCGCTTTGGATAAAAGCGCTATAAAGTGCGCCATTTACCATTTTATGTCATCCACTCAGGGGATTGGATAGCTGTCAAATTCTGGGACCTGGTTCAGCTTCCAGAAGTCATTGCAGAGGTGGATACTCCCGTTGGGCTTCGGCACAACCACGATGACCAGCTGCGTCATCCCTGGGGACATCAGTGATCTGGTCCACCAGCTCCGTGAGCTCCTGTCTTTTTGTGGGGGTGAGGTCTTCACCATGCTGGACCAAGGCGCATTCGCTGTGATCTGTGTCTAGGGTAGCAAATGCAGACAATACTAGAGCAGGCTCGATCCTCTTCTTCAGCAGGTTTACGTCGCATTTTTTTTGTTTCTGCTCGCCTACTGCGCTGCTGCAGGTGATAGTTCATGGCGCCCGTCCTCTTGAGGATTGTATATGGGAATTTACAGGAGCTGTTTGGTACTAGCAGGGGCAGTTGATCACCAGACTGGAACTCCTGTGGTAGTATCATGCGGTTGCATGCTCTTTTCTGTTCCTCCTGGGCAACTTTCAATTGTTCCTGCATGATTGGTCAATTCGCTCCTACATCTCCTCTACAAATTTGATGACCGAGCAAAGTGGTGAAGGCTGTTCTTCCCATTCTTCCTGTGCCACATCCTGTTGTCCTCGAGGTCGCCATCTGAAGAGGAGCTCGAATAGTATGAAGCCCGTGGATGCTTGCGGGCATTCTCGGACTGCAATGAGGACATAGGACAGGAGGAGGTCCCTGTTCCTCCCTGCCTCATCTACCACCCGGTGCAGCATCCGTTTCAGGCTTTGATTAAACCGATCGACCCATCTGTCTGTAGGTGGTAGACGGATGCCTTCAGGTGTTTTACCTGCAACAGCTGACACATATCAGACATAAGTTTCGATGTAAATGGCATATCTTACTGTCTGTCAATATGTCCTTCGGGATCCCCACATGGCTGAACAGGAGCACCAGTTCTTTAGCAATGTTGTGGGAGGTGGCTTTGCATAGCGGCACCACCTACCTGGTGGCATAGTCCATGATGACCAGGATGTATTCATGACCCCGGGCGGATTTTGGGAGCAGCCCATGCCGATCCTCTCGAAGGGGATGCCTATGATGGGGAGAGGGATTAGAGGTGTGGTGGGGGCTTCCTTGGGGAAGTGCGTTGGCACTTGGGGCACTGCTGGCAGAAACCCCAGACTGCTGCATCCATTCCCGGCCAGATAAAGTGGTCCTTCAGTTTCTCTAGGGTGTTTCGCACCCCCAGGTTTCCCCAAGTGGATGGGCATGGGCCAGGTGCATCAGTACTTGGGTCCTTATTTTGGGGACCACATGGCGGTCACTAGCTTCCCCTCTCTGGCTGGTCCTGTAATATAGCAGGCCTCCCCTGACCAGGAAGTAGGTTGTGGGGAGTCCCTGGTCAACCCCTCAGATCTGACGCACCGGTTCCCAGCAATGTTTCCTCCTTCTGCTCCCCTGTCGTTTCAGTTGCTGGAACACCTGTTGTCTCCCTCGTACTGGGCCATGTAAGCATCCCGGACCCGTGCCTCCTTCGCTCGTCATGGTGCCCTCCTGGTCTTAGGAGCTGGGCCGGTCGGGAACCCTGGCCAGTCTCTTCCCAGGAACAGCAGCACTGGGAGGTCTAGGATGACGCCCACCGGGCTGTGACCGGATTTACATCTACCAGTACCGTCAGGGTGGACATTTTGGATGGGTTCGGCGTGTGAAGGGCACACCCTGCCAGCCAGGGTTTCTGGGCTTTTTTCGGCGTTCCCGAGTCCAGATCTGTTGGCATGGCCTTGTCCCTGGGTGTTCCATAGGCGGGCAACTTCGGCCACTCCTCCTCTCCCTGGCGTAGTTCTGTCCTGGCTGGCGGGTGGGAACCTTCTAATAAGACTGAGTGTTGTTCATCCTTCCTTGCCAAGTTCCAGGGTTTCCAAGGCTCATTCCAGGGCGGTTATTAGCTCTTTTGGGTTTACAGGATCCTGCATTACCACGGCCTGCTGTGGGCGGCAGAGTTCTCAGGAACCGGTCCATAGCTACCTTCTCTGCGACCTCGGTGGCGGTGTATTGGTCTGGCTGGCACCACCTCTTAGTGATGCATAGGAGGGTGTCCATCTGTCCACGTGGATTGGCTCCGGGCTTGTAGCTCCATTGGTAGAACCCCGCCGCCACTTGGTTGGCTGTTCACGCACACCGTGCCTGAATCTCCCTTTTTACCTTTCTGTAGACCGCCACTTCTTTTGGTGGGAGGATAAGTAGCGGGCTGAGGATGGGAGGGGTGTAGCAGCCGCAGGGGTCGCTGTCTTCTGTGCCAGGAGCTCTCTTGTTGCGACTTGTCACAGACTCTGGGCGAGCTGTTGCATCAGTGTTTGCAGTTGAATATTTGTCTCCAACAGGTGCTACAGTACGGGATCCATTTTTTCCTCTGGGTGGGTGGATGGGTCTGTGCTCATGCCCACATCCTCCATCAATGTAGCGATGTAACTGCGTCGGTTCGAGCACAGACACACAGGACGCTGCTTGGGTTCAAAGTTTAACGTGGTTTATTGAAACAATGTGTAGGTGTCAGGGGAAAATATGTGATGGCATAGGGTGCTCAGGGTTTGGTGTTGTCCTCTCGGGAGTAGCTAGGATGCTTGGGGTTCCCAGCGAGACTGAGGTCCTTTCCAGGGGTTGCTGAGCTCTGGGCAGGCAGTCAGGGAGCAAAATCTTCCTTGGAAGCCGTGTCTTCTGTTGGAACAAGCAAACAAAGTGTTAGCATTGAGGTCGCTTTTCTCCGTTTGTGCGCTGGCTGCTGGACCATCGTCACAGTAAGACGTGTTTTACTTGATTATGTTGATCAGTTAATGTTTGTTTATTGTAAGTAGACCTACTGCATCAAACCTAGCTTTGTTTTTGAAGTGCTTTGGATAAATGTGCTTTGTAGCTAACTGAAGTGATCACGCAGTAGGCTTACAGCTCTGTTTGGATAAGTTCATAGAATGTGTACATAAATGTTTCTTTTTGTACTGAGGATACTCACTGCTATAAACTCGTTACCTCACTTAACCAATGTGATCAATTACATAGGCCTACCTATCAGCATTGAATAGTGTTGGCCATGTGAGGTTCTAGAATCACTCATACATGTCTGTAAGTTGGGGGACCAGGACCTTTAACATGTCACCCAACCTGCCAGATAACTGCCCTCTTAGTGTTCCAGGACCTACAGATTTACAAATTAAGCACTGCATAACAGTTTCTGCTAAGAAATTTTGGCGCCAGCCAACATGTCCGGGAATTATAAAGTTCATCGGATAAACTGGGAAAAAATCCGGTCACAGACATTTCGGTGATTATTTTGCACATGCAACGTTTTGGAAGTTTTGCAAATGTGATTGTGGTAGCGGGGGCATAGCTGAGCGTCATCTGTGGATGGAGAGGAGGAGAGTTGAAATGGCAGGTGACACGTGATTCTGACCTGTGTTGGATCAGCCAGAATTTACTTGTGTGTGTGTCTGTGTGTTTTTGCTTTCAGTGCCTACTGTAATGAGCGAGTAAGAGACAGACAGACAGACAAACATCCAGACAGAAGACCAGCACAAAGACGTGTGTGCACACATGCGTGTGGTTGAATGATTTGAATCATGCAAGCTAGTCAAAGTGCACGTTACTGGAGATGCATGTGAAAATTTGCGCAGATAGAGACCTTATATAAGTGTTCAATTGCAAAAATACACCCTTATGCTGTTATGACCTGCTGCTAACGAGATGCATAGCCATACACCAGCTTCTGGCAGTGTTCCAGAGGAATCTTAGCTCATTCCGATTAGCAATGACCTCCAGTAATATTCTTGACACTGTGCGCTGCAACCGCCTTCTTCAAATCCCTCCAGAGATTTTCTATGCGGTTCAAGTCACGTAACTGTGATGGCCCTCTAGAATCTTCTTCTGTAACCAAGCCTTGGTGGGATTTGAGGTATGCTTGGGAACATTGTCCTGTTGGAAGGTCCAGTTATGCCCAAGCTTCAGCTTCCTCACATATGGTATGATGTTTTCTCCTAGGATTTCCTTATACTTCAATGGTTTTATCTTGCCTTACACATGCTGCAGGTTTCCAGTGCCAGAGGATGCAAAACAGGCCCAGAGCATCACTTAGCCACCACCATGCTTGACTGAGGACAGAATGTTCTTTCTTTAATGTACTTCAGTGTTCTTACATCTTCAATGTTTCTCGTACTGCTCATTTTGTGTACAGTGCATTGAGAAGCTGCTTTTAAAGGTGCTTTATAAAATAAAGATTATTATTATTATTCGTTCTTCTTCCTCCTGACATACTGCTGGTCCATTGTGATGAAAATTTCCAGTTTTGTTTCATCACTCCACAGAATGGAATCCTCAACTTCTGTTGCTTATTTATATGATTTTGAGCCAACTTTACTTGTGCTTTTGGGTCAGTAGCGGTATTGGATTTTTTGGCATGGAAACCTTCTACATTTAGTACGTTCCTTACTGTGTTCACTGAAACCTCAGTACCTTTCACCACCAAGTCTTGCTGCAGGTCTTTTCGAGGATTTTTCACAACCTGCCTTCTCAAAAATCTGGTTGCAGCCGTTGATAGCTTCCTTTTCTGCCTCGTTCAGGTTATTTAATATATATTTCTGCCCCTAGTCAATTCAGGTATTTCATGTGTTCCAGTTCAAGCACACTCGGTACAACTAATGAAGTCCTTGATTCATCAGGTGTGCTTTAGATAACACCTGTTTTGCATTTGAATAATTTTTAAACTGGAGAGGTCATTATAAGTTGCATTTTCAGTTGAATTTTTGGAAACCATTTGAAGCATTCTTGCGTTTTCAGTTGCTATTTCAGTTGCTTTTGTTTGATGTGTTCATTGCAAACAGCTCAAAGTCTGTATATTTTGAAAAATTTATACATTTTTCTCCTCCTAGTCAGTAATTATAGACCACTGTAAATATGTCTGCTCTGGTTACATGCTTTGCTGCCTTAAAATCACACTTTTTTTTAACAGCATCTTGGGTTTAACCCCTGTTGTTTTCTAAACATCAGGGTTTCATTTTAAATGTGTGAAACCAGTTATTTGCTTGATTTAAATGTTTTGTGTTTTGAAGTTAGTTGCTCATGTTGGGTTGACAGTTTCTGTGTGGTCGCTGCAGTAGTTTGGAGTGATTTAAATAGAATATAAAACTTAATGATAAGTTAGCTATCAGTGACTAACTGCAAAATTTAACATAGTATCTAAATTAGGACTTTTTAAACCTTTTTTTTCACACAAGGATGTCTTCCAGTGCACACATATTAAAAGACTATAGCACAAATGTGTAAAATCATATTTGTTAGATTAATTACTGCTTTGGATTTCTAAAATTTCCAGCCTATGAACCGAAATTTGGAATCATATTAACCACAATTTCTGTTAGATTAAAGTTAACATTAGGTATCAATTCTATAAAAAAAATAACTAAAAAATAATAATAATAAAAAAAATTAACATGGCCTTAAATGGCTAAAATGTGATTTATGTTAAAGGTAATGATGGTCATTGCATTTCATTATGCCATTCTTCAGTTGTTCCATTTGTCTTTGGTCAAAGAGTGCAAAGTGCTCTGTGCCATACAAAAATTGACCAAGCAGGAATAGCTGGCAACTGTTACTGATATTGTTGTCTTTAAAAGTGTATCAAAGTCATAATGCAACATGCAGTCAGACCCAATGTGAGTAACTAGAGATATTATACAGTGCCCTCCACTAACATTGGCACCCTTGTTAAATATGAGCAAAGAAGGCTGTGAAAATGTATCTTTATTGTTTAACCCTTTGATCTTTTTTTCAAAATCTTCACAAAAATACTCTGCTCTCATGGATATCAAACAATTGCAAACAAATGCCTGGTGAGGATGGAGAATACATGGCAAAGGGATCTGACACCATTCCTCCATACAGAATCTCTCCGGATGCTTCAAATTTTGAAGTCCACAGTGGTGGACTCTCCTCTTCAGTTCCCCACAGGTTTTCTATGATTTTCAGGTTAGGGTACTAGGATGGCCTTGGTGGGACCTTGATTTTGTGGTCAGTAAACCATTTTTGTGTTGATTTTTATGTATGTTTTGGATCATTGTCCTGCTGAAAGATCCAACCACTGCCCATTTTAAGCTTTCTGGCAGAAGCATTCAGGTTTTCATTTAATATGTGTTGATATTTGATAGAGTCCATGATGCCATGTATCCTAATGTCCAGGTCTTCTGGCAGAAAAGCCACCCCGAAACATTAAAGAGCCACCACTATATTTAACCATCAACATGAGGTACTTTTCCACATGGCTACCTCTCTGTGTGTGCCAAAATCACCTCTGGTGTTTATTGCCAAAAAGCTCTATTTTGGTTTCATCTTACCATAGAACCTGATCCCATTTGAAGTTCCAGTAGTGACTGACAAACTGAAGATGCTTGAGTTTGTTTTTGGATGAGAGTAGAGGCTTTTTTCTTGAAATCCTTCCAAAAACTTGTTGTGATGTAGGTGACTTCTTATTGTAGTTTTTGACCCCAATACTCAACTAACTTTTGCAATTCTCTAGCTGTGATCCTTGTGAGATTTTTTGGGCATTCGAACCATCCTCTTCACAGTGAGTTGAAACAATATAGACACAAGTCCAATTCCAGGTTGATTCATAGTTGTAGATAGTTGCCCTGAAGGTGGAAATGGGCATTTTCAATGCTTTTGCTATTTTCTTATAGCTACTTCCCATTTCATGAAGCTCAACAATCTTTTGCCACGCATCACAGTTATAGAACTTGGTCTTACCCATTGTTATGAATGACTAAGAGAATTTGGCCTATGTGTTACCTAATATTTATAACCCTGTGAAACAGGAAGTCATGGTTGAGCAATTTCCTGTTCCTAGTCACCCATGTGTACTAAAAAATTTAAAATATCAATGGGAATATACTTCAAATAAATTTTTCTCACATAAATTCATAAGGGTGCCAATTATTGTTGCATACCTATATTTAACAAAGTTTTTTTTTTTTATAAACCTGTTGTTGTTTTTTTTTTTTTCAAAACCAATTGTTTGATAACCATGAGAGCATAGTTGTTTTTTGTTTTTTGAACAAAAGATCAAAATGTTAAACAATAAAGATAATTTTTCAGAGCCTTCTTTGCTCATATTTACCAAGGGTGCCAATATTAGTGGAGGGCACGGTACATTATGGTACTCATCCATGCCTCAAAGTTAGCACCCAATTGGTTGCCAATGCCATTCATTTACCAGCACGACCAAAGTAAATGAATTTTCAGCATGGTACCATGGACATTGTTCTAATAGCTTGGCTCAGAGGTTCACTTCATTGACTCACCAGACTCCAAATCCCTGAATGTCTCCTGGCTGAACAATATGACTGCCTTGTGTTGCTGATGGATGTAATCCCATTTGCACCTGGGATGCCTTGTATCCTTCCCACCCCCCATTTTCCCATCTGCTTGCCTGATACCAGCTATAGGCCATGTTGTATCTTACGCAGAATCGAACGCCATTAATGTTTCAGCGCCTGGAGCCACCATCACCGACACAGAATGCTGGTCAGGGACACAATGGCCTTTCTGAACCACAACCAGGCCCTAACAACTTGTAAGTAGATGTTTTGAATTTTTTGTTTTCAGTCATGTTTTTACCCCTGAACTTTTTACCCCTGACTACCTGTCTGTCTGCTCTTTCTCTAAATTGAACAGAGAGGGAAAATATGTACATTAGGATATTTCTCATACTTCATTTGTCACTAATATATATTTTTTAAAAAAGCTTATTATTTTTTGAAAGCTATTGCTCTGCATGTCCAAATATACATTAGGGAGATTGCTTTGTACACCCACATCCACTCTCACACCTGGCACTTCTGGAGTCAATAGTTGTGGGACATGTAACCATGCAATCATCACGGCATCTATGAAGCAGACTGATTCGGTCATTGGGTTTGTTGGGTCCCACTTACTATCATAAGGTAACCTTCCTATATGTTTCCTTCCGTATTGGGTCTTTACCAGAGCTTTCTCAAATTCCTTTATAATGAATCATATAGATTCAAGATATATTTGTCTTTTTGATTGCATGAGCCACTATGCCTATTACTACCACCCTGGAGCACTGCGTTTGAGATAATCTGCTTAGTGTGGGGTGTGAGTAATACGCACCTATGTCTTTAAACTGAAACTTTTTTCAGGTTCAAACCCACTGCCAAGTCTTCTATTTTAGAACTTTCCAGCACAATCCTACCACTCCTACCTTCCACCAGTGTAAGATGGTTTGCTAACAGATTTGATCTACCACATTTCCTGTACAGCCAGGGTCTTCACCCCATTCCCATTCTCTCAATTACAGCAGTAATGTTTGATGCCTATCTATGGATCTAATGCTATGGATTTTATTTCTTAACTTACATTTCTTATATCGCTCATTTACACTGCACTGAATGAGACTAAAGCCAAAATATGAATAAATAGCTGTTGTTAACAAGCCTACATGCCTCCTACAATAGTGATGTGGTAGTTTCTATGGCAATGATAGTCAACAAAAATTTTTATGGTCCAGCTACATAAAATTTGTTAGGTCCTGATAATTGACTAACTTGACTGATTGTCGACAGTTACCTTCTAATGCTCAACATTTAGTGATTAGTTTCAAGCATTATCCATTAAAAAAAAATATATATATATATATATATATATATATATATATATATATATATATATATATATATATATATATATATATATATATATATATATATATATATATATATATATATATATATATATATATATATATATATAACTCTGCAAGGATATGAGGAATGAACGTGCAGTAATTATTATTATAAGTATATAATGGAGAAAAGCATTCTAGCTGTATATATGGTTAGGGCTGTGGATGGGGGAATTCCGGAGAGCCAGTCATGGGTCACGGCCAGAGCTCAGGAGATGTCTCAGAAAGCAGGCAGCTGGAGCCCAGAAGGCCACCCAACAGAGGACATGACCGAGAACCGGACCACATCGCAGGTAACCTAAATACACACTCAGCACAACCAAGACACATTTTATATCCTCTTTTATATGCTCAGAAATACTTCATATTCAAACACCTTGCCATACAGACAAACTTGTACTTGATTATTTAGTGCATCCTTATAAAGATGCTTGCAGAGATTTTGTCTCTTACATGGGTGAGTGTATAATCTCATATACATACTTTTAGGAATAACAGGAAATGACACGTCTTGTTTGGATTCTAAGGGACTTTATCTTGCCAAAGGATTTTATAGCATCAGACCATTTTCCCATATTTCCCCATCGGAGATCTGGGCAACTCTGTGATCCATGCTGCTTTCTGATATTCATAGTTTCTCTGTCTTATAGTTCAAACTCATTTCATCTTATGTGTTCATCCATTGCTGTCTCAGGGGGATGTTTGAACCTCTCTGGTCTTCCTAATGGTCAAGCATTAATACACTCCCGTCCAGCTTTGCTAGCTTTATGACATGTTTATGAAATTATTGCCAAAAATTACAGTTGTCAATAGTGTGTGTGGGTTTTACTCCATTCCTTACAGTCAGGTTATTGGCACCTTTCATAAAGTTTCACAAAGGGTAACCTAATCGGCCTGTTATTTTGCAGCAGCACAAATGCATAAAATAACCAGGTCATGAGCTTCACTTAATGTTCACATCAAACATCAAAATGGAGATGTGGCATGGTTGTTGGTACCAGATGGGCTGGTTTGAGTATTTCAGTTTTGAGAAACTGCTGATCTCCTGGGATTTTCACATACAACAGTCTCCAGAATTTACACAGATTGGTGCAAAAAGAAAAAAAAATATTCCGTGTGTTTGGAGAGTTTGCCTGCTGAAACACTTTGTTGATGAGAGAGATCAGAGGAAAATGACCAGACAGGTCTGAGCTGACAGGAAGTCTACAGTAACTCAAATAATCACTCTTTACAACTGTTGTGAGCAGAAAAGCATCTAAGAAACCACAACACATCAATCCATGAGGTGGATGAGCTACAACAGCAGGAAACCACATCAGGTTCCACACCTGTCAGCCAAGAGCAAGAATCTGACACTGTCATGAGTGCAGATTCAGCACAACTGTCCAGAGTCTTCTGCTATTGTAGCCCAACTTGAGATTAGGGTCAGATGTGTTGGGTTTGATGTTTTGTGCCTGCTGTGATGCTTTTCTGCTCACCATGATGGTAAAGGGTGATTATTCAAGTTACTATATCCTTTCTGGCAGCTCTAACCAATCTTCTCCTATCAACAAGGCATTTCCACCCACAGAACTGTCACTGACTCTTTTTGTTTTTCACAATATTCTGTATAAACTCTAGAGAATGTTGTGTGTGAAATTCCCACGAGAGCAGCAGTTCGGGTACTAACAATCATACCATTATAAAACTCACAGAGATCACACTTTTTCAGCATTCACAGGTTTGATGTGAACATTAACTGAAGCTCTTAACCTGCATTTGCATTATTTTATGCATTTATGCTGATTGGATAACTGCATAAATATGCAGGTGTACAGGTGTTCCTAATGGTACCATAGTAACATTTAGAAGGCCATTTACAATTAGCACTGAGGCATAAAGACGCAGTTGAGGCGGGACTGTTCCATCATGCATCTCCTCAGAAAGCTGTCGTTCTGTCTGCGGGGGTCACGCGTGCTCTCTCACTCTGTTTTCCGCAGACGGTAGAGATGAGAGAGATGGGGCGGGACGGGTTCTCGGACACTGAGCCCTTCCTGCCAATGGAAGGCCACAGCAGGGCAGCTTCCATGCCTCGACTCCCAGCAGACAATCAAGTGAGCACTTTGTCAAGTCAGCCTCTCACTTTTGCCTGTCTATCATCGACATTCCTTTTGTATTTCTTTTCCACAGTGTTTCTTTACCTTTCTCCTTTTTATCTCTTGGACCTTTGTGAATGAGAATTCACTGTCAAATTGTAATAAAACATCAGAAAATCCTGTCAATTTCTGTACATCCAATAATACTGGACCAAAACATTAAAACTGTACAAATGCACAGGAAAAAAATAAAATAAAAATATATATATATATATATATATATATATATATATATATATATATATATATATATATATATATATATAACAGCAATAAAACTGACACTGCTCAATTCAGGTTTTTCTAAAGAATCTTTTCCTCTTTTTGTTTAACTCTTTCATTTCATTCAACACCATTCTCACTAAAGCCATGTGCCACAGTGACTGTCATGTTGTTCAGTTATGCAGCACATACACACTCCATACCACACAGGAAGTTTGTGGAACAAGTATATTTTGTACCTCAGCAGTGTTAGCTTATACTTTAAAAAAAAAAAAAAAAAACATTTTCCAATTAATTCTGCGCCTTCACATAAAGTTAAACTCCAGAGATTTTCACTTCTATGTGTGTGATAATCACATATAAGATTTTAATCTAGTTTCCCTGCATTGGGAAAAGAATAGAAAACCTGTTCACTCAAAATTCAAACAGAACAGATGTCTAAGGCCAGCTGTACATAAAAAAATATTCAAGTGTGTTTTTATAAAAATTCAAAACAATATCTGTGTTCAGATTAGACAGACGTGAGAGAAAATCTTCCTCAAGCCATTCTTATAGACTTTTATCCATCTTTCACACTCTGGAGCAATACAGTAAAAATTGGTTGTGCTTACTTTACACATTCCTGAATATTTTGTTGTATCCCAAAAACAGAGATATGAGTTTATATATGTGGTAATCACACACACACAAACATACACACGCACTTCACATACAGTGGGATTTATTAATTGGTTTAATGAATTTAATGTATGAAAAACATGCTTATCAGTGCAATGTGAGGCAAAACCTGTGTGTGGGTGTGTGTGTGTGTGTGTGTGTGTGTTTTTGTGATATCTCCATGGTACTTGTGAGAGATTTGGTGTGTAAGTAGTTTGTTTTCTCTATATGTTATTTTTTTTTTTTTTTTTTTTTTTTTTTTTTTTTTTTTTTTTTTTTTTTTTTTTTTTTTTTTTTTTTTTTTTTTTTTTTTCTCTCTCTCTCTCTCTCTCTCTCTCTCTTTGCCCTCTTTCACTCCCTTTTCTTCACTCATTCCCTTTATCCTTAATGTAATCCTTCACTCTAATCCTGCATCTGTCTTTGTCCTGGTGACTGTTTGCATTTGTGTGTGTGTGGGTGTGTGTGTGTGTGTATGTGTGTGTGTCTGTGTTGGTATTATACCATCTGCGTGCTGCCAATGTGGCTCTGTGTGCTTATGGCTTTAGCAGCAGCCGCGGAGGAGAGGAAGGCATCGAGGGAATAACCTCAGTGTATGTTCTCTAATTCCATCTGTCTAACTCTTCCTCTGTTCCTCCTGTCTGTCTCTGGCTATTAGTCAGCAATTGTTTATCTTAACAATGGACAAAGTGTCTGATTTTTTTTATATACATATATATATACAGTATCTCACAAAAGTGAGTACACCCCTCACATTTTTTAAATATTTGATTATGTCTTTTCTTATTTCTTAGTTCTTGCTACAATGTAAAGTAGTGAGTGTACAGCTTGTGTAACAGTGTAAATTTGTTGTCCCCTCAAAATAACTCAACACACAGCCATTAATGTCTAAACCGTTGGCAACAAAAGTGAGTACACCCCTAAGTGAAAATGTCCAAATTGAGTCCAAAGTATAAATATTTTGTGTGGCCACTATTATTTTCCAGCACTGCCTTAACCCTCTCAGGCATGGAGTTCACCAGAGCTTCACAGGTTGCCACTGGAGTCCTCTTCCACTCCTCCATGACGACATCACAGAGCTGGTGGATGTTAGAGACCTTGTGCTCCTCCACCTTCCGTTTGAGGATGCCCCACAGATGCTCAATAGGGTTTAGGTCTGGAGACATGCTTGGCCAGTCCATCACCTTCACCCTCAGCTTCTTTAGCAAGGCAGTGGTCATCTTGGAGGTGTGTTTGGGGTCGTTATCTTACTGGAATACATGCTAGGATCATGCTCTGCTTCAGTATGTCACAGTACATGTTGGCATTCACGGTTCCCTCAATGAGCTGTAGCTCCCCAGTGCCGGCAATATTCATGCAGCCCCAGACCATGACACTCCCACCACCATGCTTGACTGTAGGCAAAACACACTTGTGTTTGTACTCTTCACCTGGTTGCTGCCACACGCGCTTGACACCATCTGAACCAAATAAGTTTATCTTGGTCTCATCAGACCAAAGGACATGGTTCCAGTAATCCATGTCCTTAGTCTGCTTGTCTTCAGCAAACTGTTTGCAGGCTTTCTCGTGCATTGTCTTTAGAAGAGGCTTCCTTCTGGGATGACAGCCATGCAGACCAATTTGATGTAGTGTGCAGCGTATGGTCTGAGCACTGAGAGGCTGACCCTCCACCCCTTCAACCTCTGCAGCAATGCTGGCAGCACTCATACATCTATTTCCCAAAGATGCTGAGCACGTGCACTCAACTTCTTTGGTCGACCATGGCGAGGTCTTTTCTGAGTGGAACCTGTCTTGTTAAACCGCTGTATGGTATTGGCCACTGTGCTGCCGCTCAGTGTCAGGGTCTTGGCAATCTTCTTATAGCCTACACCATCTTTATGTAGAGCAACAATTCTTTTTTTCAGATCCTCAGAGTTCTTTGCCATGAGGTGCCATGTTGAACTTCCAGTGACCAGTATGAGGAAGTGTGAGAGCGATGACACCAAATTTAACACACCTGCTCCCCATTCACACCTGAGACCTTGTAACACTAACAAGTCACATGACACTGGGGAGGGAAAATGGCTAATTTGGCCCTATTTGGACATTTTCACTTTTGTTGCCAGCGTTTTAGACATTAATGGCTGTGTGTTGAGTTATTTTGAGGGGACAGCAAATTTACACTGTTACACAAGCTGTACACTCACTACTTTACATTGTAGCAAAGTTTCATTTCTTCAGTGTTTTCACATTAAAAGGTATAATCAAATCTTTACAAAAAAGTGAGGGGTGTACTCACTCTTGTGAGATACTGTGTCTCTCTCTCTCTCTCTCTCTAGATATATATATATATATATATATATATATATATGTATGTATGTATGTATGTATGTATGTATATGTGTGTGTGTGTGTGTGTGTGTGTGTGTGTGAAAGGATAAGTACACCCCATGGAAATTGTTGGCTTTTTTGACATATTTGGACAAGCAAGCATTTGATCATAAACACAGACTATCAATAAAGTCTCAGAAGCTATTATTGCCCCCTTTAGCAGAAATAATTGCTTGTAGGTGTTTTGCTTAATTGTTCACCGGGCTTGCTTGAATTTCTGACCACTCTTCCATGCAATATTCTAGCTGCAAGCTGTCCAGTCCCTGAGGCAGCAAAGCACCACCAAACCATAAAATTTCTACCACTGTGCTTAACAGTTGGTCTGAGGTGTTTCTCCTGAAAAGCTGTCTTTGGTCTGCGCCAATCATGTCTGCTGTTACTGTGGCCAAACTTCTCTATCTTTGATTCGTCTGTCCAGAGCACATTAATTTACATTTACATTTATTCACTTGGCAGACGCTTCTATCCAAAGTGACTTACAAATAAGCAAAGTGATATATCAAGCAGAGAACAATACAAGTTGTGCTACTATACAATTCATTAATTGAGTTCCAGAGGAAGCAAAATGCACAGAGTGTGTAAGTGCATTGTAGTTTTTTTTTGTTTGTTTTTTTTATCCATTAAAAAATAAATTTTAATCCATTAATCCAATAGGTCTGGTCTTACTAGCAGATCCTGTGATGAAATTTTGCAGTTCTTGGAGACTTCTTTTTGCATCTTGTGATGAATTTGCTGGGAAGAACAGTCCTGTACAAACGGACAGGCCTGGTCATTTGAAATCTGAGCCACTTGTAGATTATTTTCCTTACAGTGAAATTATGTATTTCAAACAATTTGGAGATCTTTTTAAATCCATTGCCAGATTCATAGGCATCCACAACGTTTTTCTGAAGGCCTTACAAAACTCTTTAGATCCTGGCATGATGACACCACACACTTCAGTAACAAAGGGAATATGACACTAGATATGAGAGGGGTTCAAGTAAGACAGGTTCCACCTGCACTTCATAAGCAGGTTCTAATCACTGGCACCCAATCTTGAACACCTAATTCTAATTTTATGGATTTAAAGGTGTGGTAAATTTAGGGGTGTACTTACAACACCACTTCCAAAATATTTGGGATGCTGTGTAAAATGTAAATAAAAGCAGAATGCAACGATTTGCAAATCTTATAAACTCGTATGTTATTCACAATAGAACATAGAATAAATATCAAATGTTTAAACCATTTACACCAAAATGTACCATTTTAAGGAAAAAATAAGGTAATTTTGAATTTGATGGGCGCAACACATCCCAAAAGTTGGGACGGGGCAATAAAAGTCTGGAAAAGTAAGTGCTACTAAAAACTAACAGCTGGAGGTTAACTGGTAACAGGTCAGTAACATGATCTGGTATAAAAAAAATTTTAAAAAAGAGTATCTTAGAGAGGCAGAGTCTCTCAGAAGTAAATATGGGCAGAGGCTCGCCAATCTGTGAAAAACTGCATCTACAATTTGTGAAACAAATTGGACTTTTTTGGAATTGGGGTTGTTCTTTTTCCATGTGACTGATCTGTTTATTTTTGTTAATTTAAATTGGGAAAATTATTACAAAATGTCAATTTTATGTGTCATTTGATAGAGTGTATCTGCTTTATTAATAGTCACTGTTTCAAATAGGGTCACGCTTGTCCAAATATGCAAAAAAAAAAAAAAAAAAGTGTGTGTATGTGTGTGAATAAGACTTCTTTCCAACTTCTGCTTTCATCTTCCATATCAGCTGTGTTCAAACCTGTATATTTCTGGCTGCTTGTCTGTCTCTCTCTCTAGCTTTGCCTGTGGCTGTCCAGCATGTGATCATAATCAGTTAAATGATAAACCACAATATTTAATGTGCATAATATTAACACTAGGATTTATTTCTCACTAGAAATACCTTGTAAAATTATTCCATCTCAGTTAAACCCTTGAACATTGTGTGTATTACTATATAGCAAGTGTTTTATTTCAGAATCATGTGTATATATATATATATTTATATGTATATATATATATATATATATATATATATATATATATATATATATATATATATATATATATATATATATATATATATATATATATATATAATACCTAAAAATAAATAAATAAATAAATAAAATAAAAAGAGCTCATTTAAAAAGTTAGGGTTAGTTAATACAAGTGAAACCTTAAGGAAATGTTTATGAAGTTTAGGTATCATTATGGCAAGACAGAAAACAAAACAACTTCTCACCCAAAGAACACCATACCCACAGTGAAACATGGTGGTGGTAGCATCATGTTATGAGGCTGCCTCTGTACAGTTAGTGCTATTAATTTTGCCAATATAATCATTAGCATATTATTGGGACTGCTTTTCTACAGCTACGACTGGGGATCTGGTCAAAATAAAGGGAAACATGGATGACTCTAAATATCAATCTATTTTTGCACAAAACCTGCAGGCATCTGTTAGACAGCTAACAGCTATATGAAGACAAATTTTACCTTCCAGTATAGTAACAACCCAATGCACAAATCAAATTCAACAAAGGAATGGCTTCAGAAGATCAACTTTTTTGGAATGGCCCAGTCAGAGCCCAGATCTAAATCCTATCAAAAACATGTGCAATGACTTGAAGAGGGCTGTGCACAGGAGATACCCTCTGATATCTGATAGATTTGGAGTATTTTTGCGAGAAAGAGTGGAATAAAATGTCCAAATCAAGATGTGCCAAGTTGGAAGTTTTTTACTGAAAAATACTTACAAACTGTATTACAACCAAAAGGTATTTCAAGCAAAGTATTAGTTAATGGGTTTGATACTTATGTGACCAGGTTGATGTACATTTCCCCCCAAAACTTTGTTTTTCACTTGAATTTTGTTGGTTGCTATATTAGATTGAAGGTGGCAAAAGATCTAACATGATTTATCTTGGTTTAATTATTTTACATGATGAAAACCTCCAATTTGAACAAGGGTCTGTGTGCTTTATATCTGCTGTAGATAGATAGATAGAGAGAGAGAAGAGAGAGAGAGAGAGAGTAGTGGGGTTATGGGTGGAGCCTCAAACACTTCCTCTGGGTTGAGAGCATTAAGTGTGGGAATCACAAAACTCTTCCTCTGGAATGAGAGCATTAAGTGTGAGAAACAGAAAGCATTTTGGGAGTTTGTCTGAGTGCTGCAGCTTCCTTATGGACAGAAAAACATTTTACATCACTATGTATTTTTGTAGCATTTAACTTTGATTAACATTCATTTTGTTTACCTGTGTTTAGGAAGCAAGATTAAATGTTCAAACAAAGATGAGGGTCATTGATGAACTTATATTTATATATATATTTATATATATACTTATATTTATATTTACAGTCATGGACGAAATTATTGGCACCCCTGGAACTTTTCCAGAAAATGCACCATTTCTCCCAGAAAAGTGTTGCAATGACAAATGTTTTTGAATACACATGTTTATTACCTTTAAGTGCATTGGAACAGCACAAAAAAACAGAAGAAAAAAGGCAAATTTGACATCATTTTACACGAAACTCAAAAATTAGGTCGGACAAAATTGTTGGCACCCTCAACTTAATATTTGGTTGCACACCCTTTGGAGAAAATAACTGAAAC
Organism: Ameiurus melas; assembly: GCA_012411365.1. Lineage (NCBI taxonomy): Eukaryota > Metazoa > Chordata > Actinopteri > Siluriformes > Ictaluridae > Ameiurus > Ameiurus melas. The sequence continues at coordinate 23,644,543 of CM022753.1, forward strand.
CAATCGCTTCCTATAACCATCAACAAGCTTCCTACACCTCTCAACTCTCTTTTGGACCACTCTTCTTTTGAAAACTGCTCCAGGTCTCTCATATTTGAAGGGTGCCATCTCGCAACAGCAATTTTGAGATCTCTCCATAGGTGTTCTATGGGATTTAGATCCGGACTCATTGATGGCCACTTCAGAATTCTCCAGCGCTTTGTCTCCAACCATTTCTGGGTGCTTTTTGAGGTATGTTTCAGGTCACTGTCCTGCTGAAACACCCATGACCTCTGACGCAGACCCAGCTTTCTGACACTAGGCCCTACATTATGGGCCAAAATCTTTTGATAGTCTCCAGATTTCATGATTCCTTGCACACAGTCAATGCACCCAGTGCCAGAGGCAGCAAAACAACCCCAAAACATCCTTGAACCTCCACCATGTTTGACTGTACTGTGTAGGCCTCTTTTTGTTTTCTGTAAACAGTAGAATGACGTGCTTTGCCAAAAAGCTCTACCTTAGTCTCACCTGTCCACAAAACGTTCTCCCAGAAGGATTGAGGATTACTCAGGTACATTTTTGCAAACTGCAGTCTGGCTTTTTTATGCCTCTGTGTCAGAAGTGGGGTTCTCCTCGGTCTCCTGCCATAGCGCTTCTTCTCATTCAGATGATGACGTATGGTTTGAGCTGACACTGATGCACCCTGAGTCTGCAGGACAGCCTGAATTTGCGTGGAAGTATCCACCATTCGAACTATCCTACGTTGCATTCTTTCATAAATTTTTCTCTTCTGTCCACGTCCAGGAAGATTTGCCACAGTTCCATGGGTTATAAACTTCTTGATTATATTGCGCACAGTGGACAAATGAAGTTTAAGATCTCTGAAGATGGAATTGTAACCTTGAGATTGTTGATATTTTTCCACAATTTTGCTTCTTAAGTCCTCAGACAATTCTCGGCTCTTCTTTCTCTTCTCCATGCTTGTTGTGGCACACACAGGCACACAACACAAAGGTTGAGCCAACTTTTATACACTCTAACTGGCTTCAGTTTTGATTTCTATATTGCCAGCACCTGTTACTTGCCACAGGTGAGTTTAAATGAACATCAAATGCTTGGAATGAAATTATTTACCCACAGTTTTAATAGGGTGCCAATGATTTTGTCCAGTCCATTTTGGGAGTTTTGTGTAAAATGATGTCAAATTTGCCTTTTTTGTGTTGTTCCAATGCACTTAAAGGTAATAAACATGTGTATACCAAAACATTTGTCATTGCAAGACTTTTCTGGGAGAAGTGGTGCATTTTCTGGAAAAGTTCCAGGGGTGCCAATAATTTCGTCCATGACTGTGTGTGTGTATATATATATATATATATATATACATACATATACACACACACACACACACACACACACACACATGAATATAGTCCATGTGAAATTATGACCTATGATCGCGCTGAAGAACGTGGCATGTTTTACAGCTGGGAATATTCGCATATCTGGGCTGGTGTAGAATGATCTTTACGGATATTTGATATTTTCTATTCTGGATGCATGGCATGTCCCTCCTTTCGCCTGCTGTTAGTTGTCATTATAAAGCTGTATCTTTTTGAACGTAGAAAGTTTTGGAGATTGCATGATGTATGTGGGGCTGCTATGATTTGCTTAGCTTGTGTGTGTACTGGGTGTGTTTAGTCAAACACACAGCTACATGCAGTCTAGGCAGTCTTGTATGCGCGTGCGCACACGCACACACACACACACACACACACACACACACACACAAATAAACAAGAGTGAAGCTCTCTCCCCAGTTTCACTTGGCTCGTTGCTCATACAACTTCTCTCTGTATTTTTTCATCTCACTTCCTGCTGTCTTCACAGACTATAACAGACAATAGCCCTATGAAGCGGTCAGCCTCGTCAGTTGGTCATGGCCGTTTGGGTCGGGTGCCACGGGCTGATGATTATGCCATGGACCGAGTGATGCCAGAGGATGGACCAAGGCATGGACACCGCCGCCGAGACCGCAGCCACCGAGCCTCTGAGAGATCACTCAGCCGCTACACTGATGCTGACACAGGTCAGACAGACAGGACCATTTTTAGGGATGATGAAGAGGTCAAAAACAGTAGTTGTTGTAGTGATGATGATGATGATGAATAAATTCCTTAGCCACTAAGCTGGGTTCAGTGGTTGCTGAAAAAGAATTGACCATGAATTGTGTTGGTAAGCATCAACAGACAAGTCCATAATCATGAGGAAGAGTTATCAGTTAGCAGTTAGCACTTTTCTTTAAATGTTTAGCTGCCTTGTTATGCATCATGAGCAGCGGTTGATGTGGTTGATGCTAGTCTTCACCCTCCCATTTAGTTTTTTTGTCATGTGATAGGAAAGAGCTTGCTAATGGGTGGGAATAAGCAAATGACCGTTACACCATCCGTCTGTGTAACATGTTACACAGCATGTTAATGAATGAAATGCATTGCATTAGTCAGTCCATATTTTTATTTGTAAACTTTGTAGGGGAAATAAAGATGTTAATAAGAGTTTTGTGAATGAGATTATGAGATCAGAATGTAGTAATTGAACTGGATTTCACAAGAGGTCTAGAACAGTTTAATTATGGAAATGTTCATTGTGCAATCAAAGCATGGACTGCAAAGTCTGAATAGACTAGAGTCACAGTTGTGAATAGAATCCCAGCTGATGTTGAGTTGAGCTTGAATTCCATGTCATAAGAGTTTCCAGTTGCAGAGCATCATCTTGGGCAAGATTGACCTTGCTCCCCACAATATCAACACAGCTTCTGATCAAATACACTCACTGAGCACTTTATTAGGAACAATACTGGGTAGGGCTTCCTTTTGTAGGGCCTCCCATTCACAAAACAGCCTCAATTCTTTATGGCATGGATTCCATATTCCATGTTGACATGATTGCATCATGCAGTTAAAGCAGATTTTTCAGTGGTGCTTTCATGCTGCATTTTTAATGACTCTGAAGAACCTTAAGTTCCAATCAAATTGAGATTTCATTGGTCACACAAACAACCATGCACAGTATGATGTGCAGTGAAATGCTTATTATGAATGTCCATGACATAAAAATAGAATTTACATAAAACAGAATTTATTATTATACAGGTAGAAAAGGAAAAATATTAAAATTATAATATAAGGGATATAAAAGCTAGGTTGCAGCAACAGTATTTGCATATAAGTGCAGATATATGCAGTTGCATGTGCAATACAATGATGTGCAACATCGGGTCAGAGGTAGTTGTACTGAAATTGCCAACATACAGTATATATTAAATATTTATAAATATGGGTTAATAAGGGTATATTAACAGGAATGTAGGTGTGGGTGTTGTGCAAACAAGTCCAAGGTCTTGTACTAGGAAGTGTTCATGAAACCAGTTTGAAATGACTTTTACTTTGTGACATGGTACATTATCATGCTGGAATTAGCCATTATAAGATGGTAATTTGTGGCCATGAAGGGATACACATGGTCAGCAACAATACCCAAATATGCTGTGGTATTAAAGCAATAATTGATTGGTATTAATGGGGCCAAAGTGTGCCAAGAAAGCATTCCTCACACTATTACACCACCTCCACCAGCCTGGACTGTTGACACAAGGCACAAGGTGGCTGTGGCTCAGGTGGTTGAGCGGGTTAAACGCTGATCGTAGGGTTGGAAGTTTGATTCCCGGCCAACATGACTCCACATACTGAAGTGTCCTTGGGCTAGACACAACCACAAGTTGTTCCAGATGGCAAGCTAGCGCTTTGCATTGCAGCTACAATTGGTGTGTGAATGTTTGGGTGAAGGAGAACCAGTTTAAAGCACTTTGTAGATCTGCTAAGGATAAAAAAGCACTATATAAGTGTAGACCATTTACAAGGCAGGCTGGGTCCATGCTGGGTCAAGGCAAGATTTATGCTTTTGGTGCCAAATTCTGCCAATTTGGTGCCATCTCTGTGCCTCAGCAGAAATTGAAATTAATTAGACCAGGCTATGTTTTCCAGTTTTCAACTGTCCAGTTTTGGTGATCCTGTGCCCACTGCAGCCTCAGCATTCTGTTCATGGTTGACACAAGTGGAACCTGACATGGTCTTCTGCTGTTGTAGCCTGTCCCCCTCAAAGTTTGACATGGTGTGCATTCTGAGATGCTTTTCTGCTCACCACAATGGTACAGAGTGGTCATATGAGTTACTGTAGCCTTTCTGTCAGCTCAAACCAGTTTGGGCCATTCTCTGTTGACCTCTCTCATCAACAAGATGTTTCTGTTCACAGAACTGCCGCTCACTGGATGATTTTCTTTATTTCACTATTCTGTGTAAACTCTAGAGAATGTTGTATGTGAAAATGCCAGGAGAACAGCAGTTATATAGATACACAAACCAGCCCACCTGACACCAACAAACATGCCACGGTCAAAATCACTGAGATCACATTTTCCCCATTCTGATGGTTGATGTAAACATTACCTGAAGCTGCTGGCCTTTTTTTGCATGATTTTATACATTACACTGATGACATTTGGTAGATTAGATTATTGCATGAATGAGTGGATGTACAGGAGTTCCTAATAAAGTGCTCTGTGATTGTAGCTTCCAATATTCCTCAAATGCATAGGGTTACATCATTATATCTTCCTGGATTGAAGAAGAGCTAACTTGATAGGCCTTTCCCACTCATGGAGTACTTTTAGTTTAGTTGCTGAATCTATGCACTCTTATCTCAGCACCCGTCTCTAAGGTACTGTTCCTATTTTGTATAAACATCCATATTGGGTGATCTGATTACAAGCATACAGCCAAGACAGACAGAACCAATAAAATGCATCTTTTTCCAACCAGTGCTTTCAAGTTAAACTATAAAGCTCGGTATTACACACTGCAAAAGAGTAAGACTTTGCAAAAATAGGCATCATCAGTGCTGATGTACATGAAAGGGAGGTTTGGGTGGAAGTAATTATCCAGCTGGTGGTTAAAATGCTGGAAAACCTGGCCAGAAACAAGCATGGACTGGGATATGTTTTAAAATTCATGAGCCTGAAATTAGAAAGTGAATTAATTTGTCATGAACTTCAAAGAGCTTATCCTGTATTATTAATATTATTAATTAACATATCAGAGGCGACAGTGATGAGGAAAAACTCCCTGCACATATGCAACAATCTATACCTACACAATTCCCTTTCGGTCATTAGAGTTACTGTACATTCACAAAGTATTCAGACCCCAGATACAAAAACAATTTCTAAGGTTTTTAGTGTTCCCAGGACAACAGTGGCCTCAATAACTGTGAAATGGAAGAGGTTTGGCACAACCTTGAACCTTCTTAGAGCTGGCCGTTTGGCCAAATTGGGCATCCGGGAAAGAAGGGCCTTGGTCAAAATAAAGTTCAGAAAGAACCCAACAGTCATTTTAAAACAGCTCCAAAAGTCCTGTGCAGAGATGGGAGAAACTGTTAGAAGGGCATCTCTGCAGCAATCCATAAATTATGCCTACATTGTCCGATTAAACAAAAATTTTACTCTATATATAAAAAAGTGCACACTATACTGTATGTACTATGTCTGGCAAAAAACAGGCACTGCACATCACCTGTCTAATACCATCCCTACAGTGAAACATGATGGTCACAGCATCATGTTATGAGTTGCTTCACAGTGGCAGGGAGAGGGAGGCTGACGCATCCAAATACATGTCCAAATACATGTTTTCATTACATCCTTGAAGAAAACCACCTCCAGAGCATACGCAGACTTAGATTGGGGTGAATTTCAACATGACAATGACCCTAAGCATACAACCAAAACAACACTGGAGTTGCTTCAGGGCAAGTCTCTGAATGTCATTGCCTGGCCAAAGTTCTGAAGATGGCAGTTCACAGATGCTCTCCATCTAATCTGATGGAGCTGGAGAAGATCTGCCATGAACAATGGGATAAACTGCCCAAATCCAGGTATGCAAAACTTGTTGAGACATATTCAAGAAGACTTCTGAATACTTCAGAGATTTCAGTTTTTACATTTTAAATATTTTTTTGAAAATGTCAAAAAATATGTTTTCATTTAATCATTATGGGTGATTAGGTGTAGATTGATGGGTAAAAATGTAAATTATATCCATTCAAATTCAAATTCACAACACAATAAAGTGTGCAACAAGTAAAGAGGTCTGGATACTTTCTGAATCCACTAAATATCATAAATTTTTTGTTTGGAAATACTACTACTACTACTACTACTACTAATCCTAATCCTAATAATAATAATAATAATAATAATAATAATAATAATAATAATAATAATAATAATAATAATATTGCTGTTTTGTTATTATCACAAGCCAAAAAATAATGCACATTATATTTATAATGGGCTAAAGTTAATAGTATTTTTATAGGCTGTTGTGTTCCTCGCCATGGTCACCTCTGGTGTGTTCATTAGGAATGTAAATCTACATACACATACATACACATTTCTGTAACACTGCCTTGGAACAAAGTTCTATACACAATTTTTTTATTTTATTAGTTGATTAGGTATTTCATCATTAAATGCTGAAGCTGACTCCCGTGGTAATGTTGTAGGTCTAGGCACGGATCTGAGCACTACCACGCAGTCAGGTGACATGCCACCCAAAGAGAAAGAACGTGGTCGTGCCAAAGAGCGGCGCCACCACCACCACCACCACCACCATCACCATCACAGCTCAGTGGAGAAGGAGCACTACACACCTGAGAGAGAGCGAGGAGACTATGGGCACCGGCAGCGCCGCTGGTCCCGGTCACCCAGTGAGGGCCGAGAGTGCCTTACTCACCGACAGGTGGGCTTGCATGAAAATCACATGCTTACCTTGCTCCACAGTGAATCCATCGATACTGATGGATTTTGAAGCTCCCTTTGCACTGTGCTGTGTTTTTTTTCCACTGTCCACTGGAACATGTGTATGTTTGTAGTAGAGGTCTGGAAGATTATGCCATGCAGGAAGAGTCTGAAATTAGGATATGAAAAGTTCAGTTATCATAAACTTCACAAAACTTATTCTGTAGGAAAGATGACATGATGACTGGTTCTAGTTATTTTCCACCGTTCCAATGGAATTCAACTCCTCTTCATTTGTTTTCTCCTGTTTTGGTCTCTTTTTTGTCTTTGTCCTCTGTGTAACATGTTGCTTCTCAACATTGGATCATTTCTTTTTTTTGTCGTTTTTGCGTTTGCCCACACCACTGTCCTGCTTCTCTGTGTGTTCTTTTACTTTTTCACAACTGTACTTTTTCCCTCCTTACTGTTTCTGTGTCGTTGTCTTCTCTCTCCCTCTCTTCCTCTCTCTCTCTTTCGCTCTTGTTTTGTGGATAAATTTTGTCGTTCTTTTTTGTTTTATTTGCCTTGTCCCATTTTCATGTAGGGCAGTAGTTCGGTGAGCGGCAGCCCCGTGCCCTCAACATCTGGGACGAGCACGCCTCGGCGAGGTCGACGCCAACTGCCCCAGACACCTGCCACCCCACGCCCGCACGTCACCTACTCACCTGTGGTCCGTAAACCAGTTGGAACACCGCCTTCGGGTCCACAGAGCCGCCTACCCACCCCAACCCAGAGGCGCTTCTCTCCACCTGTGCCAGAACCACCTGTACCCCCGCATCATGGCTCTGGCCGCCGTGCCCGATGGTGCCCAGGTTCGTCCGAAAGTGCACCAGGCGATGGCTTTTATGATTTTGAACGGTGCGAGCCACCTGCTTATGAGCCAAACCCAGGACAGGGCAACCCGCACCCACATAATCCACCACCACACCCCCGTTCACCCAGGACTGCTCGCCCCCCCGGTGCTCGTCGCATGCCTAACGGGTACCGTTCCTCCTCACCCTCGCCACAGCGACACGCACCCCCTCACAATGCACCTCACAAGCCTCCACATCCCAGAGGGCCCAGGAAAGGGCTGCATGAACCCTACAGTGAGACAGATGAGGATGACTGGTGCTAGCCTCTGGGAGAGGGGAGGGAGGGAGCAAGGACACAAGAAAGGAAGAGTTGCTGGAATGATACACAATCAGAGACTAGATGTTTTGCATCAGAATTCAGTTTTGCCTTGAATTCTGGAAGCCTCTGAAAAAATTAGACATCACTAGAAGCAAGAGAGAGGCAGATCCCTGAGTCTCCCTGCCCTGGGGCTAACACCGGGAAGTATATTGGTGCTAGCCTTTGGGGAGAGGTGAGGGAGGTGGAGAGGAACAAATGTTAGGGTTAGGGAACATGCCAGCAGTTGCTGGAACAGGACCCAACTGCAGGCAAGAGTCACTTGCAGCAAAGGCAGTGACACCCCTACATGTGCATGTTCCAGAGAGAGCACAGCAGAAGTATGATTGGAGGCTCAGGGGAATATTGAGGCATGCTTCCCTTCTTTTCATTTATGTTCCCTTTTTCTTTTTCTCTACTGCCTGCTTTATTGTCTGCACAGGACTGGATGACTTAAAGTGATCAGAAAAAGGAGGTGGGTTGGGGTGGGGGATAAGAAAATATGAAAAATGATAAATAACTCTTTATAAGGGAAGTGAACATGCAGAATGCTATTGTTGACAGGAGGAATGTCTGCCTTTTTTTTTCGGATATGTTGTGTATCTTCTGCAGACAAACTGACAAAAGCCACAACTGTGGTGAAAAACCTCAGAACAGTTGTTAAGTTCACAATCTAAACATGGAGATTCACCACTCCCTTTACTCAACTTGACTGGAGCACCGTCTATTGCAAAAATCCACCCACATGTTGGGTAATATTGATGAGTTTTATCATCTGTGTTTACTGTTAATAATTATTTCTGTGAGGGTGAGAAGGCCACTGGCCGTGTGTGTGTGTATGTGTGTGTGTGTGTGTGTGTGTGTGTGTGTGTGTGTGTGTGTGTGTGTGTGTGTCTGTGTGTGTGAGAGAGAGAGAGAGAGAGAGAGAGAGAAACAGAGAGAGAGGGTGGGTTTTGCTTATATGGTAGGTTTGGGCTGGGGCACACACACCCTGACTGTATTTGGGAATCCAGGCCCTCACAGCTCCTGACCCTTAAAACTTGAGAGAGAAGAAACACAAATGAAAAGAGGGGATGAAAAAAAATGAACCAGTCTTCACTCTTCCTTCTTCTATGGCTTCTCCTTCTTCCTCTTCTTCTTCTCCTTCTCCTTCTTCTCCTCCTTCTTCTACTTCTTCTCCTTCTTCTTCTTCTTCTTCTTCTGCTTCTTGTTAGAGACATTGAAGCTTGATTCTTCTGTTGCACTGCTCAGCTTTGTTTGAACTCCTAGAATAAAAAAAATCCCTTGCATGATTGAAGCAACAACAACAAAAAAAATAACAAAGAAACTTTGAATGAATTGGGGTGGGGTGAATTTTCTTGGTCTTTTCATTATGTCTGTAAAGTTCTCTCTCCTGTCCCTGGCCTCTGCCCTTCACTCCTCTCTGAAATTGTCCCTCGCACTTTTAGGGATGGCACAAAGGGGACAAGAGGCCAACACTCTCCATTTTAAATCTTCTGCCTGCTTACTACAGTAAAGTGGATTAGAGTCCTGCTTTTGTAACTTACTTATTGCCATATGGCCAGTGTTGCTACTAAAAGGATTGCGACCATGATAAAAACACATTAATTTTGGTAGATTATTATTGAATCAACAAATATTTTGGAGATAAAAAGCATTTTGTAACATTATTTGCATTCATCTCACAATTTATTCATAATTTGTTCATTTGCACAAAATTTCATACATTTAAGCACACACACGTACAAACACACACACACACACACAGCCTGTTTATACACATGGACTCTTTTCCCCTTACTCTAGTCTTCCAGGGTCTGATGGAGTGAGAAGGGAGTGGAGGAGGTGACGAGAGAGGGAACCTTTTCATCTTTCTATTAGATTTGTTATTAATGATGATACCTCCAGAAGATAAGATGACGATGCTGACGATGATGATTATTATGATAATGATGATGATGACTTTTATTTCATTATGTTTTTGACTCAGCTGTACTCATTGTATTGCCATATTTGTTTCGGTGTGGTTCTGTTCATGTGGTATGTGGAGCTCTGTAACAGTGATGCATTCTGGGCCATGATTGTCTCACCTTTGACCTCCAGCTAACCAAGTCTTCATTGGTATTTTTCATGCACACATGTCCCTTACTCATCAAAAGTAAAAACACATACTGTCTTATATGTTAAAAAAAAAACAAAAAAAAAACTGCTATTTTCCTAGAATGTCAAATTATTAGGTATAAAGCATAATATATGTATATTGTGAATTAATACAGGTGTACATAATTAAGATTTAATTAACCTGAGCTCAAATCTACAGGAATATCTTATTTTT
>CM022753.1:25012397-25217397 GCA_012411365.1 Ameiurus melas
TGATGAGCAGAAAAGCATTTCAGAACACATTGAGCCTTGAGGTGGATGGACTACAGCAGAAGAACACTTTGAGGTCCACTCCTGTCAAGCATAAACAGGAATATGAGGCTACAACGAGCACAAGCTCACTGAAACTAGACAGTTGAAGAAAGAAAATGTTGATTTTTTTCAATCAACTGAAGCTCTTGATCTGTGCCTGCAAGATTTTGTGCATTGCACTGCTGCCATGTGTTCCTATTAAAGTGAACAGTGAAGGTTCACTGTAGATGTTCTAATAAATTGCCAGTGAGCATTTCTATGCTACATTCATGCAACACCCCTTGGACACAAGCACCTCTCCTTAAAAAGGAGAAATGTGCAAATAGAAAACAAAACGACAGGGATGTTTATTTGGCTTGTAATGTCAAGTGAATAATTCACCCCCTCTGAGAGAAGTTCTCTTCAGTGTCTATCTCCAAAATAGGAGGCAAACAAGAGGCAATCACTACACCGGCACACAAGCTAGCAATTTGCATTATAGATCATCCATCCATCCCTTTTCTATACTTCTTATCCTTCAGGGTCACGGGGAATCTGAAGCCCAACACAGGGAGCATCAGGTACAGGGTGGGGATGCCAATCCATCGCTGGGCACAATCACATACACATCCACACACTCATTCATACACTATGGACACTTTGGACATGACAATCAGCCTACCATGCATGTCTTTGGACTGGGGATTAAACTGGAGTACCTGGAGGAAGCCCCCACAGTGCAGGGAGAACATACAAACTCCACAGACACAGGTTTGATTACTGCCATCGACCTTCAGGTGTGAGGCGAACATGCTAACTACTAAGCCACCACATGCTCCATTATAGATCAGCAAATTGAAATGCTGGACATTTTGGGAAAATTGGTCTTCTAAAGGTCTAATTAAAAAAGCAGCATATGAACTCAAACCACCTTTATGCTTTGAGGAGGACATCACCTAGCAGAATATTTAGACAAACAGTGGTATCACTTTCACCCCACCGCTCCACTTGAGCAAACAGCTTTTGTGCATTTGAGGCCCAGGCTGTAAACAGATTACTCCAACTGAGATTTACAAGGTAACAGCAAGAGCAAACTAAGACAAACTATGTAATATCAGCCCACATGTGTGGTGGAGACAGCAACTATCATTTTTTAAAATAGGTAATTGAAAACAAATGGAAGTTTTGGAAAAAAAAAAAAAAAGACTCTTAATGACATCAAGATTTCTCCTCTGTATGTTATTGAATAATGGGCATAGAGATGGAGATGAGATCCTTGGTTTAGGCTCAGACTCTGCATCAAATTAAGGCCAAGTGTGTGTCTACAGCATTCGATTGTGTCCAGATCATAAGTCTTATGCTGATAAAGTGCACTTGCTGTTGTGGAAGGGCATTTCTGAGAACTGTATAACGAACGGGTATGCACAATTAGCATACAGTAGATGTTTAAAAGAAACAGGCAAGGGTTTTCTTTTTTAAATCTTTTTATAAAGTTTTGAGTTACTTCACTGCTAAATGAATGAATGAATGAATGAATGAATGAATGAAACAGTTTTAACTTCTGTATGCAAGTGTACTATATAAGTAGGGATTTGCTCACGACAAATAGATTTTGTATTTTTTCTACTTAGTTCTGTTTTTCGATGAACAGATTTAAACTATTCATAGACAATGGAGGCTTTTTATTCAAATTGTCATGGACAGCGTCATTTGTTTCAAAACTTTTTTTGTCCTAAAATTCTAATGCACAACATCAGCTCTGATCCCTGTCTCTGCTATAGAGAAAACCAAGAGCTGACAGTTGATAGCCATCCTGCTAATCCCGCCTCGATGATGTGTATTTTCTGCTACCTCTATCCCTCACTCTCAACTCAGCCCAGGCCATGTAGAGTGCCTAAAGCCACAGATATAGTTAATGAGATTATGGTAATAGAATTTTGCTGCTCGGACCTGGGGATTCTGCCAACCTTATCCCCATCCTGAGACAAAGAGAAGGCACTGCTGCAGAGTCCCTGAGGCCGCAATGCTGCCATGACTTGATTTCTTAATGGGGCTAGGCTAGATGAATATTTACTGAGTACAAACCCACTTCCTGAGTAATAATATATGGGTTTACAGAAGAAAGAGAGAGCGAGAGAGAGAGAGAGAGAGAGAGAGACACTGCAGGACAGGCACTACTTAATTAAACAGTGCACTGAAACACAAATAGTACTTTTTATAATAATAATAATTATTATTATTATAATTCTAAAAAATCTTAAATGTTAAACTTTATTTTTAATTTCTTTCAATATTTTATTTAATCTTGCCTTACTTCCTAAGGTATCTTTAGGGACTTCGAGGTAGCCCGAAAACCTAGAAATGTGGTGATAAACTTCCTTTAAAGCTCATCTCATTTATACAATATATACTAAATATGGAACTATATATATATAATTACACACACACACACACACACACACACACACACACACATACATGTATGCAGGTGCATCTCAAAAAGAATTTCATATCGTGGAAATGTTAATTTTTTCTCAAAAATTTCAAAACGTGGAACTTTCATATATCCTAGATTCATTACACATAAAGTGAAATATTTCAAGACATTCTTTGCATTAAACTTGACGAGTACAGCTTACAGCTCATGGAAATCAAAACACGAGTATCTCAAAATATTACAACACAGAATTTATAATACTGAAATGTCGACCTGAATGTACGTATGTATGTATGTATGTATGTAAGTATGTATGTATGTATAAATATATATATATATATATATATATATATATATATATATATATATATATATATACATACAGGTTTAGAATCCCTATCCCAGGCAACTTGGGGCACAAAACAGGGGGCACCCTGGATGGGGTGACAAGCCATCACAGGGCATAACTACACACACTACAGACAATTTCGAACTGCCATTCAACCTACAGCACATGTCTTGGATGATAAATAAGCATTAATCTTGGACTGGGGGTGGAAACAAGAGTACCCAGAGAAACCCCCGAAGCATGAGGAGACCATTCTCCTCCATGCACACATGCCAGATTCAGGAACCCCCAACCCTAGATGTATGAGGCAAACATGCTAACCACTCAGTCACTGTTCCCTAGCGTGTATATAGTATATTTACAAACTACTTTCCATTGAAAACATGCTAAATAAGCATATCACATTCGTATCAGTGTAAGCACTGTTCTTCAATAATATCTATTTAGCTACTATACTGCAATATACTGCAAAGTATATTTCAATTCAGGTTTATTCACAAAAGTTCACAATAAAGAAGTTCTCTTGCAACAGAGATATGATATTCTGTAGACTAAACTATGAAATGAAGTATACCTAAAGTATAAGTATAAATACTTTAAATGTACTTTGCACACTTTTGAACTGGTTAATTTATTCATCAGAAATATAAAAGTGTGTCATATAATATACTTTAAGCTTGGACTGCCAAACAAAATGTAATGAAATCTGTTATTCTAAAAATATGTAACTTATTTCATGTTTCCTAGGTTGGATTAACAATTTAATTCTTATGTACCACTCTAAAAATGTGCCATATCCGCTCAACGTCAGTGATTGACATTTATGTTTCCCTGGCAACATAAACAACTGACAACAGTGGAAAAGAAGGTATGTATAACAAAGTAGAAGGTTTCAGCAATGCACTTGCTTTCAAAAACATTGTATGTTATTTTTTGTGCTTAACTCTTTTTTTTACCGGAGTCCAAAAATTGAATTTCCACCTGTTTTGGTGCTCATTTTCAGTAGCAAAGGTTTTCAAAATTGTATGTACTTGATTGTTAAATAGCTAAACTGGGTAAGATACGATTGTATGGTAAAAGGCACATCCTATGATAGCATTTGAATTATTGAAATAAAGATTAAGTATTAAAAAAGGCAGTTTTGAATATGGTTGCTCAGGTGCAGAATGCCAATATGCAGAAAAGAGGTCAATTCAATTTCTGTGATTTAGTGAAGTGGATAGTTGGTATAAACATATTTGTAATTCTGACATGTACATGGAAATGCTTGATGTCCTGTAGTTCCAATATAGTCCTTTCTAATTCAAACCATTCAGAATTTCAAGAAGATGTGTATTTTGTGGGTTATAGCAGACAAACCAAAAAGCTAGGCAACCAGAAAATAGATAAGAGTAAATCAGTAACATAAAGCAGGCTATGGTCAAAACATTGATCAAGACAGGCAAATAAAGGCTTGGCATCACCACAGACACAATGCTGGAGTAAGACCTCGGAAAGTAACACAGAAGTCTGGGTTATTTAAAAGGAGTAGTGTATGAGTGCACGCTTTTGTTTTTAAGGTGATCTAGTAATCAGGAAACTTTTAGCTGAGCTTAATGGATTGTGGGCTGAGAATCATGGCAGTTGTATTCTGCAGCATTGGGAGTTGCACACACATTCATAACACAAAAGAAAACATTAAAAGGAAATAAGTAAGTAAGTACGTAAGAAATTGAATTAATTAACGGAAAATACCAAAATCATTCTTTTGCAGCTGATAATAAGTTCACCACAAAAGCTATTAGATAATAATAATAGGCTAATTATAAAATTATCTATGCTTTAAGATGCAAAAATAGGTACTAATTTGTATTTTTTATTTAATTTTTTGCTTTACTTTGATTTATTATGTAAAACATAGCTGCGAGTTGGCTTATGAGGTGTTATTTGACTATTTACAAGACCATTTAATGGTTGTTGGCTATTGCTGTTGAGAAATGTATTTTATTTTAATACACTATGATATTTGACAGGAAATTCAATTGTGCCTTGGTTTTGTTTGTTTTTTTGTTTTGTTTTGTTTTGTTTTGTTTTAAAAAAAATTCTCTATTTGGCTGATTTGACATTCATCCATTCTTACGTAAATCTTATGTAATTAGTGCTATTGCTGGTCAATTTAATGTAAGTTATCTCTCAATATTTACAGAAAGTTTGGAAGGTGCTTTAAGCCTGAGTGTCACCAGAGACAGATGACACAAAAATCTAAAGGTAAGCAGCCATGCTTCAGTTTGTTTGTCTGCTGTCCAATCCTCACCCCACCACCGCCCATCCTGAATTAGGCTTGTTTCACTTTGTTTTGTTGCTTCTATTGTCATCCAGTTTCCAATAGCTCGATTTCTTTGCTCTTTCTCTATTTCTTGCAGGGTCCTAAAAACCAAAAAAAGACCACACATTGGGTCCGGAGGGGGCCGACGTCTGTGTGGAATAATAATGGAGTCCTCCTGGGAAACATGCCCTCACAGAGGCCAGTCTGACAGCAAAGAAAAATTTGGTCTCGTTTCCGATCCCTCACAGGAACATTTATCAGTCCACTCCCACTGTTTGTGGGGTTGTGTGTGTCCACTATGCTTGCACACATTCACAATAAATGGATTAGGATTCTACTAAAGTTACTCACTACATTTTACTACCAATTCCTTATACATCACTTGAGATTTGACTGTTTATGACCATCTCACTTATCGACCATTTTAAAAAAACAAACTAAACTCATGGCTTTACCTTTTAACTGCGTTAAACTGAGGTTAACTGAGGTTAAATGTTTTTGTGTCTTGCTTGTTTTGATGCAATTTCCTGGTGGGCTGCATGGTGTCATGAGGCATGCAAGGTTGTGAAGGATGTAGGCACCAGCACTGTGTGCTTGCAGAGTCAAGTAGGTGTTTTTTTTTTTTGGTGGATGTTGAGAACAGTCAAATAGTAACACAGAGGCCTACTCCTTCTTCAAAAATATGTACTGATGGCTATATCCATCCATATGTGGCTCATAATGCATTAGCTGCCATCTCCCTCATAGCTACTCTTTTTCATAAATTTGTGCTAAACATTTACAGTCGTACATAAGCTAGGTTGCAGTGCACTGAGAGTTTTGCTGCTGGACAAATGTCTGTTAGCAAATGAAGAGTTTGGTCTTATATTTTTCTCTTCCACGGTTTCTTGGACCTCTATCACACTTATAGCCAGGGTGTCGTTTTGCCTGTCCAAGAAATTAAAAGGTTTCTAAGGATTAGTACCTCTCCTGCTCTCTCATTCTTCCTCCTTAGATGACACAATTTTATATGAGAACTATGATGTTAGAAAAGTCCAGTCCCAGTCCTACTCCCATTGCAATTTCAACCATTTCCAAATCAAACTTTGATTGTGTTTTTATAATCTGTGATTTAATAAGGTTTTTGTGATAATCTGAGACCTCACAATGAATACACAGCATCCTACTGTCTGTTTATTTCTTTAAGCAGTGGAGTATTGGTGTCAAGGAAAGCTAGGCCTTATTCATTATAAAAATAGTGCTTGGTAATGAAGTGTGAGCTCATGGTCTGTCTCACACCAAATGCTTGTTTAAAGCAATTGTGCTTTTTATGCATCTTAAATGAATTCTGTGTTGAGATTGAATTATTGTAACGGTTATGCTACTTTAAACAAAAAAATCAGCTGATGATTTTACTTTTCCATTTTGTCTGGATGTTGCTATTTTTCTGCTTTGCTTTTGAGAGTCTACTAATACTTTTTAGTTCATATGGAATATTCTGATGTGTATAACTTATACGGGAGACTGTGTTAAAATCAAGGAGTAATAACTGTTCATGATAATAATTGCATTAAGGTCAAATTAGAAGAAAGAAAGCCATAGCAAACATTTTGGATTTATTTTCTATATGTTTTCTTTTTATTGCAAATGGTATGATACAAAAGATAAGCCTTTCTTAAGACAATGGTGTTTAAAAAAATCATTACATTAAAGAATGTCATGAGATCTAAAATATGCAACAAAAAAAAGAAAAAGGAATAAAACTTTGACAAAAACATATGCTGGTGAATAATTAAAGAAGAATGTCTTTACAAAGTGACCGAGGCCTCCAGTAATCCATATTTATTAGCATTAATTGAAAAATAAAAAATAAAAACTTCCAGTTGTTTCTGTTTTGATCAAGTTTTATCACAATTATAAGATATCTGTACACAACTAATTAAGAACAAATAAATGGAAACATTTACAAATGATAAATAAAAACAAGACAGGGGTGGTAGGATTTCATCTCAAATTAGTCAAACAGAGGTGAAGTATAAAAAAAATCAAATGCAAATAATTATTACTTTCAAATAAAGTTATTACTAATTAATAAATTAAAAAGGACAAGACTTGATGGGGGTGGCAGATGAATGAGCAAATGATCAGCAGAGACCTCTAGGGAAGTCTCGGGTCAAAAGGGCACTTCCTGGTCCTCTTCAGACATCTCTTCAGAAGAGCGAGGTGAGCGATGGCTATTGAGGCACCCTGGATCTCTACACTGCTTAAACAGGCACTGATGGCACACAGACAAACTTGTATCTTGGATAAAATAAAGGCCTTATGTGCAACTAAATGGCACTTTGTATGGCATTTCTAATGCAATGACTGCAGATATGTTAAAACACAGACAGGAAACAGAAGATTTTCCAACAATTTCATGTCAGCTTTGCCCAATTTTAAAAGACCATGGGAATCACAATAAAACGTGTACAGAGGAACGACAAGCGAAGTGTTGACTTTACAAAAATACATTGGTGAGAAGTAAACACCTATCGCATCCTCTCTAAATGTACAAAAACCCAGAACAACCTGAAAACAGCAAAAAGAGATCATACATACACAGTACATACTAACAAATATTTATAATGAATATGTCCTCATAGAGGATTCCTCTCTTTTCAAGCGAGTTTCTTTTTCATCATAACTAGAAAAATATAGTCGCAACTCAGAGCTTTTAAAAAGGCACTGTCGGGAGCCGTTTTGATATTTTCATTACTTTATAAAAAATAGTCCTGCTTGTTTTATCGGTTTTCTGTATTTGCTGGTGCAGGGAGTGGACAGCAGGTCCTCTGAGGCCTCTGTGTATGAGCAATGTCTTATGGATATGGTGGTGCTAAGAGTTTAGTCTGTGCTCTCGCCCCTCTCACTCGCTTATTCTAATTTTTTCTGTTATTTAAGGCCGGGAGAGCTGGGTATAAACTGGTTGCTGCTCCCAATGGGGACTGTGGGTCTGAGGCACATTTGGAACACCACTAGCATCAGCGACAGGAGTGTACATGGGTCTCTGGGCAGGACTCATGTAGCTAAATGTGGAGTAGAGGCCTGAACCCTGGTTGTAATAAGAGGCAGCACTGCCCTGGTGGTCGCTGTAATCATATTGAGTGCGCGCAATTGATGGGTACGTGGAGGTGGTGGCAGTGTAATGCTGTAGGTTGAAGGAACCGTACGCCACGTGCTGGGGTGAACCCTGGCTCTGCTCACTGTAGTGGCTTGGGCTGAGCTGCTCTGTCTTGATGTGTGCTGGACGCTGCTGGGCCTGACCCTGCTCGCCAGCTGTGCCAAGTGGGGTCAGAGAGTGTTGCTGAGGCTGCTGCTGTGGCTGCTGTTTGCTCATCCAGCCATGCCCGCTGGTGCCTGCCGTCTGGCCCATACCATACCCAGATGAGGAGTAGGCCTGGGCCCCATGAGTTGGCAAGTACTGGTCAAACTCATTCACATCGAATGCCTCCATGTTGGAGATGACATCGGTGCTCAGCTCACCGATGTCCACATCACGGAAGTCAATGTTGAGCTGGCGGCCTGTTCCCTCAGGAAGTGGACGTCCCTCTCGCTTCAGGTCCGGTTTCACACTCGGAACATCTGTTTTGGGAGTCGTGGGGGGAGTTGGAGGGCCCTGAGACTGACCTGTTTTAAGGACGAAAAGACAGGGTTAACTACTTAGCCCTTTTGTTCTATATGCTAATAGACTGCAAATAACTATAAAAATAAAGAAATTAAGAAACTGGTGATATGATGTAGAAGAAAAAGGATCTTGTTCGCCTTTGGGATTAGTCGCAATCATAACATACATTCACACTGGAGATTTTTGAGCAACGACAAACCACTAAAGTAAAGAGAATTAGAAAGTTTGCCTCGTCCTTCTGTAAACTTTAACAGCTTTATTTCATTTACAGTTGCCCAATGCTTTACAGTGAAACAGTTGATACCAAGTACAGACAATCCTTTAGAATATATTGTTTATGAAACGATAGCATATACTGATGTTTTGGATGAATAGCTATAAAATTCATATTATATTTTAAAGCCAGTTTGTGTTTTAAAGCATTTTAGAACGTGTCTTAGCATAAGGCTGCCCTTGCTTCAGGTTGATTAGCCTTAGCATTATGCCACTTTAAAGCGAAAAATCTGAACTGACATTTAAAAAGAGTGATGAGTTGCTTATATATATATATATATATATATATATATATATATGTATGTACATAAACATTACTATAATGTCTGGAATAATTTCAGCATGTGTTGGAAAGGCATGTCGGCTGTTTTTATTTATTCCTCACCTGAGTGGTCTCCGGGAGAGTGTACCTCGCCCATACTGGAAGCGGGAGAGTCAGCTCTCTGTAGGGCTTTAAAGATGGCGTTGGGGGAAATGTGTGTGTGCTCGGTATCATCGGTTTCCCCCTGGCCGCTCTTCACACTCTTCCGCCGCCGTGGCTGGTATTTGTAGTCTGGATGATCTTTCTTATGCTGTACTCGCAATCTCTCAGCCTCCTCCACAAACGGCCGCTTCTCCCCTTCATTCAGCAGCCTGAAAAGGTAAGTAAGTAATTAAGTAAGTAAACCCTTTAGACACTTTTCCTCTTCTTAGTCTTTCTTATATTTTTGTTGTTTAAATTAACCACTGAACTTTTGAGACGTGAAGAAGCAGAGTTGCTGTTATTATTATTATTATTATTATTATTATTAATATTATTAAATAATGCTGCTGCTTTATTTCATCACGTTTTAATAATAAATTATATCATCATTTTGCTATTTGAAACTTTTGCCTATGAGTGTATAGGTTTTATTTATGGGTTGGTCACTGAAATATAAATAATAGGTTAATAATAATAATAATCATCATCATCATCATCAACATGAACATTTCTGATACTCTATTTAACATGACATAAAAAATAAGAATGCACTCAATGAGTATTAAAAGTATTAAGTTGTTACTTCAGATTTATTCACGTGCAACGAAAAGGCGCACAAAGCAAAGGTGCAGTGCATAAGAAAAGCTCACCGCCAGAGTTTGCCAAGGGTTTTGCTGAGTTCGGCGTTATGAAGGTGAGGGTACTGATCGGCCAGTTTTCTGCGCGCCGCCTGCGCCCACACCATAAACGCGTTCATGGGCCGCTTCACGTGCGGCTTGTTCTTCCCCGAGCCGTTCACGCGCACCGGCATGGGCACGAGCGTCCAGTCGTAGCCTTTGAGCACCTGTGACACGGCGTCGCGGATGCACACAGGGAACTTGCTTTCATCCTCTTCGTCCTTCTTGAGCCGATTCTCGGAGGGTGGCCGCGTATTCTCGGTGTCGGAGCTCGAACCGGACGGACACGGGGAGGCTACAGAGTCTTCCGACATGCTCGGACTCGGCGCGTCGGAGAGACATTTGTCCTGCTCGTCGGTCATCTTCACGTACGACTCGAGGAGATTCATACGAGAGAGAAAACTTTTTAAATAGAACAAGAAAAGTTTTTCGGACTAAGAAATCCTGCACAGAGCGTGCAAAAAATGGTTGGGTAAACTTGCTGTCAAAGTTGGTCACAAGTCCATCAGCGTGCGAGCAGGTCCGAGCGCTTCTGAAACTTAAGTGTTGGACCGGTGATTAGTGAAGAATCCCGCTCCTTAACTCTGAGCTCAGGAGTTGAAGTGGTGGAGATGTAATGAACACGCTGCTGCTCGTGCTTTTATAGAGAGCCGCATTGGAGAGGCGGAGACGGAACATGAGCCCCCCTCCCCCCACCTCCTATCCCATCATACTCTGTGTGTGTGTGTGTGTGTGTGTGTGTGTGTGTGTGTGCGTGTGGACGGACTGAAACAGCAAAACGAAATCTTAAACACTTCAAATGGTATCATTAAAGTTGGAAATAATAATAATAATAATAATAAAATATATATATATATATTTTTTTATCTCAATATGTGCTATATAGGCCTAGATACCACTTTATTTACATTATGGATGCGCTATGAACTAGATTATGTATAACTGTATAACATCCAGAAAAGTTCACTTTAGTCTTAGACAGGTGTTGTCAGGGGTAAACTAAACTTATTTGCACTGAGTATTCTTTATTTTTTATGGCTTTGCAAATCTACATCTAATTGAAGGCTACACACCAGCAGTCATATTTGGTTCACCTAACTGGCTGTTTTACAGTTTCACTTTTTTAGTTGCTAGTTGCTAGTTTGTCTCATACGCATGCATTTTACAATAACAACTCAGTGGATACGGGAAAGAAAAAATAT
The DNA here is from genome assembly GCA_012411365.1 of Ameiurus melas. Taxonomy (NCBI): domain Eukaryota; kingdom Metazoa; phylum Chordata; class Actinopteri; order Siluriformes; family Ictaluridae; genus Ameiurus; species Ameiurus melas. The sequence goes on from CM022753.1 coordinate 25,023,765, forward strand.
ATATACACTGATAAGGATTGCTAATAAACTGCCTGCTCAGGGTATCATTTTGTATGAAGTTCCATGTTACTGAAGGCTGCTGAAACACTTTTAGTATCACCAACAGGGGGAGACATGAGTTTAAAAACTCCTACTCCTCTGACGAAGCCAATATACCTCTGAAACTTCAGTGTGGAGCTTCCGCAACTCCCTAAACACAAACAAACACCACTCTTAGTTTGGCATCAGTAGACTACGTGTAAATAGGTGCAAATTCACCACATTGGTCGACTATTTTTTTATTATTACTACTACTCATTTATACAGACATTAGTTTTGTGGTCTTTTCGCAAGAATTTTCCTCACAATCAAAAAGATCACAAACAGACAAAACAACGAGAGATTCCAATTATAACTGGCAATTGTAGTCATGTAAGTATAATTGGATTTGTTATAAGACATTAAATCAAATTTAAAACAGGGGTTTACAAATGCTCTGGAGCCAGGGATTACTTTAACTGTAAAATGAGAATCCCATGGACCCCCTTGGTACACATTTATTTAATACACATTTAAAAAATATGTACAGCAATATTTTGTCTATACATTAAAATTATTAGAACCATTCTCAAACTTTCCACTCTTACAGAACACATTATGTCCAGGTTGACATTAAGTATAGCCTACTTGTTTTTGAGTTATTAATCTTTTGGATTAAACCTGTTCAATTCATCAGTCAAAAGGTTAATCATTATAACAAGCCAATAATAAATATAGGCTAATAATTTTGATAATGGTGTGTTGTGATTTTCACCACTGTACAAAAAAAAAGTTAGAAATCCTGGACCCCTTGGCTCTGCTTCACAGACGGCTGGTGATTCTCAAACCCTAGTTTAAGAACTATTTATTCAAACAACACAGATTGAGAACTAAAACTCTTCTCTTCAAAGTCTCATCCTTGTAACTAAGGTGGCTGAGTTTGAGTGAGTGAGTGAGTGAGTGAGTGAGTTGCAGCATGTGGCTTTTTCCTGCCCTAATATTTTAATGAGACAAGTCTGATTAGCCTGTCAGCTGTACCAGCGATTACTATGTTCAGCCACTCCAGCAGAGCGTGGCCCGTCAAACCCCCGCTGCTGTGCTACAGAATGACCATTGCAGCCTGGGGCTATTCTGAAAGAGAGACACTCACATACTCCTTCACTAAGCACAAAGCCAACATTTACTAGTGTACATTTCATCTTTATATTGTCCTATTGCTATTATGTTGAGTACATTTGAATTTCGTAATTGTAGGCTTGAAGAGATCTTGGCAATGCCTTCAGCTTGTGGAAAATATTTTTTATGACAGTGAGTCAAAAGAAAAACTTAAATGTGCAACATAAATTACAACTGAATCATTTAATTTCTTTCTAAATGAATCAAGACCCTCACTTAACACTGGAACTTTTAAAAAAAATTATGTTTTATTATGTTGAAAAAATAGACACTTTTTTAACCTATTCACAATAATCAATACAAACTATATATATATGTATAATGTTCATTTGAATAACCATACATGTATCATCAGTGGCCTTTTTATATAAATTATGACTTTGTGGTCATAAACACCTGTTTGATGTCTGTGATGTCGCGGCAAAATCACAGGAATTACATAAGCAGTGAAGTTTTTTTTCTTTATCACTGAAGGTGAATGTACTGATATAGGATTTAACTCTTTATGCTTCAGTAGAAAATTAAACATTAACAATTACCTTACAAAAGCTTATGCTAATGTTAAAGTGTACATATTGATTTATTTTTATTTTTATTTAATTATTAATAGTGTCTTATGCTTATCCCATGATTCCTATTCACAATGTGCTGAATATACTGAATATTATTTCTACACACATGCTACAAAAATAATATCAGGTGAACATATATTGAATATTTAAATTGATCTAGTTTTTGTACTATTATAAGATTATAATAAAATATAAGATTATTAAACCTATTTATAGACATTCGTTTGACTAATTTCAAGATTGAAATAGTCATGTTCTCTTGGCAGATAATTTGGCTAATTGTATTATTTATATTGCATATTTATAGATAGAAGCACATTTATCTGCCAATAGGACAAGAAGATTTAAAGAAATTAGAAAGATTGAAATGAGTTTTTTTATGTCTGAAAATAGGTTTTAAGTCTTTATTTTATTGTAATCTTGTAATATGAAATACTAGATAAATCTCACTACATTCAAGATATTTTTCACTTGCTAACAAGCCTTTTTTGTAGTGCACTTAGTACTCTTTACCTTTACTTTTCTACATTGGTACACTGTAATAATTTATAATCTCACTGTTCAGTGCCACCAAGAAGGTTTCTTCTTCATTTCATCTCAGGGAATTTTGTCCTTGCTCATTAGGTATATAAACATGTATCCCGATGTGTGACAATATCCATTGTTAAAAGCACTATACAAATAAAATACTTTATATTTGCTTAAAGTTCTTTAAAATAAAGTCTTAACAGAAATTAATTTAATACTGGCACCCTCTGTCTTTTTTCTTCGGTTAAATAGCAAATGATTCATACTATTTATTACATTACACAGTGGAACCTTCAGTTGCGTATCTGTCCTGTTACTGGAACTAATGGATAAACTAAAAAATACTCAGGACTTCACTTGAGCAGCAACGGAAACTGACACTGGGCTAAAATCCATGTGGGTGGGCCATGTGACGACACTGGAACAACCACACATACGTACAAACACACATTACGGGTCCCCCTGGTCAGCCCTGGACCACGCGGCAAGCGTTTGCACTCGCCAGGTCTTGGGAAACTTCTCAACTCCACCTCGAGCCCCAGCGTCAAAAACGGGACCCAAACAGTGGGAGTCAACTGCTAAATCATGTCTTATGTCTGCTGTACTTGCTTAGACTGAATACTTCTGAATAAATTTAACAGATTAAAATGTTTTAATATTAATGTTAACACTAAAAGAGTAAAAAAAAATCCTTTTAGCTACTGAGGGTAAGATTAGGTTTCGATATAGGGACTGCATTATACTGTAGATCTACTGTAACACACAAGATCATGTAAATAAAACTACGAGACTGTATTTGTAAATATTTGTGCTTGTCATGTACTACTGATTGTAGCCCACAATTAGTAGCTTCAGATCTCTTCACCTATGCTGTTTGTGTAGCGGTATAACTGACGTCTCCAAGCAACGTGAGCACAAAGAAAAAATACTTTTGTTCTGAACTGATACTTGCAATTTCCAATTCAGTGTGATTCTGCATTGGACTAACAAGCCTAAAGAGCACACTGACAAGAGGATAACTATTTTGTATGTTAGTTTGAAGTTGCCTATTTGAATCTCATCTATAGGAAGAGATTTTTCAAAATGAGAGACAGACATACAGAAAGAAAAAAGCCCCTGATCTCAGTGGGAAGTTACAGACACGTGGCAAATTAAAGGAATAACTGGTGTCTTTGTTACGCTGTGGAGATATTTTACTCATATGGTTTAGATCCACTTATCTCCTTGGAGAAGAGAGACACTGCATATCAGTACAAAATTATTCTGACTGTTCACTTTTATCCTATGCTGAAAAATTTATATTCTGATGGGAGTGGTCACTTCCTGGATGACTTTGCCCCCAGCAAGGCTCATTGAATGGTTAAATGAATATAAAAATGATTTAAATCATATGCTATAGCCTTCATACTCACCAGATCTCAACCCAGTTAAACACCATACTACATTCGGGACTAACATCATAGAATGTTCGATTGTATCCAGCACCATAGAATGGTTGAAGAATGATGTTCATCCCTGCAGTACAGTTCCATTCAATTGTAGAATCTGTGCCAAGGAGCATAGAAGCTGTTCTTGATTATCCAACACCTTACTAACACACTTTATTCTGTTTTGTTTTTTTCTCTTTTCATTTTCCATTCTTCTTGAGATGAGCATTTTAGAATAATGTCCTAGGTTAAGACACATCTACAGCACTATAGACAGATTTATGAAGTTCATGACTAGAATAATAGCATGAATTCCATCAAGTACCAGGATATTGGTTTTATTTATTTATTTATATATTTTTTTGCAAAACTTTTTTTTTCCCCTTTGTAATATAGATTTTTCAAAATAACCCAAACATATATCCAAATTCATACAGACTGGAACAAAAAGGTGCAAAATTCAGTGCTGTTATTCTCTTGCATTAAATGCAAGGTGACTTTTGTATTAACATAAAATTATAAAATGTCCAGATTCTCAAAATATCACACATTGCATGTTTTATTCATTTTATATGTAAACTTTTTTGTCTATTTTCACAAATGATGCCAGTAAGTATGAATAAAACAATCAAACAGTCAAGAACTAACAAGAGAACAAATTTTTTCAAGGCAGTCTTGGATTTGTGAAAAATTACTTTACACCCGTCTGCCACTTTCTCTGAAAAGTACACAGCATTCTTTACTAACAACCCTTCCCCATAGATGACTCTCAGGTCAGAGGTCACCCTGTGGGTTTTGGTCCCACCTTGCTACCATGGCTCTTTCCTGCAGTCCAATCCAACTTTTGGAAGACCTCAGGCCTGATTGATGACTATCCTGGACTTTTGCCTGCCCAGATCAGAGCTACAGGGCACGGGCAGTTGTTGACACATAGCATTTTGGAGAAGGTGACATTTAAACAAGACTTATCATGCCCTCAACACCTTGGAAAGTCCAAGCTCATACAGCTGCCTTCCACCTTCTCACACTTCCCTGCTACTCCCGGGCAGAATCTCACCGGCTGTGGTTTACAAAAAATATTTTGCCTTAAGTGACATTTACTTACCAATTTTGGCAGCAGAGATTCTGGAGTGGAATTATACTGGAATAATTTGAGACAGATATGTTTCAGTCTATTTTGAATAACTAATCTAACAAGAGATAGTAGACATTGTGTTGTGGGGATCTTTCATTCTAAATCACAGAGGAGACAAGGGTGGACAAATCAATAGCCTGACAGCCCAGGACAATGAGTAGTTGCCCAGATGATAATTAGGTTCATTTGCCTTCTGATATCACAGTATTTTCTCCCATTCAACCAGAGAATAAAAACCTTATTTACATTCACAATGCATTTTGAAAGTTACACAGTTCAGTTTATATGAATATTGCATGGTGGCAATACCAAGGCCAGCTGGTATAAATGGGTTAGCAGGGCCCCTTCAAAGAAAAAAAACCAATACACTAAAATAAAGCTTTATTTTTTGACAGCCACATTGTCATATTTGCTGTTAACAAGTTTTTCTGTTTACCATGCTTGTTTCTGAATCCCACCATCTGTCAAGTATGTTACACATATCAGCCAAGGGTGTATTCTGGCCATCAGTATGAATCATATTTAATTGTTTGAATGCATTAGCTTGTATGGATGACAGAACAGCTTTATTAATGAATTAACAATATAAATGTATGTAAAAACAGTGCTTAGCAAAATACAGGACTAGTGCAAAACTATCATGCTAGCGCACACTATCAGCTCTCCCAATAGCACGTTGAATCAAAAATAACAACATTACCCAGACTTGAATAGCATATTTTATGTGTGTTGCAAGAGCACCACAACTCATATTAAAAATTTTTGTCACAGACTTGCTGCAATTTTGTTGATGGCATCTGCCAACATGGTCTACATCAGAAACATTATCAGGATAAAATAAACACACATGGGTTATGTCATGCTACACAGAGCTCTTCACAGGAATTCAAGAAATTGCATTAGTCTGTTTTAATGTAATTAACTACCTACATAACTTGTCATACTCTGGTGTTGCATTACTCTAACTATAGCTTCTTAGACTAGTTAATTTGGTTTCTGGGCACCCTAAATCTACGTCTGGGGAAGGACATTGAAATTTTCACTAGCTTTGGACTAGCTAGTACATTTACAATTTGTCCACCCCTGTTATAGCCATTCCTGTATTAAAAAACAAACAAAACAAAACAAAAAATATCCTGTAAAGTGAATTACAATGATAGTCAAGAGTCAGAAACAAGTCAATTATCAGAAACAAGAAAAAACGATTTTGCCTTCAAAATTTTGAGCAACTTTACAGTTGCACTACAGTTTCTACAAACTGATGCACCCTGGCCACTTTTAGTTTATCTGCAGGGAAGTGTGTTGACAGCTGTTTGCTGATATGATCTCCTCCTTTCAGGTAAATATTTACTTGACAATTTTTGAATGTGTGGTAGGGATGATGCTACTAGCATTCAAAACCATGCCAGCTGGATGTTTCTAACTTTGGTATGGTACAAATCTTTTGGCCTGCTGTGTCTGTCTGGACACTGGTACTGTAGGTCAAATTTTACCTACTTTCTTATTACCAATATAACAATTTAGAAAATATTGAATGTACTTACAATAGCTTTCATCAGCTGAGATACTCAAAGTCTAAATCACCACACGGAACCAGTGAGTGAGAAGAGGTGAAGGTCCAGTTTTATTTAATTCGTTACATGAGATCCAAACAGTTTGGGACGTCTCAAAAAGTGATCTCCCAGTCCCCTGGAATGGGGCTCCCTCTTATAAAGTTGACACACCCTTGGTTTGCCCAAAATACCATTACATGTGATGTCTGGGTGATGTATGGGTGATGTAATGCATTTTTATGTTCTTTCCAAACCTGCTATTTTTGCCTCAGACTTCTTGAAACCTGTTGAGTTTGCACTTACTCTATCAGTTCTCCTTTTTGTTGTTGCTTTCTTTGGCATTTCTGAGCTGACTTTGAGTGAGGTCATTTATCACCTGTGTGCTTATTTCTACTTTATCATGGTACCTATATGCTTTTTTCTGCATTGTTATTAGCATATGTACTGTATGATTTAGTCAAATTATCATTAACCATTACTTTGTTATTCTGATTACTCTGGGTCAGTGTGTGAGTGAGTTCATGTTCTTGGGTATGTGTGCTGTGTGTGTTGCACTTCCTCTTTTTGGTCAGGCCCTAGGCCTTGCTATAATTAACTTATTTAAGAGACATTGTCTGTAAGGAAGAGAGCGTGACTCTGTTCTTTCCAATATTCTCACTAAATCTTCATTCTCCATATTTTATTACCCTTGTGTTTTATTTCTATCAAAAATCTTATCCAACAGTACTACTGCACAATAATGCTAATGCATTAACTTTAATCACTTATAATGCTTTGACCTTGGTTTAGTGGTTTTGCTTTCTCTGGAGATTGTGGACCACAGCTGCAAGTGAATCTCTTCTGTGCATTAAATCTCTCTTTTTTTATCTGAAAGTCTGTTGCTCTACTCCTTACAGTAAAGATGTAATCATTATTCTATGAGATATTATTTCATATTTTCCAGAAATAGGAGGCACCCAGTGCCCAGTTGTGACTGCTTGGGACAAGGAGGAGGATATCACAAGGGGCTGGGCATGAGCACAGGCAATTCAATTGAGAACACACAATATGCTGTACATTCTCAAGAGCATTTTTTGCTGGCTGCAATCTAATACAGGACTAGTCATTGTCTCAATCCAACAACATTCATTTATCTCACCTAGGGGCAGTTTAGAGTCACAAATATACCTACATGTGTGTTTTTGGGAGGTGGAAGGAAACCAGAGAACCCAGAGACAGAGGTAGAACATGCAAAACATCAAAAGGTAGTAACCTGCACAGCCATGCTGGTTGCAAAAGATCATGCTAACGTGTTTCCTAGTGCATTCTTAGTTAATGTTGGGACAAATAATGGATTTTTTTACATTTATTTTGCAGCCTTCCAGTCCAGTACTCATGTTTTGGGCCAAACCCAATAAAATGGAAATCTCACTTACACAATATATTAATTTTAGATATTGTAAGTACTGTAAGAAATATTATAATGAAGCAGATAAATAATATAACAAAGTTTAGTTCCAATTTGGAAGGTCCTGAAAAAGAAAGAAACCACTCATGTACTAACAACCAGACATGGACCAGGTGTGTGTGTATATATATATATATATATATATATATATATATATATATATATATATATATATATATATGTATATATATATATATATATATATATATATATATATATATATATGTATATATGTATATATATTGCCAACTAAATTAATTTAAAATAATTTGTTAATGTTACATTTTCTTGAGGTCTGATGGTGGAAAATCTGGGATTCTTTGGTTCTTGTTGTAAGGGTCTCATTAGCAGCAATGTCTGTTTGTTCATTGAAAAAATTGAGTATGACCCAGAATCAAACAGAAAATGCTGTAGTCTTGCTTTTTCTAACAGGTGAACTTTAAAATTTGAACAGTTATGAATTATGAGATCAGTCTTTAATGATTGAATTGATTGAAGGCAAAATGTTGAATCTGTAAAAAAATAAGTTATATTCTTTTGCATTTTCAATATATTCCAGGGTTAAAAGCAAAGCACAAGCTTCAGCTAATAAAAACATAATAGTAAAATCTTTACTGTCCATCTTCGAAGAAGTTTCATAAAGGAACCTTAACAACAGACCAGGTTCTAATATGAACCCTTTTGCCATGACAAAGGTTCTAAGAACAACTGATTATATATGCCAAATAATCAAGGGATCATTATAGAACCTGTAAGTTCCATGTTGAACCTTTTTGATAGTTAGAGGTTCATATTTGCACTTTCAAGTTCTTTTGTGAACTCCAAAGGTTCAATCTCTTCTAAGAGTGTAACTGTATTATCCCGCTAATAATAACATACACTGCTTTTTCCTGTTGAAAGCAGAAGACATTTTTTCTATCATTCACTTCCTTAAAATATTCACACATAACACCAACTGCCTTATTTACCTTCAGGTTACTGATTTATTAACTTCATTTTGAGCAGGTCAGTATGTTATTGAACATGCAGTTCATTTGTTTAACTATCAAAGGGTGATGCAAAGCTTTGATCGAGACAAGTGTTATGATGTTACAATGTTTTGTTTGATTTTTTCAGAATTTCTACCTTTCTCTCCCATCATCCTATCCCCAGCACACACTTTTAAATACAAAGCAGCACCTATGGCTCTCTTTTCTTTTTGTACAGAATCCATAATGGCAGAGAAGAGATCTCAATGAAGGAGTGATGACATCTAACGACTACCTTGGATGTATCACCTTAACCTATTGGTAAGTAGTCACTTGAGAAGCAGGTCTCTGTTTTTCCCTGACCAAAGCTATCACTGAGATCTCTCCTTTCCAGATTATCTGTCCCAAAAAAGAGCATTTCTTAGATTAAGCCCATATTTCAAATGAAAGTAAATCCTCTGAGGTCAAATGAGACCCTTAAGTTATTTAAGAGCAAGGCTGGAGACTATAGCTTTATCCTAAATACTCACAAGGGATTTTAGCATTAGAACGTGGTGATGGGATTATTTTAGTTCAGGGATATTTCCAGTTTCAGGGAATGTACCTCATGAACAATGAAACATTTGAGAAGACTTTGACAAGAGCACCAAGTTTATCATTTGATAAAATCCCATTTCAGGGAAATAGAGGCAAACGAACAAAAAAAAAAAACAGTTGCACTTATCTACAACAAATTTTGTAACTCGAGTTGAGTGTTTTGGTAAATAGAGCTCCCTTTAATTAATTTGCTGGTGCTGTCTGGCATGTTTGTTCCTTGTACTTTCAAAGCATTTGCATGTTCAAAGCATTGCTAACTTCTGCGAAAAAGCTGTGACAGCTTAATATTTGGTTTTCATTTTTGTAGCACCAGGCACAGGAAAAGCTTAAACTGAAATCAGGCAGGTCAGAGAATTCTGTATGAAATGAAGAGAACCCTGCATGAGAGTACTTGCCTTGCGTTTTCTGTTGAAGAACACTTCTTTTTGTAGCTCATCCATCAACATTCATGAGTGTGTTGGTAAAGTAAAAGTCAAAATTATTCTACACCATAGAGATGTGGCATTGTAACCAACATCGTAATTTTTTTGTTTCTTCCACCACTGTTAATAGATATGGTGCATGATAGGCCATGTCTGGATTCCACTCACAAAGGGGAGGAAGAGGGTAATTGGGTAAAACCAGCAGTCATAACTTTGTAGCTTCTGTGACTCCAAGCTTCTGCATTCTAAAGTTACGTGAGGAGGAAATTGTCGTCCCTGATTTCCTGAGACTCAATACGTGAAATTTTGGTGCAGAGGGAATGGAAAGTAATTTATTCAAGTTTTATTAGCTTTGCAAGAAATTCAGCTGGTGTCATAGGTGTGTATGTGCATGTGTGTGTGTGTGTGTGTCTGTGTGTGGTGTTGGGGGGTTGTGTATGGGGCAGATGAGCTTTCTCTTTACTTGGCCTGCTGCCCGGGTTTCTCTCAAGGTTAACATGTGAGGCAGACAGATCAGATTTGACTGAGTTGTGACTGAATGTCGGCGCAAAGAAGAAAAGAAGTAATTCAGTCTTGTGACAGTCCTTCCTCTATACAGCTTTGACATTAGGTAATTACACGATGACATCCAAAGGCAACTGGGGTAAAAAAAATTTGCTTCCAGATTAACTGTCTAGTTTTGCACTGTTGAAGCAGACTTTGCTCAGTGACTCAGACATGTGTCTAGAGTTGTCTGGAGAGGAGTGTGTGTGTGTGTGTGGGTGGGTGGGTGTGTGTTTGTATATTGCCAGTTTGAGTATGTGTCCCATTTTCTCAGGTCTTGGTTTGCGCTGTGAGTCACTTAATTTACCAGGAAGTTGTGTGATCTCTTTGATCAGGCCGCAATAGTTGGACAGCTATTATTAAAACTCTAGAGTTACTCTCCATTTCTTCTCAGGTGCTTTCGTGTGATCTTCTTCTTGGTCCATTGCACACAGATCCATACAAGCCGGGTGCTCCATAATATGGCTTCTGTGTTACATAGGCAGTAATGTTCTTGAAGAGTAATTCTGCTAGGCATAAAGCTTTATTTTTATTTAAATGTTCTACCTCTAGCAAACATTTTCAATGGTCCAGTTTTATCCCAACAAAAAAGATGAAAGAATCTAGCCTAGGGACTGAGTGAAGATGAATCATATACTATCATGTTATCAAAACGAAAACCTTGGTCATTGTTTTTGCAAGTGGTTTTAATTAGCTTAATTTGCACCAGCATATTTCTTAAGATGCACTTTCTAAATCCACAACAATTCTAAGGAAACATTGCTAAGAACCACATTCAGAGACTTTTGGCAGTAGCCTCAGTCAGTGTCCCTAGGGTCTTCATTTGAGCCTCACTCTGAACGGGAAGGAAGAGGAATTTCTCACTAACAGGGCTAATATAGAAATAGAGCAGTGAAGACAGGAGGCATTTGAATGAGTGTGACCCCTTTAGCCTTGAGGCCCTTGAGAGGAACAGTTTAATGCGAAATGGAAAAGAAATATCAACAGTGGCAATGAGAGGCAGTGCACTCAGGGTGGTGCTGATGATGATGATTATGATTGTGATGGTGGTGATGATGATGATGATGGCAATGGCTATTGAGGTTCTTCCTGTGGGCCTGCAGCTCACACAGATGGAACCGACTGCCATTTATTTAACATGATCTGTTGAGAAAATTTATATGTCAAAACAGCTGTTTTAGTTTTAGTTTTACTTGATGCACTGTTGTGATGGTTGGATTTAACAATTAAAAAAAAGAAAAAACATGTATGTTTTATCCATTGGGCACTTGCTGTTATTAACTTCCTTCTGGAATTTTAATAAAGTGGAAAAGAATGTAAGAATGTGATGTGTAACATCTGCATCCTCCAACCACCAGAGGGAGCCCTCACCTGAATACTGCTCACACTCCAGTTCCTTCTATATTCACTTCCTGTTTTCTAGCCATAAAGATCCATGCATTCTAGCAGCACACTGTGAAGTACTACCAGTTTACCTGCCTTAATGTGTGGTTTATCCATTGTTATTGTGACTGCCTCATGTTATGACCGTTTGCTTGTTTTCCTGCGTCAAGCAGGAAGCAGCGTCCTTTGAGCTAATGCTATTACATTATTTTCTTCTTACATTGCATTAATTTTAGTTTGATCTGTTTGTACAAACAGCCGCGACTAGCTTGCGATTGGCTTGTAGCACGTTAGCATCACCTACCGCTAGCCTTGTTTACGTTCTTATATCTCGCATTTACCGCTGTTTTTTGTTTAAAGTAAAAATATGTCTACCGTCTCTTCGCTTTTGATTGCAGATGAGGACTCGCTCGAGCTTCACATGGTGCTGCTGGAACTGGAGGATGTGGAGAAGCAGATCCACGGCCTACTCGACCAGCAGGCCCAGCTGCAGGAGCGACGAACTGTGCAGGAAACATCACGTGCCTCTGCCTACACATCCAATGTAAGCACACAGCGTGGTATTTCCACTCCTAGCCCTTCTACGCCGTGTGTTTCTCTGTGCAGGGACCGTGCACCTAGGACTTTCCCAGCCGTGGTCTCTGCCATGTCGGCGCCAACACACTTCGAGCCTTGAGTGAACCAGCGGCGGAAGGTGTACCCCGGGCGAGGACATCTCCACCTTCGGTGTTCGAGATTCCAACCAGGAACCGCTTCGCCCCTCTCCATCAGACCAGACCTAACGCTGTGATCATCGGGGACTCCATTGTGTGAAACGTCCGTGTAGCCTCATCTAAAGGTAAGGTGCACACACACTTTCTGGTGCTCGTGTCCTTGATGCCGCTGCGCAGGTATCAAGGATCCTGAAGAAGGACGAGTGCATTGGAGCGGTTGTGCTGCACGCGGGGATGAACGACACCAGGCTGCGGCAGTCAGAGGTTCTGAAGAGGGAATTCTCCAGCCTGATCGAGACAGTACGAGTCAGATCACCCACCGCGAAATCATTGTCTCTGGACCTCTTCCCACATTCAGACGTGGAGCAGAAAAGTTCAGTAGACTTCTCGCTTTCAATGATTGGTTGGTCTCTTGGTGTAATAAGCAGAATCTAGTGTTTGTTAATAACTGGAATCTGTTCTGGGAGCGTCCTAGGTTGTTTCGTCCCGATGGCCTGCACCCCAGCAGCGTTAGAGCGGAACTGCTGTCCGACAACATCTCCAGGGCGCTACACTCCAAGTGACTACCTAACATAAGTACATCTTCCAACAATAACTACATTCAGTATAATCAATGCTCAATTAATAATCCAACACCTGTAATACATACTATAGAGATTGTGTCTGTTCCCCGAGCTATACAAATATATAGAAAAACTCAGAAAGTCTGTCTTCGAAACCTAATTAACATAAAACTAAAATCATATTGAATGCACAGCCAGCACTTTTGATCTGAAGCTAGGACTATTGAACGTTAGATCTCTTCTTTCAAAAGCTCTTATTGTTAATGACATCATTACTGATCAGGAATTTAATTTAATGTGTTTAACGGAAACTTGGATTAAACCAAATGAGTATGTAGCATTAAATGAAGCCAGTCCTCCTGGATACAGTTATGTACATCAGCCTCGTTCAACTGGTAGAGGAGGCGGTGTTGGTTTCATCCATAGTCAAAATCTAGTCGTCACATAAAAACCTTATCATAAATGTAATTCTTTTGAAATTCTTTATACCAGTGTAAACTATACAGCCAGAAACAATGACAATTCCTCTATTTATTATTTACAGACCCCCAGGGCCATAAACTTAATTTCTTAGAGAATTTGCAGACTTTATCTCAAACCTGGTTGTGTCTGTAGATAAAGCATTAATCGTCAGAGATTTTAATATTCATTTTGAGCACTTGGAAGACCCTCTGAGAACAGCGGTTGTGTCAATCTTAAATTCAGTAGGGATTAATCAGAATGTAGTCGGGCCTACTCATAATGGTGGTCACACTCTAGACCTAATACTAACATACGGACTATAGAAAATATTGTAATTTCTCCGCAGTCTGAAGTTGTCTCAGACCATTATCTTATCTCATTCATAATACATTTTGATCATAATATTTCTACCTCGCCTCGCTACCGCGTTAAACGTATCTACATATCAGCTACTACACCGAGCTTCATAAATATTCTTGCAGAAACATAAATTAGATTTGGATCACCGTCAGATCCCATAGAACTCGATCAGGCGACTGAAAGCTTGGAGTCAACACTCCGCTACACATTAGATAGAGTGGCTCCACTCAAAAGAAAAATGGAGAGGAAAAAAAAATTAGCACCCTGGTATAACGATCAAACGCGTACCTTAAAACAGACATCTCAACAATTAGAATGTAAATGGCGTCAAACCAAACTGGTAATATTTCAAACAGCCTGGAGGGAGAGTCTACTGAAATACAGAAAATCTCTTAGTGAAGCTAGAAAAATCTATTTCTCCACCTTAATAGGAGATAACAAAAACAATTCTAGATTCCTTTTCAACACGGTAGCAAAATTAACTAGGAATAAAACCACTACAGAGAGAAACACTCAATCATTACATAGCAGTGAAGATTTCATGAAATTTTTCATTGAAAAGGTTGAAAATATTAGACGTGAAATACAGGCCATTAAATTAAAACCGGACAGTACTGTAACAAACCCACTACATGACAATGTAGCAATATCAGATCAATGTTTAGAGTGTTTTGCTCTGCTTAGAGAGACCGAACAAGCTACATTAATCTCTTCAGCCAATTCATCAACTTGCATACTAGATCTCATACCTACATGTTTGTTTAAACAGATTTGTCCAGGAGTAATTGAACCACTTTTAAATATAATCAAATCTTCCCTAAGCACTGGCTATGTCCCTAAATCACTTAAATTAGCAATTAAAAAACCTGACCTTGACCCGTCCCAATTGTCCAGCTATAGACCTATATCAAATCTCCCCTTCATCTCTAAGATTTTAGAAAAGGTTGTAGAAAAGCAGTTATGCTCATACTTGGATAGGAACAACATTCATGAAATGTATCAGTCAGGATTTAGACCTCATCATAGCACAGAGACGTGTAGTTAAGGTAGTAAATGACCTTCTACTGACCTCTGATCAGGGTTGTGTCTCGCTGCTTGTGTTACTCGACCTTAGTGCAGCTTTTGATATTATAGATCACACTATTCTCCTTGATAGATTAGAAAATGTTGTCGGCATTAAGGGAACAGTCCTGTCTTGGCTCAGGTCTTATCTGACCGATCATTATCTATTTGTAGATGTAAATGGTGATTTTTCCATGTGTACTGAGGTTACTTTTGGAGTTCCACAAGGTTCTGTTTTAGGCCCACTGCTTTTTACTTCATATATGCTTCCCCTAGGACAAATTATTCGTAAACATGGAATTAGCTTCCACTGTTATGCTGATGATACACAGTTGTATGTTTCAGCGAAGCCAGAGGACAGACAGAAGCTTAGTAAAGTCGAGGATTGTGTAAAGGACATTAGACGTTAGATGTTAACCAACTTCCTTTTACTTAATTCTGATAAAACAGAAATACTTTTATTAGGCCCACGTGTAGCTAGAAGTAATCATTCTGATTACATGCTCACTCTGGATGGTCTTTTCTGTTTCATCATGTACAGCAGTTAAAGACCTTGGAGTGATTATTGACTCCAGTCTATCATTTGATGCTCATGTAGATAATACTACTAGGATAGCTTTCTTTCATCTCAGAAATATTTCTAAGACAAGAAACATATTATCACTACATGATGTGGAAATACTGGTTCATGCATTCGTCACCTCTAGATTAGATTACTGTAATGCCTTACTGTCTGGATGTTCCAGTAGGAATATAAATAAGCTCCAGTTAGTCCAGAATGCAGCTGCTAGAGTCCTAACTAGAACTAGAAAATACGACCATATCACCCCGATCTTATTCACACTGCATTGGCCTCAAGTAAAAACTCGCATTACCTATAAAGTACTTTTATTAACCTATAAACCACTACACGGTCTCGCGCCACAATATCTAAGCGACCTTCTGGTTTTCTATGATCCGCCACGCTTTTTTGGATCAAAAGATGCAGGCTATTTGACGGTACCCCAAATAATGAAGGCTACAGCAGTGGGAAGAGCCTTTGCTTATAAAGCCCCCGTGTTATGGAACAGTCTTCCCATTAGTGTTCGGAACTCAGACACAGTCTTAGTGTTTAAGTCTAGGCTTAAAATATATTTGTTAACTCAAGCCAACCCTACTTGATTCTATTTTTACTACTTCACAGTCATAATAATCTTTTTTCATTGCCACCGTCGCCACTCAGTGGCTTGCTCAGTTGGGATAAATTCACACCTTTAATATCTGTATACCGTGTTTATATTTCTGTAAAGCTGCTTTGAGACAATATCTGTTGTAAAAAAGCGCTATACAAATAAAATTTAATTGTTTTTTGGCTTTATGTTTATTGGGTTACTGTTTTTGTCTTGGTTGCCTATTTGAACTGTCTATTTTTTTTGTTATTTGACCTTTGCCTGTCTTTTTTGACCATCCCTCTGTCTGTTGGTTTGGACATAATAAATAAACTTCTGCATATGGATTCCATCCCTCTAACCAGCATGAGTTTGTTAGAGAACACTTTGGCTGAAATGGATCCAGTGGAAGTATCAAAGCTCCAGGCAGCCTACACATTCCAGAGTGAAGTGCTACAAGGGTTTCAAGGCCAACTCACTAATCTATGAGCAGCCAACGAACATCTAACCTTGTACAATCACTCACGCAAACCTGAGCTGAATCGTTAAGATTTGCACTGCCTGATCAATTTGATGGTTCTCCTGATATATGCAGAGTATTTCTATGTCAAATTAGAATTTATTTTGCTAATCAACCAGAAACATTTCATCAAGCACAACTAAATGTTCATTTATGATAACTCTGCTCACTGTTAAAGCATTGGATTGGGTATCGGCTGTGTGGGACAAAGATACTTAGTTACGTTACAAACCTCTTTTGACTATTTTGCTTAGCAAATTCAGGATGACTTTCAAATATTCTGCAGGTGGACAAAATATCTCAGTACAGCTTTTGCACATCCACCAAGATGTGCTCAGAGTGGGTGGAATGATAGTGGCACTGAAAACGTCGGGGTTACGCATGTAACCCTGTTCCCTGAGAAGGGAACGAGACGTTGCATTTAGCAGTA
Source organism: Ameiurus melas (assembly GCA_012411365.1). Taxonomy (NCBI): domain Eukaryota; kingdom Metazoa; phylum Chordata; class Actinopteri; order Siluriformes; family Ictaluridae; genus Ameiurus; species Ameiurus melas. The sequence goes on from CM022753.1 coordinate 25,040,792, forward strand.
TGGGAACGCCTTGCGCGTGACCGGTATCTGAAGCTTGTGTAAAATCATGCCTCTACTTATAGGCCTGCCATGATCAGGTGACGTGGCAATTTAAGCGGCGCCGCCTGATATATATATGGCACCTGTGAACCACGCCGCCAGCCTCTATTATCTGAAGCGAGACGCAATTCACAGGCCAGCCCCGTATGACAGCGGCTATGCAACGTCTCGTCCCTTCTCAGGGAACAGGGTTACATGCGGAACCCCGACGTTCCCTTTCAAAGGGAACTTCGATGTTGCATTTAGCAGTATGGGAACGGGAATACCCACTCTGTCATACCGAGGGTACGGCCTGTTCAAAAATACCCAAACCCGAGGGTCAGTGCAGGACACTCGAACCTGGGGAGGGATGAATATCCAGGCTGTCATAACAAAATGACCGTGTGAGGCATAGACCACCCTGCGGCCGCACACACATCCTGCAAGGAAACCCCTTTGGACAAAGCCTTCGACAATCCCAGTAGAGATGCACTGTTTTGACACAGCATCACTTTTCCTGCGCGCCAAAAAGCAGACTAGTAGCTGCTCTGACTTACGCCCACGCTGCGGACGGCGGTGGACGTAAGTACAGAGAGCGCTTACTGACACAGCGGGTGCATCCTCTCTTGTTCTGGTGTGAGGACAGAGGAGGGGAGAAAGCCTGCAACACCACAGGGTGGGCAGCCAATGTAGGCACTTTAGGAATATAATCCGGCCTAGGATACAGGAAGGACTTGGCTTATCTAGGGGTAAAGTCAAGGCAGGAGGGGCAACAGGGAGAGCTTGTAGACCTCCCACTCACTTGAGAGATGTCAGGGCCTGTAAAAGAGCTACCTTTAGAGTCAAAAGCTTCTCAGAGGCTGACTCAAAGGGCTCAAATGGGGTCCCTGACAGACCTTCCAAGACCACAGCAAGGTCCCAGGAAGGTATGCGGGGCCTGCAGATGGGCCGCAGCCGTCTGACACCACGTACGAACCTTAAAGTTAACCCTGATTGTAGAAGGAGCCCACCCCACTGAGAAATGTTATTGTAGAAACATGGACACTACCACCTCAGTCGTGCGACCAGAATCTATTAGCTGGCGCCCCACAGGGGCCAGACCCACAGCTTCCTTAGTTCTTGCCAAGGATGATAATTCAACCCTGCAGCTTTTGAGGCGGTAGGTCCCTAAGGACTCAAATGGGGCACCTGACAGACCTTCCAGGACCACAGGAGGTCCCAGGAAAGTATGCGCGGCCTGCAGATGGGCCGCAGCCGTCTGACACCACGTACGAACCTTAAAGTTAGAAGATGTTGCCCCACGGAGGCTCCATCAACAGGGGCATGGCTGGCCGAAGCAGCAGCCCAGTAACCCTGATTGTAGAAGGAGCCCAGCCCGCTGAGAAACGTTCTGTAAGAACTCCAGGACTGTAGCAATTGCGCAGTTCTCTGGGTCTAGGTGACGTTCCTCCTGCCACAAGACAAAAGCTGACACCTGAGTGCATTTTATTTCCTTCTGGATGGATCCACTCCAAGGGCTCGAATGGGGCAGCCGACAGACCTTCCAGGACCATAGAAGGTCCCAGGAAGGTATGCATGGCCTGCAGATGGGCCGCAGCCGTCTGACGCCACGCATGAACCTCAAAGGTAGAGGATGTTGCCCCACAGAGGCTCCATCAACAGGGTCATGGCTGGCCGAACGGGGCGCTGGGTACCCTGATAGAAGACGGAGCCCAGCCCGCCGAGAAACGTTCTGTAAGAACTCCAGGACTGTAGCACTGCAGCAGTTCACTGGGTCTAGGTGACGTCCCTCATGGCACAAGACAAAAAGATGACCCTTGAGTGCATACGCTTTCTTTGTGGATGGTGCTCTAGCTTTTAACATGGTTTCAACAATCTCAGTTGTGAGACCCGAATCTATGAGCTGGTGCCCCTCAGGGGCCAGACCCACAGTTGCCGAGTGATAAATCAGCCCTCCGGCTTGAGACAGTAGATCCACTCTAGGGGCTCGAATGGGGCAGCCGACAGACCTTCCAGGGCCATAGAAGGTCCCAGGAAGGTATGCGCCACCTGCAGATGGGCCTCAGCCATCTGAGACCACGCATGAACCTCGAAGTTAGAGGACGTTGCCCCACAGAGGCTCCCTCAACAGGGCGTGGCTGGCCGAAATGGCAGCCACATAACCCTGATTGTAGAAGGAGCTCACCCCGCTGAGAAATGTTATTGTAGGAACCCCAGGACTGTAGCTATTGCGCTTGGGGACCACCTTGGCTAGGGGAGGCCCTACAGTAGCACTGGGGGCTACCTGCCCTAACAACCTCATGTCCCCGGATACATCCCTCCACAGCCCCTCAGGACCGCTCGTCTTTGCCTGCTTGGCCTTTATGACCATTCTCAGATCGGGCCCAACAGCAGACCGTGACTGTGGCCACCCGGTTCCCCTGGCTGTCTGTGGGGGTTGGCGGGCTGCCATACTCGCCTTCTGGGTTTCCCCCATACTAGTGCTGGCCCAGGCTCCACTCGTGGACACCCGGATGAGCTTGAGACAACTTTTTCTGCCATAAGTCGAGCTCACTCAGCAGGTCTGCTTGGTAGGCCTGCAACCCTGTCATTGTCTGCAGTGACCCACAAGCAAGACTACTACTGCATAGGCTTGCCCGCCTTGGATGCAAGCCGGCCCCTGTAATTACCTGCCATCGGTGGAGAGAGGTAGCTAGCAAGCGCCTTCTCCACCTCGGGCATAGCTAAGTAGCCATGCCATTCATTTCCACAATGGCCAAATAATCCAACATCGTGGAGTTATGACTATGGCTTAAGCATGGTTTTCTCAGAAGTGAGATTTTGTCATAACTTCTGGAAGACAGGGGAGTTTCTGCAGTGTGAAGTATTTACTTTCACTGGGTAATCACTTCAAGCAGCTCTTTATACGCTGCTCTCAGTTTTCAACACATCCTTCTAACTCCTCGGAGTCAGAGAGGGGGCTTTATTACCCCTTTGGCTTTCCATTGCGGGAGGAGGAGTCGCGACGCGAACTCCAAAATCCAGCGGAGAGCCGAACCCGGAAGACAGAGAGAGAGATAGAGCAGCGCTCGTCTCCGGCTCCTCTTCCAGATTTAAGAGATCCCCCAAACCTGAGACGGTTGGCTGCCTCGGCAGCGGACGGCCCAGATCCGCGAGGCTTTGAGACTCGATAGCCTTAATGTAGCGTTACCATGCGCAGCCTCTCGAGGTTGCCATCGCATACTACACCACTAAGACTTCACCAAGAAAGTGTGCACTTTTCCGCCCGTGATGAAACGGGAGCACGTTACACACATCTTTAACTCTTTCTCACTCGTTACTTACCTCTCCTTTTCTTTAAAAAAGGTATAGAAAAGTTAAGAGATTTTGAGAAAATATCGAGTAGAAATGAAGCGTTTTTTTTTGTCACACAAACAACAGACATGCTCGTCTCGCTGAAGATAATAAGGCTGGCGGCGTGGTTCACAGGTGCCATATATATATCATGTGACGCGCTTAATTGCCATGTCACCCGATCATGGCAGGCCTATAAGTAGAGGCATGATTTTACACAAGCTTCAGATACCGGTCACGCGCAAGGCGTTCCCATACTGCTAAATGCAACGTCGAAGTTCCCTTTGAAAGTGAACAGTGTTTCAAGAGGGACTTAACCATGGACTACATAGAGTTAGCTTGCAAGAGTGAGACCACAGACTTATCCCAGTTTATCACCATGGCCATTAAATTGGATAATCTCATTCGTAATAAAGCCCACTCCAAATAACCCAAAATGCTGTTCCTTCTATGCCCCAGTCCACAGAACCCATGCAGATCAGCTCTACTAGCTGACTGACTATACATTACATTACAACAATGAACCCATGCAAATCAGCTCTACTAGCTGACTGACTATACATTACATTACAACAATGAACCCATAGGACAAGGCATAACTCAACAAACCATCCTGATCACTCTACAAGTCTGACTATTTCACACTGAGAAGATCTCACTCTACTTGATCTCTTCTCCCAAGGACCAAATCATTCTATGCCATCCCTGGAAAGCTATCCATGACCCTATCGTCTCCTGGAATCAAGGTGAACTCAATAAATGTTCTTGTTACTGCCAAGAACACTATTTTAAATCCAGGATCACATTACCACGTTTAACCACAAACCTGGAAACCCCAGAAGCTCACAACACCATGGCTATTTCAGTAAAATTCTCTGAATTCTCTGAGGTCTTCAGCAAGGCCAAGGCAACCCAGCATACGTCTCCATCACCCATGGGATCATGCCATTGAACTTCTCCCGAATTCGGCACTTCCCAAAAGCAAAGTTAACCCCATCATGTTGTGAGACACAGGCTATGGAAAACTACATTGAGGAAGCCCTGGCATCAGGCTTTATCCATCCCTTCACATCTCCAGCAGCAGCAGGGCTTTCTTGTGGATAAAAAAGCTGGTGTATTTAGACCATGCATTTTTTTACAGAGGTCTCAATACAAACACACTAAAGAACAGATATCCACTTCCTCTCATCCTCTCAGTACTAGAACAACTCCCTGAGGTATATATCTTCACCAAACTTGATCTTCAAAGCACCTATATCCTCACTTCCATCAGAGAAAGTGATGAATGGAAGATTGCCTTCCTCACCAAAAGGGGGAACTATGAATACCAGGTCATGCCAGGGCCTTGCTAACACACCTGTGGTCTTCTAGTCTTTCATCAGTGAAGTCTTCTGAGACCTCTTTAACCAGTTCATCATTGCATAAATTGATATCCTCATCTATTTCCAAACAAGAATACATCCAACATGTTAAAACACCAGAACCAACTCTATATCAAAGCTGAAAAATGTGAGTTCCATACCAGAAGCACCATGTTCTTAGGATGCATTGTCAGCCATCAAGGGGTGGAAATGGACCTATCCAAAATCAAAGCAGTCACCGAATGACATCATTGCAGCCCTGTTAACATCACTACTCAAGGGCAAACCCAAGAAACTTCAATGGGATAAATCTGCTAACACCACCTTCAACACAGCAGCTTAAAAGCAGCTTCACCACAGCACCCATCCTTAAGTGACCTGACCCAAGCTTACCATTCATCCTTGAAGTGGATGCTTCCGACTGTGGAATTGGTGCGGTTCTCTGTCAAACACACGGTACACCAGGCCGAATGTACCCATGTGCCTTCTAATCCAGAAAACTCACAGTTGCATAAAGAAACTATGATGTGGGTAATAAAGAACTACTTTCCGTAAAAGCTGCAATGGAGGAATGGAGGAATGGAGACACTGGCTAGAGGGATTGGAACATATATTTCAAGTTATCACTGACCATAAAAACTTTGAATATATCAACAGTGCCAAGAGACTCAATCCACAACAAACACATTGGTCTCTGATTTTTACCAGATTCCAGTTCACAGTTGCCTACCGTCCAGGAAGCAAGGACAGTAAGGCAGAGGCTATCTCTAGAATGTATGACCCTACATACATTTTGTATTATTATTATTATTATTATTATTATTATTATTATTATTATTATTATTAAAAGTTTCCCTCCTCCCCCCAAAGGTAGTTGTAGCCCCCATTTGCTGGGACATCATGGAGGAGATACAACGGGCACAACAAACGGATCCCCTTCCACCTGAATCCCCACCAGCCAAGCAGTATGTCCCAAGAAGTCTCCGACAACAGGTAATGCAATGGGTCCATACCATTCTCAGCGCTGGACATCCAGGTATTCAGCAATTAATACAGTGACCCTGGTCCCATCTATCATTAGACTTTGTCACAGACCTACCCAGCTCCAACAATTTCACCACTATTCATGTAATCATTGACTGTTCCCCTGAAAGGTCTTTCCACAGTCATGGAAACTGCCACTGCACTGTTCCATCATGTGTTCTGGGTGTATGGAGTAGCAGAGGACCTTGTCACTGACCAGGGCCTGCAGTTCACATCAAGGGTATGGCAGGCCTTTTGCGAACAGCGGGATAATAATTTCAGCTCAACCTCAGGCTACCATCCACAGGCAAATGGACAAGTGGAAAGACTGCACCAGGATATCGGGTGCTACCTCAGGTCATACTGTAATTAAAGGTGGAGTGAGTTCCTTCCACAGGCAGAATATATCCAAAATTCATTAATTCATTTATTCACAGAACGTGCCCCTTTCAATGTGTGCTGGGTTATCAACCTCCCTTGTCCCGTTGGTCTGGGTAACCCATTCTGTTCCATATGCGATACTGGCAGTGGATGACTAGATTATGAGGAAGGAATGGGTATGGGACCACATTCATCTGAGGCTCCAATGGTCCATTCATGCTCAACAGGTCCTGGTGCACTGCCGGAGGCAACCCCACTCCAACTACCAACCAAGCCAGAGGATCTGGCAATCCTGAAGAAACCTGGGTCTATGGCTACCCAGCAGGAACCTCAGTCCCATGTATGTTGGTCCATTTTGTATCATCAGACAAATATATCCTGTGACTATAGACTTGAACTTACTGCTAATTACCGGATCTCTCCTTCATTTCATGTATCATTGCTAAAACTGGTACCCACCCGGCACCTAGCCCCAAAACCACAGAACCTGAACCTCCACCTCCCTTGGAGATTGATGGAGCCCTGGTATACTTGATAAAGGAAATCATTGATTCAAGAAGAAGAGTGGTCCAGATGCAATACTTGGTGAACTAGAAGGGCTACGGACCTAAGCAGAATATCTGGGTAACTGCCAGGGACATTCTGGATCCTTTCATTCTCCACAATTTCAACCAGACACACCCTGACCACCGAGCATCCAAACGTAGGGGACAACCCTGGAATAGAACACCGAGAGGTGGTGGTGGTGGGGGAGGGGTGGTGGTGTCTCTAGCCATAAAGATCCATGTATTCTAACAGCACACTGTGAAGTATTGTTAGTCTATTTGCCTTACTGAGCATTTTCCCCAAGATTTTTGTGACTACCTCATGTTATCACTGTTTGCCTGTTTTTTGACTTTAAGGTTAGTGGATTACTGTTTTGTCTTGGTTGCCTATTCAGACTGTCTGTTTTTGCTATTCGAACTTTGCCTGTTTTTTTTTTTATTGTTTGTTTATTTTTTATCATCCCTCTCTCTCATTTTGGACTTAAACTTCTATATATGGATTCCAACTCTCCAACCAGTGTGAGTTCAGTACATGATGTTTCTAAACCTTGGAGCTAAAAATTGCTAATATTTTTATCTTATTTTAGAAAATCATCTATGACATGAGAGGATATGAGATGTATGTGGATAAAGTCCAGGCATGTTTAGCTTAAGTAACTTTCGGACTGAAGTTGTGTGGTATATTAAGTTTATTAGGTATTGAAGAAATGGGGAAATTGTTTTGCAGAATAAAACAAATCAAAACATGAAAAAAAAATCTACAGGAAACATAATCAGTTTAAATATATATTTTGTAGCGGGCTGGGCGGGGCACAGAGACAGGAGGCGGAAGTAAGCAAAGAAACTCAGGCTTTATTCTGGAATTGGTAGAGTGTAGGTCCGGGGGGCGTGTGTGTAGGTCCGCGGGGCCGGGCTGGCGCCGTGACGCTCGCGGGGGCGTGTCGGGGAAATCCCGGAAGAAGCCTAGGGGTTCTCGGGCCGTCCCTCAGCGCTGCGCGTTGTCTCGGCCGGCATGGTCCTCTTCGGTGTCAGAGTCTTCCGCCGAAGTGTATGCCGAGAGAGAGAGAGAGAGAGAGAGGTTAGTCAGATTACAGGGAGTACGGGTGAATACCTGTACGGAGGATCGTTCTCCGGACGCCAACCGTTTCAGTATGTCGGTACTCAACTTTCCCGGGGCGTAAGGACGCCCTTTTATTTCCGCCATCCGGGTAGCGAGTGGTGGAATTCCTCCGTCGGATACTCCAATCCCCGGCCGGTACGGCATCGGCGGGTCCTCCCCGGCATGACGTCCTTTCCGGGTGCCGCAAGGCCCACTGCGGGGCTGCCTGTTTCATGCCGGTACGGCAGTTGGAGAAGGAGCGATTCTCTTCATCCTCGCACCGCGTGTCCGTCCGTCACGACAATTTGTATATAATGTATTGTTTTTTTGTGGGGTTTTTTTTTTTTTTTTGCCAAAAAGTTTTGTTAAACCATTGTTTATGAAAAGCTTGTTTTACTAGTTCTCTTTTTCTGCTGTACACTACATGTGTTGCTTTCTTTATTCTTAAATCATCACAGGAGATTTAAAGGAATTTCTAGAAGCTACCTGAAATTTATAATGAAAGAAAACTGCCTTAATTTCCCAAGTGACCTAGCATGTGCCTCTCTCTCTCTCTCTCTCTCTCTCCCTCTCTCTTTCACTCTCTCTCATTATTTTTACTTTATTTTTCTTTTGGGGCTCACTCTAAGAATTTTTGTTGTAATTTTGTTTTGTTTTTCAGCATTGTGGTTGGGCTTGATTTAAGGTTGCATTACTAATTGGAAGGGTTTGTCTAAGATACCAGGATTTCAGTCACTCAGAAGGGGTCATTGAATCGCTGCACCCATTTTGTGGCTTGCCTCTGACACCATGTACCCCTTCTTATTTCATCTCTGTTTATTAAGCAGTCATAACATCATGTGAATGATCCAATTATGATATAACATACTTGATCACAAAGATGGAAAACCTCCTATATGTACAACAGCAAGTGATACGCAATGTCAATTTGCCATAAGCTGTGATCTACCTTTATATCCATATGAGTTTTGAACACCACTGTAAAAAAAATTCTCATTCTCTGCTTTACATAGTGTTTATCTGAGGTTTTCTAGAAGATATTTTAGATAAGTAGCAGCCAAGCATACAGACACTTAATCTAAAGCATCCTGTTGCAGATGCCCTGAGTCATTTCTTCAACACCTTTCCCAGCAGCCTATCATCAGTGAATTAAATTAGAGACAATGAGATCTTCTTTTGAGTCCCCGCTGACACAATGTGAATCTACATGCCCTGAGCCAATAACTGTACCAAACTCGTACACAAATCACTATCTTGGTCTCAATGTGAAGAAGTGCAACTGGCTAACTACGAGCACTTTGGAAGGAAATGTACATCCAAGCAGTGCTTTTGTGGCTAATTACTGCTAGTTTTGCTAGCTCATAGCTCATCATTAGTTATGTTATAAATCTTAATTTAAGTGTTTCTTTTAGAATCTATATTCAAACATATTAACCATGCAAAACTGCATAGGCATTGGACATGTTCCCATAAAGCAAAGCAACTGATCAGCCTTTCATAGTTGTCTACGCATCTATTTCCAGTATGTCTTGACCTGTGTGGAATTGACTATGAAGAGTACAATGATGTTAAATGAATACCACATGACAATAATGACAGCTCAGCTTACAAGGTATTTGGTGTCATTGTTGTTTTGATGAAGAGTTATTGACGTGTCAGTGCTGTGGGGTCAGACTGGACCAGGGTTGGCAGACAGCAGCAAGTGCTGACATTAAAGAAGGAAATACAAAAGTAGAAGTATGTCATACTACTAGTTTCCTCAGAAAGACTTACAATGTGCGCTCTCTTACTCTGTTGCTCTCTCACTCTTGTGCTCTCTCTCTAGACAGGGAAAGGATTTAGCCAGGCTGGAGTGTATACCAACTGTGCACTTTTGGTGGCAATATACAGTAACTATCATATCTATCTAACTATCAAAAGTTTCTAGAATGGCACTCTGGCATCCCCATCTCACAGCTCCAGGCTCCACAGTTCCTGTCTGTGTGGAGTTTTTCCTGTGTCCATGTGGGTTTCCAACAGGTTATCTGGTTTCCTCCTGCCTCTCAAACATTTTTCAGTAGGTTGATTGGCTACGCTAAATTGCCCCTAGGTGTGAATGTGTGTGTGCATGGTGCCTTGTGATGCACAGGCATGCCATCCATGGTATATTCCTGCCTCACAACCTGTGTTCCTCGGATAGACTACGGATCTACCACTATCTTAACTATGATACAGCACTGAAAATGAATGAACTTTTCTTACATCATGTTATCCACTGGAGTCCTATTAAAAGAAGTAAGATGCTGTTGTTGCTGCAGTTATGCTCGTTTACATTTCACTTCCCCACCCCCACCACCCTTTGCTTACCCACCAATCTGTGACCGTGATTGTGTGTGTGTGTGTGTGTGTGTGTGTGTGTGTGTGTGTCTTCATGTATAGACACACACACACACACACACACCCACACGTGTGTGTGTGTGTGTGTGTGTGTGTGTGTGGACTAAGATGAAGAACAGGGTCCATGGCTCCTGATTTCCAAGTCTAATTTGTGACACATTGTTCTTTATCTCCACCCATTCTCCCACCCCCACACCCCGCCCAATCGGAATCATTTACAGCCAACAGAAAGCAGGCCCCTGTAGCCAATTTCCTCCCCCCTTCCTCTTCGGAGCAGGCACTTCATGTCAATTTGTTAAGATGCCTTATTAAATGCGCCAGACCAAGTGGACATACTTTGCATGTTGCCGCACCAGTAAACGGGGTCAAAGTTGAACTGAGGACTGTTCCTGATTAGAATGGTTTGCTAGCTATTTTGCTGATGTAAGACACCAATTCCCTCTGGGACAATACAGACAGCAGGTCATCAGTACCTTGTTATGCAGTGTTACAATAGATTTGTCCTTAATTGTAGGTTACATGATACTTTGATCTAAACTGAGCTTAAGTGGCACAATTTACCTTGGTGAGTTTTATAAGAAGCAGGTGGGTGCATGTGTGTTTATTTGTTTTAAAAAAAAGTGGTCTTACTTGAATGTAAGAACTAAGATTCTTTGAAAGTGTAAAACCACGATGTTGCATTTGCTACCATGAGTTTCATATTCCCAGCTTTGATTTATCATTACCCACACCTCCCAGTTGCATTCCTGTTAGTAATGACTTTCTGCCCCCAGTATACATATAGTAATTTATTGTCTAAGGTAATGACGACAGTAGGGTGAAAATCTGCTTATCTCATTTTTGTTTTTTTTTTTGTTGTTTTTTGCGGGTTTTTTGGTTGGTTTGTTTGTATCTTTTTTAATTTGATGATGTTTATTATTTACAGAAATGTCATGGTGATGCATAATGTTTAAACGGATTAGTATTGTGTTTTAGTTCTGAAGAGTCAGCAATTAATTTAATTTAATTCAATTTACCTTTATTTGGATTGGATTGTTTTTTTTTTCCTTTAACAATAGATATTGCCATAAAGCAACCTTATAGATATCTGGAGGAAGATTTAGATATAGATGAGGAAAACAGACATGGGAAAACATCTGACTGAGACATCATCAGTAAGAAACCTTGAGTTGGACTAGACTGAAAAGTTCTTCTTGGTGACACAGGAGAGTGGGATTATAAATCATTATAGTATACAGTCATATAGAGGTTCCCAATTTGAATATATTTTATACTGTATTCAGCAATTTAAAATGTAAGCAAACAGTGTACAAACCGTATATTCACATACACTTAAATTTTACACAATCTTTTTTTTTTTTAAATAATTTTGATGTACATACTGTATATTCAATATTGTAGGAATACATAGAATCCATAATATGGAAACAATCAATTGGCAGTACTCTCTGAGATTTGGATAATTTTCATTACTGTAAATATGTCTACTTGACACATGTTTTCCTGTTTTTGTATTGTTTTTGTGCAGCTTTGTAATATTCATGTTGACAGATGTGAAAATGCCCAGAGCATCTTCATGTGAATCCGGAGCTGGCTATGCATGGTTATGCCCAGTTCTCATAAAGATTCCAAGTCCTGTAAAATGCTGAACGGGATACTTATTAGGGCTTTATGTGTTAGTGAACTTTATTTTATAGGATTTTAACTCTATCCTCATGGGGGCCATTAGTTGCTGGGATATTAGCAGCACAGCCCATTTTTCATTTACCATGGTCCCTTATTGCCTGTTCTGCAACTGTCTCTTTCAGCCTCTCTGTCTCTCATTGTTAGTGAAATGGTCTCTGTAGGGCACCCCTGCACCCTATCAATCATCATCGCCTTTTCACAAAAGCCCAATTTTCATGTGTCATATGCACTCAGCTTCCCACAATTATATGCCTGCTTGCTCTCAATATAGCAACAATATGGCAACAAAATTGCAGGAATAAAATTGAATAGTGAGAGTCTCCTCCTCCTTGTCCTTCTTCTTCTTCCAATACCACACTCTAAAAAATGTTCGATTATTTTTCTACCCAAAAGTTGAGTTGAGCCTTTTGGGTTTTAATTGGGTTATTTTCTCAGTTTTGGGTAGTTTTGGGGTAGTTTTGTATAACCACACCATTGGGTTTTTGTCTGGGTCATTTTCACTGACAGTTGAATCAATGCACCCCTCTCCACCCCGATGGATCAGATCAACTCCTATGTATGCAACCCAGATGGAGGTAGCAGGATTTGAGGAAACCAAATGACCACCGGTAAGTTAGTGTTCATCACTATTTAGTAAAATAGTGTAAATGCTGCTGAAAATGCCTGGCTGAGTTTGTGATATTCAGGCAGGGAGCTCTCAAAAATGTATTAATTGTACAGATAAGTTTTTTTTCATAAATGGCATCCCTTTATTGCATACTTTAAGGAGTTACAGACACTACCCACTTAAGGGTTGGTGCCTGTTGTTGAATTTTATAATATCTTTATAACCAGCGACAGTTAATGGGTAGCCATGATGAGCCGGAGGGGTGGGTTGTGGGTTAAATTTTGTTTTCCTTTTTATAAAAAGAAAAAAACCTGTGAATATTTACTGCTGTTGCTCAATTTGTTTTTATTTTTGTGAAAGGGTGGGGATGACAGAACAGAAAAGGCGATTTAGATAGGCTTAGCAGAAATGTTCAACAGAAATGTTTAGCAGAAAGGTTATTAGAAATGTTAGCAGAAATGTTTCATCAGAAGGTCAGCAAAAATATTCAATAAAAAGGAAACGTTCAGTAGAAATGTAGAAATGTTCTGTAGAAATGTAGAAATGTTTCCTTAGAATTGTTATGTAGAAATGTTCAATAAAAATTAAACTTAAAAAAAATTTAAAACAGTAACTCAACCATCCATCTTCTACTGCTTACTCCTTTTCAGGGTCACAGGGAACCTGGAGCCTATCCCAGGGAGCATCGGGCACAAGGCGGGGTACACCCTGGACAGGCTGGGTCCATCGCAGGGCACAATGACATACACACTTACTCACCCATTCATACACTATGGACAATTTAGACATACCAATCAGCCTATCATGCATGTCTTTGGACTGGTGGAGGAAACTGGAATACCCGGAGGAAACCCCTGCAGTGCAGGGAGAACATGCAAACTCCGCGCACACAGGGCCACGGTGGGAATCAAACCCCCGACCCTGGAGGTGTGAGGCGAACATGCTAACCACTAAGCCACTGTGCGCCCCCCATTTTTAAAATGTATTTATTTATTATTTATTATTATTATGTTTTAGTGCTTTTATCCAAAGTGCTTTTCACTGTGTCTCATTCATGCATTCACACACACATCAATGGTGGCAGAGCTGCCATGCAAGGTGCTAACTTGCCATCAGGAGCACCTTGGGGTTACGTGTCTTGCCCAAGGTCATTTTGGTAGGTGGAGTCATGTGGGCTGGGAATCGAACCACCAGTCCTATGATTAGTGGACAAACTGCTCTACCACCTGAGCCACAGCCACCCCATTACAGCTATTCACTATGATGTAATACAGAGAATTCTGTGAATGTTGATGCTAGTTAACCAGTACAGTCATTCAGTGGCAGAACTTAGCTAGCTCAGTAATCGAGGCCAAAAGTTCTTCCCAAGTTTAACGTGATAAAAATAGCGAATGGGGGTTTCAGTAGGTTTTAATGCTGTCCAGTATCTCTATAATGTTGGTTGCCATAATTAGGTTGGGCAAAATAATTGGTGCTAAATGTAGAAAAATAAATATTTGCAAGTCATGTAGATTTTCCTGGTGAAGCTACAGGAACCTTTTGTTCATTAGGAGAATCGAGGTCACATTTCCAAAATTACACAGTTTAGGATTCCGTAACACAATTTCTCAGTTGAAGCCCAAAAGCATTGTTCATATTTTGTAGCTAATTAACCAACACTCTTTTTGCTCTTTTATTGCTTTTCAAATGGATGGGAGTGGGACTCTTATCTTCCCAGATACTTACATGTCTACTCCAATTCTTACATGTCAAATATGTAAGTGATTTTAATAAATGTCATCTGAATTTAATTAAATTGTCTATTTTGTGAGAATTTTAGTAGAATTTTAGTATACAAACAAATTGCAATATAGGATAATTGAAACACATTGTTCTATATATTGATCAATGAAACCATTACTGAAAAAGCAAAAATGTGCTACATCTGTCCAGATTACATGACAATAAATGCACTGCTATCTTCGTTAGCTTTGCCTTAATTGTTTGTAATGCCCACTGGGATTGTAAGTTGGTTACTCAGAGGATGTTATTTATACATTTAAAAAAAAATATTTTAATCAATTCCTTTGATCAAAATCTGATGTTTTCATCTTAAATATGTGACTTGTTTGAGTAATTTACTTCAAAGTCTATACACACACACACACACACACACACACACACATATATATATATATATATATATATATATATATATATATATATATATATATATATATATATATATATATATATATATAAAAAATACAACTTTAGCTGTGTATAAATAAAGGAGATACCATGTTGACCTATTTGTTTATAATGTGGCATATTTGACATATATACTTAATAATTCTATACTTAATAATACTCAATTATCCTGTAGCCAGGTGAGTTTGTTTATATATATATAGTTTGTATATATATATTTGTTTTTTATATATATATATATATATATATATATATATATATATATATATATATATATAAACGAAAGAAAAATTTGTGAAGACATTTTGTAAATTTCCTCTATGTATGGAGACTTTTACGACAGCCTGTAGATGCCAGATGAAAATCTAGATGAGCACATGACAGTCTTTATGATTACAGCAACAGTGCTTAAAAGATACAATCTACAGTACTGCAGTAAAATTATCTACTGCGGACAGGGTGAGTCTTGGGATCATTAGCGTATCCATCTGGGGCCATACACAGCAACAGAAGGTAAGTCATAAGCATGGAAAGCACCAAGCAAAAATACAGCATCAGAATGAATCGGGCAGTTATGGATGGTGAGAGGACACATAGTAGTAGAGGTTTGTCAGAATCAGGCAGCAGGAGTACACATACACCATAACAGAAAGAGAACAAATTATCAGGTATGCTCTTATCTTACAATAATTTAAAATGGTTTACATACCTTTCAGATTTACTTATTGTGATCATTGTGCAGCCAGGGACTCTATGTATGACAGCATAACTAAAAGGTAGAGCCCAAAGGTAACACAGAGCACCCTGGGACAGAACGCATCCTTCCACACCTCATTCAACAAACCTGAGTGAATGTGTGAAAGTAGGAGGGTGACAGCGTTTTTACCGGTTAAAATCTCTCTATGCCAGTGTATTGTACCTTTACCAAAATGCTGGACTAAACAAATAGCTTTACGACCTACAGAGTCTGTGTCTGAGTGTCAAACACTAATGATTTTTAGAGTAACATTATTTTGTTTGAAATGTTTTTAAACTCGTAGTCACTGCATCAGGATCTCTAGGGTAAAAAGACTAAAAGAATAAATGCAATAAATCTGGGAGATTATATTCATATCAAGATTTCTGAGTAATGCCTAGAGTAGTATTATAATTGTGATGCCTCCTCCTTGGTGAAATAGACAACAGTGGCGTACATACAGAAACTATATACAAGACTATACTATATAATATATACAAGAGGGCTAGACTCATTTAAAGCTATATACTCATTTGTTTAATCCAAGTTTCTATTAAACAAACTACATTAAATCAGGGATCAGTTACAGTTTCATTTGAAACTAAGCACTTTAGACATAAGGGGTCTAATGTTGAGCAATTCTAAATTCAGATCAAAAGTGTTCGTTGTGCATTTCTTATGATCTAATTTTATGTTAATTAGATTTCTAGAAGAAACTTTGAGATTTTCTGTATTTTTGCTTATGTGCAGCTTGAAGAACAGACACAGTCTCAGTGTGGTGGAACCAGGGTGATGCCTCAAGGCAACTAACAGAGGGTTGGTTTTGTCTGATGCCTGGCCCTGGCTCTGGATTGTCACCGATTAACTAGGCCTGTCATAAGACTATAAGCTATGTTACAACAAATGAGAGCAGCACTTTCCCCAGTGGGATGGATGCCGCCCCACCCTAAAAGACCAGACTTGCCTGGAGAAGTAGTCCAACTATCTATAAAGACCACATTGTTTTCTCTTTAGTTCCTTGAGTCTGCAAGCCAGTCTCAGAAGGACAGAAATCAATGCTGGTAGGAAATAACAATACTGATTTAGACATTTCAGGTCTGTCTTCACACAGGCTATTACCTAATCTAGAGTGAGGCTGGATGTAATTATAACATTACGCATTTTTCCATGGGTCATGGCAAATACTACAGCTGTCATGAGGATGATGTATACGGAAAACATTCATCTATCACTATGAAGCCATGTCAATTACAATGGTGCTTGAAAGTTTGTGAACTCTTTAGAATTTTCTATATATCTGCATAAATGTGACCTAAAACATCATCAGATTTTCTCACAAGTCCTAAAAGTTGACCAAGAGAACCTAATTAAACAAATGAGACAAAAATATTATACTTGGTCATTTATTTATTAAGGAAAATGATCCAATATTACATATCTTTGACTGGCAAAAGTATGTGAACCTCAAGGTTTAGCAGTTAATTTGAAGGTGAGTTTAGATTCAGGTGTTTTCAATCAGTGGGATGACAATCAGATGTGAGTGAGCACACTCTTTTATTTAAAGAAGGGTATCTATCAAAATCTGATCTTCACAACCCATGTTTGTGGAAGTGTATCATATGTCAAGTGAATAAATGAGATTTCTGAGGACCTCAGAAAAAGTCATTTTTGCTCATCAGGCTGGAAAAGTTTGGACTCCACTAATCCACAGTCAGACAGATTATGTAAAAAGATCAAAAGAGCAAGACGTGTAATAGTCCATGAGGTCACAAAGGGTAGCTTCTAAGCCAGTAAAGGCCAATCTTGCAATGTCTAATGTTAATTAGTCCACCATTATTTAGACCACTGAACAACAATAGTGTGCATGGCAGGGTTGCAAGGAGAATGCCACTGCTATCCAAAAAAATAAAAAATAAATAAATACATTGCTGCCTGTCTGCACTTTGCTAAATATCACATGGTCAAGCCAGAGGGCTATTGTAAAACTTTTTGTGGATGGATGAGACCAAAATAGAACTTTTTGGTTTAAATGAGAAGCGTTATGTTTGGAGAAAGAAAAATACTGCATTCCAGCATAAGAACCTTATCCCATCTGTGAAACATGGTGGTGATAATATCATGGTTTCGACCTGTTTTGCTGCATCTGGGTCAGGACGGCTTGCCATCATTGATAGACAAAAGATGTCTGAATATACAAGAAAATTCTAAAGGAAAATGTCATGATATCTGTCCATGAACTGACTTTCAAGAGAAATTGGATCATGCAGCAAGAAAATAACTCTAAGAGCACAAGTCATTCTACCAAAGAATGGTTAAAGAAGAATAAAATAAATGTTTTGGAATGGCCAAGTCAAAGTCCGGACCTTAATCCAATAGAAATGTTGTGGAAGAACCTGAAACAAGCACTAAATAGAGGAAACCCACCAACATCCCAGAGTTCTGTACTGTGGAATGGGCTAAAATTACTCCAAGATGTGCAGTACTGTTCAACAGTTACCAGAAACGTATTGGAGTTATTGTTGCATATGGGGGCCACAATAGATACTGAAAGCAAAGGCTCACATACTTTTGCAACTCACAGATATAATATTGGACAATTTTCCTCAGTAAATAGTTGACAAAGTATAATATTTTGTCTCATTTGTTTAATAGGGTTCTCTATATCTACTTTGAAGACTTATGTGAAAATCTGCTGTTTTAGGTAATTTTTATACAGAAATGTAGAAAATTCTTTCAAGAATAACTATAGAGAAAGATGTTGAGAAGAGGGGGAAAGATAGTCTTTGGGCAGGATGGGGCCCTGAAGTGATTTTTTTTAGAACCTGTGTCATTTTATAGATTTAGTTTTCTATGAGGACTATGCCACCATGTGTTAACTGAAGTAAAGAGGGGAAGCGAGTTGCGTAGTAGTGATGAAGTAAGTGAAGAAAAGCCAAATAAACACCTTGCTGACATCCCATAAGAAGCATGCAAGCATGTAGCATCTGGATGCTAAGTGTTGACCATCAATTAGACACTGAAGATTGAAATGGAATGCTTTCCATCTTTGTTTGAGGAGAGGTATTGTTTTCCTGTAGAACTGCACCTAGCTTGGGGGACTTATGTTTGTGTTTTTTTAAGCAAAGTTAAATGAAATAAACCATCTCTTGTAGAATGCAACCATTCGCTCATCCTTCTGCAAATTAATGAATTACTCTAAAAATGTGTTAAACATTGGGCAGATTGATTGTGAACTGAATTCCACGTAATTTACCAAAGGGGCTACAAATGAAACTGACTCCAGCCCTGTTAAACCTTCTATATTTGTACTTAGCAAACACCTTTTATAATATAAAAGGAACTATTAGGTATGCCTTTAACACTTTACTGTCTCATGTAAACAGGTTCGTTGTGTGTCTTTTAATGAGGGGAGCACGATAGATGGTGCATCCCCATCCCCCTAACCTGAGAACAGAGGAGAAGGGAAGCTCCCAGCTGTGGTCCAGAAAAGTCTCATAGGAAAGACCAGAGGTCAGTGAGCTTCTCTGGCTACCGCCCTCTATGCCACTATCCTAATTTCAGCTACGAATCAGTCCTGCTGTGTGTAGCCCCAAGCTATGTGCAAATAGCCATTTCAGAGGAGTTACGAAGTTCAGTGTCTTCACGTGATCTGATATGTGTGTGTGTGTGTGTGTGTGTGTGTGTGTGTGTATCCTGCATGCTGTGTAGAGATTGATTGCTCTCTTAAAATGCATTGGCAGTTTGGGTGCTCTGCGTTTTGCTATACAGCCTTCATCGGTAGACAGCTCCAACTTTAGCACTGCATTCCCTCCATCGCCTGTGCTGTTCACCCATATTCCGAACCACATGTGGGGGTTCTATGGCCCAGAGAGCCAGGACAATGTAAAAACGTAACATGAAGGACCACACAAGCTCATTCACAGGTTGTGTAGGGTATTCAGCGTGATTATTGGTGAACGGTTAGAAGCTCTTTGACGCTTCACAGAATCCTGGAATTGCTTCACACATCATTAGGCAGCTGTTACTCTTTAAAGAGATAATTCACTAAACATGCTAATATTGCTAATAATTATTGAAAGCTAGTCAGTGTCATTTAGCATTAGGGAACATATATCATACTAACTGGTTCTAATTAACTATCATTCACTGTTGACCTTTCTGGTGTTTGGTAGGATGGATTGCTTTAAGATTGAAATTATAAAGCGTAAGCCAAATTAGGGCTTGAGTCATTATTTTGTCAGGTATTTGAAGAACACATTGGGACAACTGGCATGGAGACAGGTTGCAAAGCCTGTATTAATGTAGGAAAGGTAAAACCGCTCATACTCATTTCTGATCGTTCATACTTTTTTTTTCAATGTCAGACAAAAAAAGTGTTTAGCATTCATTCTAAGATTCTGCTTTGCCTGAGCTGTGTTTATTCTCTAATGTTCACAAATGCATTCCTGTTCCCATAGAACTATATGTATTTGGTAAAACTAGTATAAAAACAAATACTAGTTTTATTGCCCAATTTTTTTAAACCAGGTAAAGGGCATTTATATGTTGGCACTGTGGTGTAGTGGTTCACATTGTTCAGAAAGGAAATCTTCCAACTGGTTTCCTCTTTGGTAGTTTATCCGAGACATGTGAAGACACTCCCAATTCCTCACATTTGGTAAAGGGTAGAGGCAGCAGGACTGGCAGCAGTTGAGCCTGCTTCCTGTCCAGCTAGACCTGAAATCAACCCTGGGCAAACAAGCATGTACAGACAGCAAACACCAAACTTTCCACCTGTAAGAGTGAGACAATGGAAAGGAGGAGTGGAAGGAAAGAAGGATTGGAAGAGTAAAAGGGCCTATCAAGTACTCCAACTCCCAAACTGTCTGTACATTTGGATATATGTTAATCTTGTTTAGGTAAATCCAACCACCTAGTGAAATGTAACAGTATGTATGTGCATGCAACAAGTTATGTAAAACATTTACGCAGAATTCACACTAGATATGTTTCAAGATTCAACATATTCATTCAATCTTTATACAATCTACTCTGCAGGTGGCACACACTATTGTGGGACGGCAGTTCACTTTATTTTTATCAAGAAAATTAATGTCTATATCTACAGCCATCACAGCGAAAGTCAAATAAAAGATATTGGACAAGGTGTAATTTCAACACAGGTCAAAAATGTGGCATGAAACTGGGAGAGTGAATAAACAACCTATGCAGAATTATTCTGGTTTATCATGAGTATCTCTACTGTAAAGTTATTTTCTGTGAAACTACAAGCTGCATTGTCATGACATTGCTGTAGAGTAGGATTTCTTTTTAAGTTCACTGCATACAGAAAGTGTGATTTCAGTTTCATGGAGTGTGCTTCACTTATGTGTAAAAATGTGTAAAAAAAACAAAACAAAAAAACAAGCAAACAAGCAAACAAACAAACAAACAAAAAAAACAACACCACAATTCATGGACTTTACGTGGAAGCATAATTGCTGCATGCGACACGTTCAAAAAAGCTTCCGAAACATGACTGGTGTGAACTGGCCTTTACAGTATGTTGAAGTGTAGATGAATAGGTCAGATGGCAAATACTATTCAGCTTCTCCTTTCTTCCCGCATTGACTTAGAGCAACTAGAAACCAATAGGAATCAAGATGCTGGGGAATGATCACAATATAAATATGCCACATCTGATGTTTTGCTGCTAAAACCTGTCAAAATATCCTTTTCTCACTTCCTCCACCCCCACAGACATACAAAGCAATGACAACATGACCTCTGCAGTAATTTCCAGAAATCTGTCCAAATTGCTTAAGTCTTAAATTATGTTTAATTGGCCACTATGTTAGGTTACTGGGGGTTGCTCCCAATCACGGTTAGGCAGCCTGAAAGACCCTAGTCATTTCCAGCTGTTTAATGACAACCAAACGAAGGCTTACCAGCAGCACGCCAATTGCCAAAGGTTACCACGGATGAATATCAGTTCCCTGAAAGGTTTATTTTAATAAACGGATACAGCAGGGGGGGCTTAGATGTGCCTAACATTGAATCTGAATAATTTTGCAGATGAATGTTGTTGATTTATTTTTTTTTAACAAAGTTGTACATACAGCTGCAGACCTGCATGTATAAATTTTAAATATTGTACTTCTAAGGCCTTATCATTATTATTATTATTTTAAAAAAATATATAGAATGTGAAGTCATTCAGAAACAACAATAAAGAAAGGAATATTAATTAAGAATATCGACAGGAATTTTGGTCATATGAAAATCCAAGTCACAAGCAGAACAACCAGAGCTTCGATTTATCTTCGAAATATTAGTGCAGCCTTCATCAAACATGCAGGTTTGATCCTTTTTAATTATTACCTTACCTTTAATGTAGATGACTCTGCCAAGCTCTCAGATAGGGGATTCTTATTACCGAATGCCTTATGGACTTCTACTGGAGAAACAGAAGTCCCTTGTTTGATCAGCAGAGAATGTTAAAACTGAGAGGCAATAAACAGAGTTAAAACATAAAACACTCCAAACTGAACATGCAAAATTTTTCATTAACTTTTTAACTTGTGCTTTTTGCAGGTGGCTTGTGACCCAGCAGCCTGCATCAGTGCCTCAACCTTAGCTTGGATTGAAATGGGTCAGAGAAAGAGGGGAGAGGAGAGAGGCATGGGATCAGAATATTAATCAGCGCTTGACAGCTTCCAGGCAATAGTTTCTGATTACATTTATTACCAACATATGAGGAAAAAGAAATAAGATATGTGATGTCTCTTTTTCTCAGACAAACGTTTGCTTCTCTGTGTAGTTGTGTATTCACATCTTGGCAATCCCTTGTTGCTCCCGGTCTTTGTGTGTCCAGGTGGGCCTTTCTCAAAGTGTGTCCCGGGAAGCCGCGTGAACTCTCCATCGTTCTCTTTCTCTCGCCTGGTCACTCCTTCTCTCCAGTGATTTACCCTTCCCCCATCTCTGTCTTGCCATCTCCATATTGATCTGCTCCGTAGTTGCTTTTCCATGCTGCACTCTTTTTAGTCTCCGCCCCCACGGCAATCCCTAGCAAGCTGCTTTACATCATGGAGGCCTGACATTTCCTTAATGTCTAATTAGCTATGGGTGGGCATGGGCGTTGATTATAGGAAGTGCCTAAGGGTTGGAGGGGCATAGGCAGCAAGTTTTTCACCAGAACCCAAACTGATCAATCATGAGCTTGACATTTTGTTTTGTCCTGAATTTTTGGAGCATTGCCTGATCTGATCTGTTTCCTAGTCATCCGTGTCTTAATGAGATCGGCTTCTTACATTCTTTCTTTCTCATTCTTCACACTCTATCACTGATACTCTGGCTCAATTCCCAGTCCTTCATGGATTTCCTCACACGCTGGAGCTCTTATGAAGTATGTGAGCTGCTCCACTTTTCATGCATGCCTAAACATTATGCTGTCTTATTCCATGTCTTTTCAGCAAAATAAATAAATAAATAAATAACTGGCATTGACATGAAGAGGTTATGATCAGGATGCAACTGTAATCTGGGAATTAATAGTATCTGCTTGTGAAGATGACACATGTACAGCTATGAATTTTCTTTTTTCATATTTTTTTTCATTAAATAATTATAGATTAAAGTTATTAAAGTAAGAATTAAGATTAAAAGGGCTGTCTCAAGGATCTGACTCATAGGAAATCCCTGACCATGTTTATATTTATGGCTCTATCTGATTAACACTAATAAAGATAAATGTTTGTTTCTCTAATGCACACAGCATATCAGAGATGTGTTCAACTAACTTTTCCGTGTATTACCAGTGCATGCTGGGAATCACTGATTTCAGTCACTGCTTTATTTTATTAGCTTCCGCACTATTGCTTGAACATTGGCCAGATGGCCCATGCAGGCTCTTTTTTTTCCCTTGGTCTGAGATTATGCCTGCCAGATCCATAACAGCCCGGCTTACAGAGATGACGTGTAACTATGACACAGTGGTGACAAGTGTATGGAGGGATTAGGAAGGCTTTTGCAGGAAAACAGAGCTGGAATTAATTTCTGTAGCTAGTTACTACTCAACTGAACCACTCTGTTTCGCTGTAAGAAACTTTTACGTACATACAGTATCTCACAAAAGTGAGTACACCCCTCACATTTTTGTAAATATTTGATTATATCTTTTCATGTGACCACACTGAAGCTATGACACTTTGCTACAATGTAAAGTAGTGAATGTACAGCTTGTGTAACAGTGTAAATTCTCTGTCCCCTCAAAATAACTAAACACACAGCCATTAATGTCTAAACTGCTGGCAACAAAAGTGAGTACACCCCTATATGAAAATGTCCAAATTGGGCCCAATTAGATATTTTCCATCCCCGGTGTCATGTGACTTGTTAGTGTTACAAGGTCTCAGGTGTGAATGGGGAGCAGGTGTGTTAAATTTGGTGTCATCGCTCTCACACTCCCTCATACTGGTCACTGGAAGTTCAACATGGCACCTCATGACAAAGAACTCTCTGAGGATCAGAAAAAAAGAATTGTTGCTCTACATGAAGATAACCTAGGCTATAAGAAGATTACCAAGAACCTGACAGCACGGTGGCTGCAGCACGGTGGCCAAGACCATTAACATTTTACAGGACAGGTTCCACTCAGAACCGGCCTCGCCATGGTCAACCAAAGAAGTTGAGTGCACGTGCTCAGCGTCATATCCAGAGGTTGTCTTTGGGAAATTGACATATGAGTGCTGCCAGCATTGCTGCAGAGGTTGAAGGGGTGGGGGGTCAGCCTGTCAGTACTCAGACCATATGCCACACACTGCATCAAATTGGTCTGCATGGCTGTTGTCCCAGAAGGAAGCCTCTTCTAAAGATGATGCACAAGAAAGCCCGCAAACAGTTAGCTGAAGACAAGCAGACTATGGACATGGATTACTGGAACCATGTCCTGTGTTCTGATGAGACCAAGATAAACTTATATGGTTCAGATGGTGTCAAGAGTGTGTGGCGGCAACCAGCTGAGGAGTACAAAGAGTGCTGCTGGCACTGGGGATCTACAGTTCATTGAGAGAACAATGAATGCCAACATGTACTGTTACATACTGAAGCAGTATGCAGTATTCCAGCATGATAATGACCCCAAACACACCTCCAAGGCGACCACTGCCTTGCTAAGGAGGTTGAGGGTGAAGGTGATGGACTGGCCACACATCTCTCCAGACCTAAACCCTATTGAGCATCTGTGGGGCATCCTCAAACAGAAAGTGTAGGAGCACAAGGTCTCTAACATCCACCAGCTCTGTGATGTCAACATGGAGGAGTGGAAGAGGACTCCAGTGGCTACCTGTGAAGCTCTGGTGAACTCCATGCCCAAGAGGGTTAAGGTAGTGTTGGAAAATAATGGTGGCCACATAAAATATTGATACTTTGGGCCCAATTTGGACATTTTCATTTAGAGGTGTACTCACTTTTGTTGCCAGCGGTTTAGACATTAATGGCTGTGTTTTTAGTTATTTTGAGGGGACAGCAAATTTACACTGTTATACAAGCGTTACACTCACTACTTTACATTGTAGCGAAGTGTCATTTCTTCAGTGTTGTCACATGAAAAAGTATAATCAAATATTTACAAAAGTGTGAGGGGTGTACTGACTTTTGTGAGATACTGTATTGTCTGTACATTTTCTCTATTCATTCTATACTTAATAATACTCAATTATTCTGTAACCAGGTGAGTTTTTCCATCACCGACCTGTTGGTCCTTATGTGGAGGTGAAAAGTTTTAGCTGGAGAGTTTCATCACCTGATGGAGCTGGTTTCATTTATAATCCCCTGGGAGTAATAATGCAACAGTCCTCAAATATGGACAAATATAAATCTTTGCAGCTTTGTTGAAGCCAAGGTTCAGAGGTTGGCACGGTGACCAGTTGAAAGCATGCTATTAGTCAGTGCTAATCGTGGCTTTGCAACACCATCTTGCAATCATGGAAGCAGTTTTAAGCAGGTGGTGATGAAACCTTCTATTCTGTTTAACTTTGCTCAGGAATTTTCATGTGTATTTCTTTGACAAAGCGCTTTTATCCATTGTGCAAAACAAAGACCCTCAATTTATTCTTTCACCACAAATTTTGCTGTCAAGAAGGTAGATCATAATTACAAAAATTTGGACATAAAAATAGTCAAGTTGACAGTTACATCAGCAAGTCACGATAAATGTCACAAATGCATCTCACACACACACACACACACACACACACACACACACACACACACACACACACACACACATACACATATATATATACATATATATCTAGATTAAAAACATACATCTAGATTAAAAAACATACATCTAGATAAAAAAAAAATATATATATATATATATAAAATTTATTTTTTAATCTAGATGTATGTTCAGGAGTTCCACTTCAGGAGCTCCAAAACAAAGCCATGTTTAACCCTTTAACTTATGGAAAAATTATTAAGAAGGTTGATGTATTTATTTATTTATTTCTCTCACTGACATTGTTCAATGTAGTTTTAACTTCCAATCCCTTCACATCCTCTTCCATATCTTCATTTTGCCATTCAACTCGTTGCATACTGTATTATTCTCATATTTTGTTCTATGTATGTAGAGGAACTTTGTACACAGTGGTTCATTCAATGTATGCACACTCACATGTTAAACACCTATACATATGGAACACTGGCTGCGTGCATTGGAAATAGTCATGGAGTTTCATTTTCTAGGTGCACTACCTTCCCCCATCCATTCCAAGAATCCGTTCCCACGCATGTCACTGAGCTGCGGCGCCAGCCCCTGAGAATTGGCCTGAATCCCCATCCAATATCAGGTATCAATCAATTAATGGTGGAGAAAATGGGCCCTACCATTTGTCGGGGTTCCTTCTATGCCCTGCCTCCAACATTCAGCAAACACAAACTCTCATTTGCAACATTATCTGTGAGAAACCTCTGCCAGGCAGCTTTGTGTGCAAGGGGTGAGATGCTATCGGACATTGGTTGTGAAAAGCGGGCCAACCTTTTGTGTTTTATGGAAGCCCAGTCTACAATGAGGTCCTCAAAAGGAGCTACCTGGCTTCCTTTATCTAGTATCTACCTGAAAGTGATAAAGAAAAATATAAAATGACAGAAGGTCAGCGGTAGCTGAGAATGACTTGGGAACAGTAAGCACCTCCATATTTGTTTTCAAAAGTGTATATATGGGAAGCATAGTGTTTGACATTCCTCTCCTATCAGTCTGCTAGGAAAACATGTTTGCTCATGGGAACTGTCAGAGATATGCAGGCATTGATCGTTAAAGTCCATCTTGGTTAATTGCATTCTTGAGTTAAGACAAACAGAGTTGAATATTTGAGCTGGTAAAGCATTTTAGTCATCACCACATGCCTTTAATATTAAGGTCATTGCTCATAATTTCATCATGTCAACCTAACAAGCTGTTTTTCCATATTAACTTCAAGAGAGAGAAAAAAGAGAGGCTGGTGAGGGAATGACAGTTTATATCTGCTATAACATAAGTGATAACAGTAATGAACTTGTCTTGCAGACAGTAAACAACACTAAATGTAACTACCAATGTGTTGCTCATTAATAAATAAAAAATGGATGATAATATTTGGCAAACGGCTATAGTATAAGTTGAATAAAACACTTTGGGATGTGTTTTCTGAAGTCAGGACATTTTACATTGCCCTATCATTGATTGTTTTATCTAAAAGCAGATTTTTTTTTATTCCTTATCGATTTTTTTGTTGAGTTAATTGGCTTAGAGTAGTTGGGGCTATGGGTTTCCCTATGATGCACATTGCACTGTGTAAACATTTCTCATTACCCCTCTTATATGCCCCACCACTCTCTTTCAAAGCATGGAGAGTGACTGAGAAGAGAGCTATAATTAACATTAGCTCATTAGCTGTTAACAGAAGAGCTACCCTATAATCACCTGTATTTCTCATGCAGTGGATGCGTAGTTAATCTACCCCCAACCCTGAGTACCTCCCCCTCAAACACCAAAGCAGAGACCTGCAACAGTAAACAAAGAAGTCCTATTGAACTCTTTCACTCTCCAAAGCTTTAAATGCAGTCCAAAAACTTACATGTGCTTGGGCCATTGTTGTGATGATAACAGACTCGATCCACTCCCAAACCACCTGTGACACTGACCCTAAACACAAAACTTTTGACCCTTGATTTCTACTCAAGAGCCTGTGAAATGGTTGATACTACCCACAATGCTTCAATAAAAACAAAATGAAAGTTTGTAGAAACAAGGCTTTACATTGCCAAATTGTTATTTATTGAACAAGTGTTAATAGATGCTTTGTGGCCTTAAACTGGGAATAATTTCTGACATAAATTTAATTTTATGATCTGTGATATGCATCCGTTCTGATTCATATGAACATAAACGGGTCTCTGACATATTTAGTAGCATATTTTCCTTTGGGGAGTACTCCCCAATTTTTCAGTTCATTTGAATTTATAAGAATCATGCAAATGGAATATGCACATATATGCCCCCTCTTTTTTCAGTCTGGGCAGTTTTATGGCAGCAAAAACAGAACATGTGGTCCTGCTGGCCAAAGTTGGACACACAGAGCTATGGAACCTTTTATGCAACCTGGCTTCCAGGAACCTTAAGAAAATATTTTGTTTTCCACCCTTTCTCAATGTTTAGCCTCAGCTTAAGGAAAAGCGTGAGCTCGAGAAACCACACTGCAAAATATATATATATATATATATATATATATATATATATATATATATATATATATATATATATATATATATATATATATAAAATCTCCACTAGGTCAAATATCTATATATATATATATATATATATATATATATATATATATATATATATATATATATATATATATATATATATATATATATATATAATCTCCACTAGGTCAAATGTCCTAAATAGGCCACTTGCCAGATTTATTCCAGAGGCGTTCTTGTACACACACACACACACACACACACACACACACACACACACACACAATGTGCCCATGGCCTCAGAGTACTGGTGAGGGGTAGAGCTCACACTAGCAGTCCAAAAGAGCATAAAAGTTGTTGTTGTTTTTTTTCTTAAGATAAATGAACCAATTGCATAGTCTTCCATATAGATTAGGGAGTGTGCTCTGTTGCGTCTGGTTTGGCTGTGTTCATTATAGTGGTGTGATTAATTCATAGGACATCCCCATTGCTAGACAGACAGGCCATGTGTCCTTTTATCAAGGATCAAATATGAGAAACTCTAATAATATTAGAGTTTATAAAAGAAAGATAATATTCAGTCAACATGAAATTTATTAATTTAGTTGGGTATAATGATTTGGTAATAAAATAGTAAAATGCAGATCGGTTGAATACACCCATAAAAATAGTATATGTATGTTATCATGTTTGTGAAGTGTTTTTTCCATGAAAATTTACAGATTACTGTGGGCACTAATCCCAGAGCAAAGTTGTTGATTATTGTCCTGAAGCTTGACAGTTGTGCACATTATATACATTTTTGCCATAATTTCCCAGTCACTAACTAATTTTGCAGATCAGCAACAACTACTGCAACACTTTGTATGGCGTGGTGCGTGGCAAAATATACACTTACATTTATTAATTGAGCAGATGCTTTTATCCAAATTATCCAAATATCAAGTGGAGAACGATACAAGTAGTGCTACCATGCAAGATTTTTGTAATTGAATTCTAGAGAAGCAAAATAGAGGTAAGAGTAGTGTAAGTGCAGAGTTTTTTGACCAAGGGACAAAAACTTAGCTAAGTGTTCACAGAAGAATTCGGTTTTTAGCCATTTTTTGAAGATAATGGCGGATTCTGCTGTCTGGATTGAGGTTGGAAGTTCATTCCACCACTGATGGACATTCATTTTGAAAGTTCTGGAAAGGGACATCATGCCACACCAAGTAGGCACTACGAGGTGTCGGTCATTAACTGATCGCAGGTCGCGTGTGGGAACATAAACCTCAAGGATAATGTTGAGGTAGGGGAGTGCTGTCCCAGACAAGGCCTTGTATGTGAGTATCAAGGCCTTGAATTTTATGCGTGCTGCTACAGGAGGCCAGTGGAGGGAGATGAAGAGGGGCTTGACATGGGTCCTTAAATTTTTTTTGATATGGCTTACCAAATAAACCACATAAAAATAGCAACATTTCTGCATTATGCCACATTATTCTCTTTGCAGAACAGACAATTTTTGCTGCATGCAGGACAACTAATCCTAATATACTATTCCTACATAATGCTAAGAAACTAGAGCATGCTTTAATAACTTCTAGATTGTTGTAATATGGTGTTATCTGGCTGCATTGCTGCCTTTTTCTGGAGGCTTTAGCCTGCATCCTTACCAGAAAAAGAAAGTCAGAGCATTTTACCCTACTCTAATTCAAGCTACTCTAGCTGTCATAAGTTATGCATTGCATACAGCTTATGATGTTTAAAGCTCTGAACAGTTCAGTGCCAGCATATCTCATGGATCTCCTGAAACAGTATAGCCCAGTCTGACTATTTCACTCAGCAGAGGCAAGCTTACTGTTAGTCCTGTGGATCAGCCACAGCTCAGCTGGTGAAAAATATTTTTCTTACATCATCCTTAAAGAAAAAGTATGACACTAGAAATTCAAGTTCAAAAATTGTTTTAAATTCCAGATTACAAACATACTTGTTTAACCAGGGGCCAGTACCATGAAGGTAGTTGAACGAACTCAGGGTTACGGGATTAGTTTCGAGTTGACAAAACCAAACCAATCCAATGAGGCTTTAATGGTACCATGATGCTGGTTATCAACTTTCTCTGTCAACTCAGGCTTTGATCCTTATGCTATGATTAGTCCACGAGCGCATGCACATAAAAGCGTGATGTTGGCACCCACTAACCAATAGTGTTCAACATGGAAAAAAGCAGCATACTTCTATTAAAAAACAAGAAATTATTATGTGGAAATATGAGGAAATTAAACCTACACTAACCACAAAAAGCTGCCAAAGCTCGGGGATATTGCTGGAGGAGCATTGGTACCTGTATAAATGCCTAAGTTTACTTTTATTGGCTCACAATCAGATTAAATGCATTGAAAACTTATAACCCCAACATATTTCATGTAATTTTATATAAATGTAAATTGTTTCAATTTGATATTTTAAATTTAAATATCAATTTGTGAACATATATTAGGACAGTAATAATGCCACTGCATGCAAATATGTACGACTCACAAAGAACTGCAAAGCAATACATACAGTTTGCGGTACAGTAAGCCTGGCCTCAGCATGTCAGATTTTGTCAACATGAAGTTGACAAAGCTTCAACCAGAATACAACATAAAGCAAAGGCAAGCTGTGTAAATACAATACAGTTTTTATTATTATTTTTTTATTATTATTGAAGCAAAAAATGCCATCCAACACCCATCACCATGTGAAAGACCAATTGCTCATTTAAACTTAAAATCTGGTTGTGCCACCTTTAGGAGCAATGATTGCAACCAAATGATAACTGGAGATCAGACTTTAACATATGTCTAGGACTAGGACTTAATCCTATGCTTTGGATGATTGTCTGCTGCATAATTCAGTTGCTCTTGAGTTACAACTTACAGACTGAAGACTGGACATTCTCCTTTAGGGTTTTCTGGTAGAGAGAAGAATTTCCCTCAACTATTGCAAGTTGTCCAGGCCATGAAGCTGCAAAGCATCCCCCACCATTACACTTCCACCATCATGCTTGACCGTATGCTCTTTTTGTGGAATTCTCTGATCAGATGAAATGGGACCCCTGTCTTCTAAACACCTCCACTTTTGACGCATCAGTCCATAGAACATTATCCCAAAAGGTTTGAGAATCATCAAGGTGTGTTTTGACCAGATTCAGATGAGCCTTAATATGCTCTTCTGTGTTAGCAATGGTTTTCACCTCACCACTCTTCATTGGACGCCATTTTTGCCTAGTGTCTTTCTGATATTGGGGTCATGAACAGTGGTCTTTGTTTATGCAAGAGAGGCCTGTAGTTCCTTCGATATTGTTCTTGACTCTTTTGTGACTTGCTGGATGAGTAGTTGTTGTGCTGTTGAAAGAATTTTGGAAGGTCGGCCACTTTTGGGAAGGTTCACTACTGTGCAGAATTTTTCCGTTTGGAGATAATGGTTCTCACTGTGGTCCTTTGGAGTCCCAGAGCCCGAGAAATAGTTTTGTAACCCTTCCCGGACTGATGTTTTTCATTCACCTTCTTTCTCAACATTGTTGAAATTTATTTCAACTTTGGCATAGTGTGTTACTGGGTAAGACCTTTTAACCAACTTCATGCTGTTGAAAAAGTTCTATTTAAGTGTAGATTTAATTGAACAGGGTTTGCAGTGATCAGGCCTGGTTGCATCTAGTCCATAGATTTTGGGAATAAGTAACTATGGGGCAAATACATTCTCACACAGACCCAGTTTGTATTGGATAACTTCTTTTGCTTCAATGAATAAGTATCATTTAAAACTGTATTTTGTGTTTACTCAGGTTGCCTTTGATTTATCATAAATTTTGTTTTCATTTCTGAAACAATGTAGCATGAGATATACACAGAAACAGAAGAAATGATGGGTAAAATACAAAAGAAAAGATGGGGTAAATACTTTTTCACTGGACTGTACAAATAAGTAAGTGTATGTAAGTAACAAATTTACAATGTAACGCAGTATAGTTAATTCGTTGATAATTATTTAATGTGTCTTCATGATAAATACCTTGATTTGACCATCTAATTTTCTGCGTGAGAAACATTTTGTGATTTTTAACTGTATATTTAAAAAAAATATATGTGTACAGCTGCAATTAAATTATTCAGCCCCAATTGCAAATCAGGTTTATTGTCAAAATTTACAGACTTTCAGCTGTTTGCAATGAACAAATCAAACAAAAGCAATTGAAATAGTTCAACGCAACAAATGCTTCAAGTGGTTTCCCAAAATTCAACTGAAGAGGCAACTTATAATGACTTACAGTGAGGGAAAGAAGTATTTGATCCCCTGTTGATTTTGTACGTTTGCCCACTGACAAAGAAATGATCAGTCTATAATTTTAATGGTAGGTTTATTTGAACAGTGAGAGAAAGAATAACAACAAGAAAATCCAGAAAAATTCATGTCAAAAATTTTATAAATTGATTTGCATTTTAATGAGGGAAATAAATATTTGACCCCCTCTCAATCAGAAAGATTTATGGCTCCCAGGTGTCTTTTATACAGGTAACAAGCTGAGATTAGGAGCACACTCTTAAAGGGAATGCTCCTAATCTCAGCTTGTTACCTGTCTAAAAGACATCTGTTTACAGAAGCAATCAATCAATCAGATTCCAAACTCTCCACCATGGCCAAGACCAAAGAGCTCTCCAAGGATGTCAGGGACATGATTGTAGACCTACACAAGTCTGGAATGGGCTACAAGACCATTGCCAAGCAGCTTGGTGAGAAGGTGACAACAGTTGGTGCGATTATTCACAAATGGAAGAAACACAAAAGAACTGTCAATCTCCCTCGGACTGGGGCTCCATGCAAGATCTCACCTTGTGGAGTTGCAATGATCATGAGAACAGTGAGGAATCAGCCCAGAACTACACGGGAGGATCTTGTCAATTATCTCAAGGCAGCTGGGACCATAGTCACCAAGAAAACAATTGGTAACACACTACGCCATGAAGTACTGAAATCCTGCAGCGCCCGCAAGGTGCCCCTGCTCAAGAAAGCACATATACATTCCTGTCTGAATTTTGCCATTGAACATCTAAATGATTCAGAGGACAACTGGGTGAAAGTGTTGTGGTCAGATGAGACCAAAATGGAGCTCTTTGGCATCAACTCAACTCACAGTGTTTGGAGGAGGAGAACACCATCCCCACCATCAAACATGGAGTTGGAAACATTATGCTTTGGGTGTGTTTTTCTGCTAAATGGACAGGACAACTTCACCGCATCAAATGGACGATGGACGAGGACTTGTACCATTAAATCTTGGGTGAGAACCACCTTCCTTCAGCCAGGGCATTGAAAATGGGTCGTGGATGGGTATTCCAGCATGACAATTACCTAAAACACACGGCCAAGGCAACAAATGAGTGGCTCAAGAAGAAGCACATTAAGGTCCTGGAGTGGCTCAACCAGTCTCCAGACCTTAATCCCATAGAAAATCTGTGGAGGGAGCTGAAGGTTCGAGTTGCCAAACGTCAGCCTCGAAACCTTAATGACTTGGAGAAGATCTGCAAAGAGGAGTGGGACAAAATCCCTCCTGAGATGTGTACACACCTGGT
Organism: Ameiurus melas; assembly: GCA_012411365.1. Lineage (NCBI taxonomy): Eukaryota > Metazoa > Chordata > Actinopteri > Siluriformes > Ictaluridae > Ameiurus > Ameiurus melas. Next base: position 25,074,476 of record CM022753.1, read on the forward strand.
GGCCAACTACAAGAAACATCTGAGATCTGTGATTGCCAACAAGGGTTTTGCCACCAAGTACTAAGTCATGTTTTGCAAAGGGGTCAAATTCATATTTCCCTCATTAAAATGCAAATCAATTTATAACATTTTTGACATGCGTTTTTCTGGATTTTTTTGTTGTTATTCTGTCTCTCACTGTTCAAATAAACCTACCATTAAAATTATAGACTGATAATTTCTTTGTCAGTGGGCAAACATACAAAATCAGGAAAGGATCAAATAGGTTTTTTTTTTTACCTCACTGTAGTAGAGCAACCTTTTGCTGTTATAACCTGCTGCAAATGAGATGCCAGGTACCATAGCCTTTCCTGTTGGAAGGTCCAATGATGCCCAATCTTCAGCTTCCTCACAGACGGCATGATGTTTTCTCCTAGGAATTCCTGATACTTCAATAAATCCATCTTGCCTTCCACATGCTGCTGGTTTCCAGTGCCAGAGGATACAAAGCAGCCCCAGAGCATCACCAAGCCACCACCATGCTTGACTGTGGACAGAGTCTTCCTCCAGACATACCACTGATCCATCATGCCGAAAAGTTCAAATTTAGTTTCATTGCTCCACAGAACAGAATCCCAAAATTTCTATGGCTTATTTATATGATTTTGAGCGACTTTTCAGTAGTGGTGTACCTCTTGGAGTTCCGGCATGGAAACCTTCTATGCTTAATGTGTGCCATACTGTGCTCAATGAAACCTTAGTGGCTGTTGCCATCAAGTCTTGCTGCATGTTTTTTGCATTCACTCAAGGGTTTTTCACAACCTGCTTTCTCTGAAATCTGGTTGCAGCCGTTCATAGCTTCTTTTTTCTGCCTCCTCCAGGTATTTCATATATTTTCTTCCCCAAACCAGTTCAGGTATTTCATGTGTAATGAAGCCCTTGATTAGTTGCATCAGGTATGCTTGAGACAACACCTGTTTTGCATATTTGTGCTGTTGTGAGAGATTCTATTCAGGGGGTTGAATAATTTTGGGGTCACTGGAGAAGTCATTATTGCATTTTCAGTTGAATTTGGGGAAACCACTGAAAGTATTCATTGTGTTTAACTATTTCAACAGCTTTTGTTTGATTGGTTTATTGCAAACAGCTGAAAGTCTGTAAAATTTGACAAAAAACCTGATTTGCAATGGGGGTTAAATAATTTTGATTGCAAATGTATATATGTATACGTATATAAAGTGGTCTCTCAGTTCAACACAGGATTTTGTTTGTTGTTGGTTTGTTTATGTTTACTCAAATTATCTATAGGACTGTTCAAACACGTTTTGACTGTCTTCAGTGGAAAGGTTAGAGATTGTTTGTTGTTTTCTGCCAGTACTGTAATATATGATGCCTAAAACATGTTAAAATGTGCTTTTCAGTAAATTGGGGGGTCAGACAATCCTCTGTGGACAATCTAATTTTCCAGTCATGCTCTCTCAGCGCTGTTGTTGGGTTCAACTTATCCTGACTTTTTAAATACTATAACTTCATTCTACCTGGGTGTGTACAGATCTGATTTACAATACATCTTCAATGATGCCACCAGATCAACATGTCATGTATCTGCCACAGTTTCTTGGGTTACAGGATGATTAATGCAATGATTCCTCCCTTTTAGGTGAGTCAACAACCTCTAGGCATTTCCACATTTGATCAGATAAATGATGTTATCACAAGCAATGGATCTTCTAAACACTACTTGCTGTTTCCTGTGTGTTCAGAGAGAGAGAGAGGAGGAAAAGGAATGCTATCAGCTGGCTGTCTGGTGTTCCTATTGTCCTTTCTCTCTGCCTACCAATCAGAGGCTTATGATACCCCCAGCTCTTCTCCCCCAGTTGGGTAATTAAACAACATCATCATGTGTGACAGCAGCCGGTCCTCAGTCCCACACAGGGACATTTGACGATGCTTCATATCACCAGCCTTAAACAGCATGACGCACAGCCAGAGGTCATGCCCTTCCTGGGCCTGGAGTGTCCATGCCTGTGGCCCTCTTCAGGGTTACCTCCCCCCTCTGACATGCCCTCAGGGGCAGAGAGAGAAGACCACAGAGCACAAGAGCCCTGAGGAGATATATTTAATGACCAGGCCTCTAAGCTGAGCCTGAGATAGTGGGGGAGAATGGGATATAACCCTTTAAAACTCATAGATATCCATAGATCGTACTATTCTAAGCCTGGTCACACACATCCAAACTCATATAATCCAATGATCCCATTACACAGCACTTCAGATCTACTTAACCATAGACATAGACAGTGTCTCAACTAGAGTAAAGACCCCTGGCTGGAGGGGGTTAATAAGTGGCATCTACCTCAGAGACCTATTTGGAATCCAGAGGGAGTCATCAGCATCCATTTGCTGGTTTCATGTTGCTTCTTTTTTGTGATGTAATTGTACATCATTGATGCTTTATGGCAATGAGCTGTTAAGTTTGTCAGATGAACGTTAACTATTTGACACACCCTGATGGTTTGGTGACAGGGATATTACTACATATATTTTTGCAACTTCACTACCTGACAAGTGGAAGCATTGAATAAATTATGTGCATTTTTCCATTATAGGTTTTATATATTCACATGAAAGTATATAAATCTCATTATTTCACATGTTCACTCAGGAAATAAAGAGGTCAAAATATTGCCACAATTAATCTTTGCATACAGTTTAAACAACCAAAATCTACTACTTTGCTTCTTCTATCCATTATGTGTACTACAGAGAAATGCAATAATATTATTATTTGGGTTTTGTTCTGTACCTGTGGCACTGTCCATTAACATACATGCTTTGCATGCAAGCATGTTATCAGACACATATGAACGACACCTACCAGACCTGCCAGGGTCCTGGTTTGCACTACATCATGTTCTATACACTAATACCTAACAATCAGTCATTTCTGTGTGTCGAGCTGTTGAACATCTGCCCCTGGTGCCTGGTCTGAGTTAGTGCAAGATCCTGATACTGATGCTGCAAGATCCAAATGCATTTCCCCTGCTGTGGTTCTCTTCTACTGCTTGACCTGCATAAACTGATACCTGTGCATGGCATGAGCCAAGAACTGTTATGCAATACTTAAAATCAAAGTCCCACTAGACAATTCTGCCCAGAGGAGAAAGGATTACTCATTTGAGTGTGGTTTCTCTCAAGGTTTCTTTCTTATGAACACTCAAGGGAGTATTTCTTTAACATACTTGCCTTTTGGGCTGGCTTTTGTATAGTTCCTTTATGACAAAATATGTATATTGTTAAAAGTAACATACATATAAATTTTATTTTAATCAAATTACAGTGACCTGGCTAAAATAAAGAAACACACTGCTAACATTATAATTGTAAGACAGTGCTAGCATCTTTTTTCTTTCAAGAATTCCCTTAAGCAGATAATACTGACCTCTGTAAAGAGCTTCCCACTGTGCATTCCTTCAAGGCTCCAGCTGGGCAAACACTAAAGTGACGATCATTTAAAGCTGCAAGTTTCTCTGATCCCATATCCATAGACATTGTGCCATGGTGTCTGTTTAATGGTTAATGTCTTTACCACCCCCCCACTGTGTTGGGCAGCCAGTCTCACGGGCCTCGGCAGAGAATCAGCCTTAGGCTTCAGTCTTCAAGGAGTTCTTATAGACTGAAACCTCCTGCAAAGTGGAGAATTATTGACCTCCATGCAGCCACAGAAAAGCCTTAAGATCCAAACGATGATAAATGACCATTAATTACATTTTACTGCCTATCTGTGTGATTAGTTGGTCTGACTACAAGCATCTCCTAGAATCTTCAAGCATCTGATCATAAAATACCTTTAAAATGATTAACATGTTAATTTGTTCATTTTAAAGAGCTCATAATTGTTTTAGTAATGCTGCCCATGAAAAAATAAGGGCAGGTTAACTATTCGCCTCTGGGAACAGGGTCTTGAGTTTTAGATGTTTGGGATAACAAAGGAACCTTCCAAAAATGGCCCTCTGGAGACAGATTGGAAACCCTGGTAACAAGGCCAATGCTGGGAACTTATGAATAGGTGATCATGGAAGGGGAGACAGAGTAAGACAAAGAGAGACAGATTCTCCACTGGTGAAGATAATGCTAATGAAGGCCCACACACTGAAACAAAATGGCTTAATTGTACTGAGTTCATCCCATGGTGGAGCACAATGGCTTGGGAAGGACTCCCATATATAGATTATTGTAATCCCCAAGTAATTACTGAAGTTGCACAATCTTCTCATGGCAGAGATGTTTTTGGGGAAGGGGGCCTGCTCCTGCCGTTCAATTCACACACTTATTAAGGAAGTATCAATTCCTTTAGCAAGAAGAGACACAATAGCACCACAAAACCACATTCATGAGGCTTTTATTGGCCTTTATAGTGGTGACAGACATCTACAGTGTTCAAAGAAAGGCTCATTCACAGGCAGGTCAGTGTTAATGTCATCTGCAAGGGAACTGAAAATGTACAACAACACACATGGCTTTGCCATGAGTTTGAAATATGGGGCATAAATGTTTAAATGCTTGGCAAAAAGTCACAAAAGGCACAACTCCATAACTGCTACGAAGGCAACTTTAACTGATTCTGATGCCATAGACATCTCTCTCTCTCTCTCTCTCTCTCTCTCTCTCTCTGTGTGCCCTTGGCTTTTGACAGGAAGCTCATGATTTTTAACACCCCACTGCATGCATAATATATTAGGTTGCACAATCGCATACAGGATGTGAGAGCCAGTGGCTCCAGTGAGCACCTGTGTCGAACAAAGATGGCCTTTCTGCCATGGCTGCCTTCCCTGGTACCCGCTGTCACCATTTCCCTGCCTCAGCCCCAGCTGTGCTGCATTCAGTTCTCCCCTCCCATGGACTCAGTCGTCCTTAGTGCTCCAAAAAGTGACACTGCCCCCTGCCATAAAAGAGCTCTTTATCTAGTTATTAATGATGGGCAGAAACTGGCAGACAAATGTTTGAGGAAAAAAGTTCCAGCATGTATGTATTGGTGTGTATAGATAATCAGGCTATCGACACACAAAGAAAGCAAGATAAATGTGCCCATTGTGAGAGACAAGTCATCACGGTATCATCTTACCTACAGCCAGAATGCTTGGCAGATTATTAAGCTGTCATTTAGGGACAATGTGAAGTTATCTTATTCCAACCCTTGTAGTTATTGTGTAAACTCAATCTTATACATCCCCGTTACTTTACAAAGACAGAGTCTAATGCAATTCAAGGCATTGTGTTATGTGGTGTAATTAATTGCAATTTTGGAGGCTTTTGGACTGCTCTTGCTTGGTTGTTCCCTCAACAAGGATCTGACTTCAACATGTCTGGCTATGCAGTATGGACAAAGAAATTTGGTCTGAATAGACGAATTAGCAAGTCACAGTCTGGGCTCTCCTTTAAGGCCAGTCTTTGTGGTTCATGATAGATCTTTAAAATATGCACCACGCAAAAGACAGACAGCACAAAGCCACAACAACAATAACAACAACTCACGTTGTCACTCAAAGAACAGCACAGTCATTTGTATATACATGGGTTTGTGTGTATGTTAGTGTGTGACGGCATGTTGGAGATGATTCTAAATGTTAATATGAAGAAATGTGTGTTTGTTGGGATGATCTGTGCCAGTGGCATTGTTGCAGCATTTAAGACAACTACAAGGCATGATTTGTGTTAATGGGGGCATGGAGGAATCTGGGTACTTTTACTGGACCAGCTGCAGAACAAAATGTCATCCCAGCTGCAGACATTAGACCATACTCTCTCTATCTCTTTCGATCTTTCTCACATCACATGACTCCAGGGTTGCTGGGTCCTCTGTTCCCTTGTTATGCAAATTACGCTATCTTAACTGTTGAAAAAAGAGCAAGGAACAAGTTGATGGCAGTCACAATATATAAGAGCATTGGTACAGCTCAAAGAGGCACCTGACTTTATATCACTCCTCAATTAATTAAAAATAGTTCTTAATTCAAAGTGTATACAAGTCTAAAAAGACTAAAGTAAACTATAAGGCTTTGCATATAAGTAGACTATAATGTTTGCAACACTGAAAATATGCTACATTGGAAACATTATATAGCGTATTTTCAAATAGTTATATTTATAATTTAGTAGTAACAAAAATTAATTAGTTAGGGTTGTTTGATTTTGGTTGTGTTTGAGGGGTTCTCCACCTATATCTACGCTTGCTAAGGACCTTTGGAAAAGATTACTTCTGACACTAAACACATGGCAGCAGTTACAGGAGAATGAGTTAGAGGAACCCAGACAAAGATTTGGTTCAGTTTTTCTGTTCCACCTTTTTTGGACTATGACGAAGCTTAGTATTGAAGCTCAGTTTTTAAAGCTCAATGTCTCTGAAAACAAAAAGAGAGAGAGGGGAAAATCGAAGATTGCATGTTGAGTGAAATGCAGGCAATGCGTGAAAATCCGTCTCTGTGTTGTATTATTATGGTTAGTTTTTTTGGCTGGTATTGGATTGCCAGTACCAGTAGACCCATAGATCTCCTGGGTGTTTCATTTGAACATGGGGAGTCTGGAAGCTCTCAGTGTATGTATGTGTGTTCATGTTTCTAAAACAAGAACCTGTTCTTTATTGGTTTTGCTGCCTTGTTCATATTCCGAAGTCCATTTTCATGCCTTCCCATGTTTTCAGTCCACTTGGCCTTTTTCCTGGATAAGTTGAATCAGCATAATCACTCACTGAGTTACATTTCTATGGTTTCAAACTATAATATCAATAATGTAGAATACACATTGAGTAACAGTACAAGTCAAAGATAAAATGCATGTATAGTATATGAAGTATTTAAGCCAGTATACAGTATCAACAAGGTACAATATCAGTACAAATATATAAGACCTATGCATATTCTTCCCCAACATGAGTTAAGTTTAAATAATAGAGAATTTGGAATGTGTTCTTATAATTATTAGACTGTTTGACTGGTCGCTTAAATTGAATGGGTTTAATCCAAACCTCAGTAAGTGAAAAACTTGTAGACTATAAATAATGTCACTTCAGACCTAATGATCTCTATCAGTGGGAAGCCGAGAAATATTAAGCTCTAATAAATATAAGTAATGACACCAATATTTTAACATTCATTTTTCAAAATCATAAAGCATAAAGGGTGGCCCTGACAGCTAAATGTTTGAGAGCCACCCATCTAGCAGATACATCCATACTTATTATTTTATAATACACAGGATCACAGGGGAGGATCCCAGGAGGCACCCTGGACGGGGTGCCAACCCACTGCAGGAAATAATCTCACTCACATTCACTCTATGGACAATTTTAGAGATTCCAATCAGCCTACAGTGCATGTTTTTGTACTGGGGGAGGAAAGCAGAGTGTCCGGAAGAAACCCCCAAAGCATGGGGAGAATCTGTTAACCACTAATCAACCATGCCCCCTTCTTGGATATATATCTCTATTTAGTACTCGCTATTAAAACATATTATATTATGAAACTTGTAGAATGCAATTAGCTATTGAGTGAGTTTCAGATTAAGCATATTGACTTTCTTATACCTGGTTTCACAAAACTTTGTGTCTGAACAAACAGCCTACGAGTTGAAAGCAAATTAGGCTTCTGTGTTTTTTCTGTCTTTCCCGGGCTGCGTCAGCTGCCAAAGCCCACACTTGCTGTCCCAGAATTCACTCACACACACGTTTATTTTATTTGCACGGCTGTCTGATTGCTGTCCCATGGTGGCTTGCACTTCTTGCGGAATGCGTAACGAACGCCTGACAGCCGCTGGTTGATAAACAGGCACTGCAGCAGGTGGACAGATATTGGGTATGCGAATGTGTATTGGTGTTGTGTGATGGTGTGGGTAGTTTGTGTGTGCACGCGATGAAGAAAAAGAGATCATTAAGGGCAGTGAGATATGTGTTTAGCTGAGCAGTGGATTTCAAATTTTGGACACCCACACATACACATGTAGTTTTTATTCAGTTGGAAATTATCTACCATGAGATTTATAGTGTACACAAGCCTCACCTCCTCCCTCTCATTTTACTTCACCATCAAAACAAATGACATTCATCTTATTTAAATGCTTTAGGTGTACAAGCCCCACGTTATGTTTCTCAAAACATTATGTGATTGACAATTACAGCTGCCCTAAAAGCCAATTAAAGGCCTCAGAGATGACTAGACACAACTGAACCATGCACCTGGATATTTAAATGTGTTTCTGAACTCTGCAGATTAATGAAGACATGCACCATGCTCAGCAACGCACAAAAAGGAATTCTTTTACACACACACACACACACACACACACACACACACACATACTTTAAGGAACAAAAACTCTACATTATACAACACTCAACTACTTTATAAAAGTTTGTCTTACTATTATTGTGAGGACGTTCCACTGATATAATTATCAACACAAATAATTAAAGCTATGCTCACACCTAAATCTAGCCCTAACCCTAACCTCAATAACCTTTTATTTCTATTATTTAATAAATAAGTTAAACAAAAATTTCCTTGTGGTGACCAGCCTAATTTCACCACAAGGACAAATTGTCAGATATTCCTATCATTATGCAGACATTTGATCCCTACCTAAATATAAAATCATGTACACACAAACACACACACTTTATATACATACATATAGTATCTCACAAAAGTGAGTACACCCCTCACATTTTTGTAAATATTTGATTATATCTTTTCATGTGACAACACTGAAGAAATGACACTTTGCACACAATGTAAAGTAGTGAGTGTACAGCTTGTATAACAGTGTAAATTTGCTGTCCCCTCAAAATAACTCAACACACAGCCATTAATGTCTAAACCGCTGGCAACAAAAGTGAGTACACCCCTATGTGAAAATGTCCAAATTGGGCCCAATTAGCCATTTTCCCTCCCCTGTGTCACGTGACTTGTTAGTGTTACGAGGTCTCAGGTGTGAATGGGGAGCAGGTGTGTTAAATTTGGTGTCATCGCTCTCGCACTCCCTCATACTGGTCACTGGAAGTTCAACATGGCACCTCATGGCAAAGAACTCTCTGAGGATCTGAAGAAAAGAATTGTTGCTCTACATAAAGATGGCGAAGGCTACAAGAAGATTGCCAAAACCCTGACACTAACCTGCAGCACAGTGGCCAAGACCATACAGCGATTTAATAGGACAGGTTCCACTCAGAACAGGCCTCGCCATGGTCGACCAAAGAAGTTGAGTGCACGTGCTCAGCGTCATATCCAGAGATTGTCTTTGGGAAATAGATGTATGAGTGTTGCCAGCATTGCTGCAGAGGTTGTAGGGGTGGGGGGTCAGCCTGTCAGGGTTCAGACCATACGCCGCACACTGCATCAAATTGGTCTACATGGTTGTTGTCCCAGAAGGAAGCCTCTTCTAAAGATGATGCACAAGAAAGCCCACAAACAGTTTGCTGAAAACAAGCCGACTAAGAACCTAACTGAAACCATGTCCTGTGGTCTGAAGAGTCCTAAATAACCTAATTTGTTCAGATGGTGTCAAGCGTGTGTGGTGGCAACCAGGTGAGGAGTACAAAGACAAGTGTGTCTTGCCTACAGTAAAGCATGGTTGTGGGAGTGTCATGGTCTGGGGCCGCATGAGTGCTGCCAGCACTGGAGAGCGACAGTTCATCGAGGGAACCATGAATGCCAACATGTACTGTGACATGCTGAGGAAGGGCATGATCCCTTCCCTTGAGACTGAGAGTGCATGGCAATATTCCAGCATGATAATGACTCCAAACACACCTCCAAGACAACTAATGCCTTGCTAAAGAAGCTGAGGGTGAAGGTCATGGACTAAACCCTATTGAGCATCTGTGGGGCATCCTCAAACAGAAAGATGTTGTCATGGAGAAGTGGAAGAGGACTCCAGTGGCTACCTGTGAAGCACTGGTGAACTCCATGCCCAAGAGGGTTAAGGCAGTGTTGGAAAATAATGGTGGCCATATAAAATATTGATACTTTGGGCCCAATTTGGACATTTTCATTTAGGGGTGTACTCACTTTTGTTGCCGGCGGTTTAGACATTAATGGCTGTGTTTTTAGTTATTTTGAGGGGACAACAAATTTACACTGTTATACTCTCACTACTTTACATTGTAGCAAAGTGTCATTTCTTCAGTGTTGTCACATGAAAAGGTATAATCAAATATTTACACAAATGTGAGGGGTGTACTGACTTTTGTGAGATACTGTGTATAGGGGGCTTAGTGGTTAGCACGCTTGCCTAGCACCTCCAGGGTTGGGGTTGGGAGTTCAGCATGTTGCAGATGTACATCTAAAAAAATTAATTATGCTGTGGACACGTACATTTTGTTGCCATAAAGGGGTGTAAGTGGTCTGGAACAATGTTTAGGTAGGTGGTACATGTCAAAATAACATCCAAGTGAATGCCATCACCCAATGTTTACCAACAGAATGTTGCCTACAACATCACACTTCCTCCACCAGCTTGCCTTCTTCCCATATTGCATCTTGGTTCCATCTCTTCCCCAGGTAAGTGACACACACCCACCTGGCCATCCACATGATGTAAATGAAACTTTGATTCATCAGACCAAGCCAGTTGAGATGGTCATGGATTTTCTGTCATGAGGAATGGAAAATCAACACCAACGTTAAAGAGATTTTTTTCATTCTTACAGCCCATATTTACAGTTCAGTTCAGTACAGCACATAGAAGATGCACAAAGCATTCATTTCTGTGATTTCTCATCACAGGTTAGTAAATGTAACCTTTTTTTAACCTTTGTAATAACCATCTTGAATTGGTTTTGTTAGTGGCTGTGTATGATTGTTAAACACCAATATCCTATTTTCATTTTTGGCTGGTTGTGTGTTAAAGCTGTATGATGTCGATGTGGTGAAACAGAATCTCGTAGAGAGTGACAGAGTATGGTAATACTACACATAAAGCCCTCATATATAATACTTTACAAGTTTTCTCAAGTCCTCGAGACTCAAGAACTCTGATTGGAACTGCAGGCTAAACAATTTGATTTTATATGGCTCTGCATAGATACTATGCTGCATTGAATTAAAGCAATCTCTTTATGATGAATTTAATTTTCTCTTAAAGACAAAATTAGATTAAGTCATTCAACTTGTCAGTCACTGTTAGTATTTGTTGAACTTAGATAGGTTACAAGCATTACAAGATACCTAAAAGTATACTCAGGCCAAATCCAATCCATTTTCCAATTTGGTGATATTTATCTGCTGGCGTCAGCCAGGGATACCTAAGTCTGGTTGGGTATGAGTTGTCAAAATAAATTTCCCTGCAGCCAGCTGGTGAAGAGTGACACGTGTGTATTTGATAAAAGCCGATTTGTTTATGGCGCAAGCACTTAAACCCGAGGACTCTCAAGTACTTGGGCTGTGGACAACACTCAGAGGCATGCCGGATATGGAATCATGTCAACACTGTTTGGTTTTGAGGACTTGTATGGACATGGACAGGCATTTCAGAATCATCTTATCTTCTTAGTCACCTCTTTGCTGTTCATATAAACTCTTAATCATAAAAGGAAATGTGGAAGTAGATATGCTTTTACATTCTCCAGCTTGTTTCTTTAGCAAAACCTCTTTAGACACAGGTTGCAAATTTTCACTGAGGTTTTGTAAATTTAAACAATAATATTTGAAAGAAATTGAAAAGCTGTGAAAGTGCCTCAAATTCTTAACCTGTTAGAAATTTAAGAAATTATGTTCTGTTTGAGATATTGAAATATTTTTACAGAACTACAGAAAAATGCTTATTCATACTGCAACACTTTTAAACATTTAAACAAATTAATTGAATAAACAAATGATCCTCAAAAATTGACTTAGTTATGCCTTCAATCACCTATGCTGTTGGACTACACCAAACTCTAAGGAATTTAGACTATATCATATGACATTCCATTATTCCACAAAGCACAAATAAAATAACGCTAATGCTGGGAAAGGCTAGTCTGCACCATCAGCAGGCCCTAAAGAGCTCTTCCTTTTTAAAACTGTGCTCCCGTTCTGCCTGGCGCGTAGTGGTGATGGCTGTCCAGAGAGCATTTTTTGCGTCATGGGCCACAGCAGGGGGTCAGCTGAAGCCTTTTCCAGCATCAACCACCATGACCATGCCTGCAGGCAGCCTGGGAGCAACAAAGGCCCACCCAAAGAAATACATAAGCTGTGAGGTCTGTTAAAATAACCATTCATAAAGGGTTTTACAGTTTTTATAGAGACTTGGTAAGAGTTGGCCCATGGTAAGGGCTAGAGCATGGAGGCTTGGTGCTATGTTTGAGAAATACACGCGCACACACACACACACACACACACACACACACACACACACATCTCACAGACACATGCACAAAGCATTATGTTCAGTTACACTTATGCAAACACCTACATATCTAATTCATATACACATATATACATATTCTGAGAAACTTATATTAATCTTTTCTCTCTCTCTTTCTCTCTCTGTCTTAAATGGGTGGGTACTAAAAATGACTCCTTGTTCACTTGCTGATGACACATTAGCTTTATTGTCCATTAAAGGCCTGTAAACAAAGCTTTTTATCTGAAAATAGTAACCATGTCACTAATACACAAATTATCATAATAATGCTTTCAGGATATCTTGCTAGCCCCATGAAAAAGGAGGGGGGAAAACAACTAAGCATAGTGGCATTAAAAAAAAGTGATATTGCAGTGGATGTACCCTAGAAATGTAAGAATGAGTGAAACTGAATAAAGACATTCTTGGAAAATCAAAGGATCAAGTATTGAACATTTTACCTGATGGTTAAAAACAACAGGTAAAAGCGTAACTTGACACTGTCGGTAAACATTATAAATAGTAAAAAAAAAAAAAAAAACTTTTCTGATGAGAATAAAAAAAATACATTTTCAATCTAGTAAAGCCATGTAGCCAACATGTGTTACATGTATTATCACATGATCATCAGTCACAAGACCATGCAAACCCACTTACCCCCAGTTCCATAAATAACCCGTACAAACATACAGCATCTTCCACACAATTCCCTGTGAATTATACATTACTTTATAAATTATTACATATTAGAAAAAGTGCATTAAGCACAAAAACCTGTGATTGGAATTACATTAGGCGTCCAATTGTATATACTATCAAGACCGTAATATAGTATGTCATTTCGTTTTCTTGTATTTTTTTTTTTGTTCTTGGCAAAGGTCAGGGACATTTAATGTGTTTAGTTGTAATTCTCCAAGTGATCCTAGTTTTGTAGCTGGGTAAATCTAGCTTGAGTATGTTACCTTACTGACTTTTACTTCATAGTCTTTTACTGATGTCATTTCTGATGAGGTCACTTGATTGAGAAAGTTCAGACGTTTGTCAGGTGGTTTTAAAGTTCAGAACTTGATGTGGGGGCAGGGGTTTGGGTTTGAGCTCAATGCTAACACATCAAGACTGATGGTAATAATTAAACTCCATGATGGAATGATGAAATGAGAGTGCTGATCGCTGTTTTGAAGGGAGGCTCAAGCTAGAGTTTAATTTTGCTTTGTCACGTATTGTGAGGTTGAACTTTATATTTGTCAAGTTTAACTTGCAATGACTCTGCCTGTTACCTCCCACTCCTTGGCTGCAATATACTAGCCTGAGTGCTCTCTCACACACAAACACACATGTATGAACACCCCCAAGACCTGTGGAAATGGAGCATGAATGACATCACAGCTCTGTCTGAACTCTGATGCTTTGGCTTTACAAATAAAACCCATCTGTTGGATTCACTACTTATTGTTTTCATATTGCATGTTGTTTATCAGAATGCTCTATGTCCACTTGATATATAGTGACTGATTTGATCCACATGTTTATTGGCACATATGACTTTCCAACACTTGTTGGGTTCTTCAATTCCATTAAAGTGCCCATATCTTTTTTTCTCTCTAAACTGATCCACCTAAAATTTGACATAGACCGGGAGATGTAGAAGAAACTTTAGAAAAGTCACTACTTTGGTTTTTCCACGCTGGCTTGATGAATAAAAGAGAATGATTTTGAGATATAAAGATGAGATATGGATAGTTGAGAATATTTCACTTTTTTGGAGATTAGGATTATGTGCGTGTGAGAGAGTGGAGAAAATGTGCTTTTAACAAATGAGTTGCCTCAGTGCTATTTCAAGCCTACAATAACGTGATCTGGATGGTGGAGCTTGTATAAGTGGATTGTGTCGGTGACGTCTGTCTGCATAGTGTCAGAAATAGCCAGAAAACACCTCAGCCACTGAATAAGCCCAAACAGATTACACTGGGAGCTGGCAGCAACTTTGTCACCTTGCTGGTGCCGGTTAATTTTAAAGTCTAAGACAAATGGCACATGGTCCGTTTACACCATCCAGTTTTGCTGTTCATTTCATTAAACGACTGGAGCCTTAGAAATACTTGCAGTACTTCTATTATGGAAAAAATGGACACTGTCGGTTTTTTTGTTGTTTGTTTTCTGTGCAAACATATATAATGAAGTGAGAGTGTAATTGCTGTGAAATGTGCGTCATTGAGTACACAGTTTCTTGAAAATAAGGAAATATGAAATGTTATAATGCTCTTAGGGAAAAGAAAATATTGCCCTAAGGCATAGAATGATAATCACATGGTCAGCTTTGTTTATCATACTATGGAGATGAATTCTGCACAAATGAATCTCTGGCAAATAGCTCTGCTTTTTATTGGTCTTTATAGTTCATTAAATCTGGACATATACATATGTCAACATTCCACACTTACAGGGCAAGCACAGACATGAAATGTAAATAAACTGAAATTAACTAAAAGTTGAGGCAGTTGCCTCTAAAGTTAGCCTACACAATTTTCAAATATGCCAAGTTCAGAATGGATCCCATGCAGGTGATCAGTCATAATTCACTGCTTTTAGACAGCTCATATACAGTTACAGGGGCTTAACTTGAGGAATTAAGACAAATTGGGCAAAAGTTGCAAAAGGTAAACAACCAAGGGTCTTTGCAAAATGTTTTTGTTTTGGAACTTGTGCCTCGCCCTATGGGCTGAGCTCTATTTTCTGCAAACGGAGGGTTTCAGAATGACTCCTATTTGCACTGGCACCTGAAAGGAAGGAAGCTTTAGCAATGAAACAGTAGCAAATTCAGTGCCCCATACATTAACTCACCCCTGCCTGTTTTAGAGAGTTTGACATAAAGTATCTTGAAAAAAATATTTCTGGCGATTAACTGGTATCATCATGGGACATGTTCTCTGTTAATATCTTTTAAGGCTTCACTTGAAATATAGAACTAGATCTATATAGAATTATATTGCTTTCAACATCTTATTTCATAAGGCAGAGAAACTAGCATGATAGTTTTGGAACTTGTGCCTCGCCCTATGGGCTGAGCTCTATTTTCTGCAAACAAAAGGTTTCAGAATGACTCCTATTTGCACTGGCACCTGAAAGGAAGGAAGCTTTAGCAATGAAACAGTAGCAAATTCAGTGCCCCATACATTAACTCACCCCTGCCTGTTTTAGAGAGTTTGACATAAAGTATCTTGAAAAAAATATTTCTGGCGATTAACTGGTATCATCATGGGACATGTTCTCTGTTAATATCTTTTAAGGCTTCACTTGAAATATAGAACTAGATCTATATAGAATTATATTGCTTTCAACATCTTATCTCATAAGGCAGAGAAACTAGCATGAAACATTTGAAATTAACTCTAATAAATGGCTTAAGAAAACACATTCATTCCTGAATATTTTGCATGACTGGAAAAACATCAGATAGAGCCTTTGGACTGAGAGCATCAGATTGTATGCCACTTGAAATGCATTTAAAGTCCATTTAAAAATACTATTCTTGTGAAAACTGTTCTAATTGGGCGCTCAGCAGAGTAGCCTGGATGATTTTATGAAGGCCAGAAATGGTTTGTTTAGAGCAGCTGAATCCAAGCGTACAAGGCAGCCTGGTGAAATTGCAGGCACTCCGTAAGTCGATATGGCTACAGAGCCCTGTTCACGGGCCTGGAGTTTACACAGAATAAATACAAATAATGAAAAAGTAAATAGTAGAGCTGGTCCTTATGTCACCATGCATTTATCTTGTACACCAGAGAGCAAATCTTGAAAATGTAACCTGTCTATCTGTGGCCATGTTTGCATGTAGTCATGGCATCCATTTGAACCAAAAAAAAAAATTGGGGGGTTGGTTAACACAAATGTATATGTTTAAAAATGAAGGCCAAAAATAGCTTCATAATGTCCATAGAACATTTACCTTTCCTGCAAAACTTGTATCCTGTTCTCGAATAGTGTACTGTTATTACACACATGTAACAGTCACACATGTAAACCCCACTACAAATCTCATATGCCCTCTTTTTTTAAGTTGCAAACATTATATATATATATATATATATATATATATATATATATATATATATATATATATATATATATATATATATATATATATATATATATATATATAATTTGTTATTTGGCTCATATTTGTGTTACAGTCATTTTTAGTACTTCTCTTAAAATGGCTCAATTAGTGATAAAATAGGCTTAACAGCAACATAATATGTGATACATAAATTATTTTGAACTTGAATCTTTTAGCTACAGATTCTGCTTGCAAAGGTAGAAACATTTTCCACAGAATAATGTCCAATGTATATATATATATATATATATATATATATATATATATATATATATATATATATATATATATATATATATATATATATATATATATTATTTGCTTTGCCATTAGCAACAAATCCAATAGACTAGAGATCAAAATACATATTTACTTACTTGTTTTTAATATAATTTTTAACTGTATCCTTTGTATGCTACAAAGGGTTTATAGAGTCAAAAAAAAATAGCAAACATACATTTTAAAGTCTGCAGAAAATACATGGCAGTCTTGTTTCAGAGAGCTAATCAAAAATATAGATTCAAGATTATTAATCTTTAATTTATAAACTAAATCTTAAACAAACAAACAAAAAATTTTTAAGAAGTTATAGGCCTGCACCATATTTGCAATTTCAAGACATTATTTTACTAGTATGAGAAACACAATTCTGTTACATTGTGCTTAATGAATGAATGATTGATATATATATATATATATATATATATATATATATATATATATATATATATATATATATATATATATATATTATTGCTTAGAGTAACCAACCATTTTGTAGACTTTACAAATATTATTAAACCTCCTACTTGACAGACGCTACAAGTAGCTTTACTGTTATTTAGATCATGGTTGGTGCACTTATTTTTGACCAGCACTCTTGTGATGCCCAGCAAAATTTCTGAAGGTGTTTTGTTCAAATAATAGCAAATAAACATACTGAACAAAGTACTGAGGTGTATGATGGGGTAAAACTCTTCATTTTTAACTCAGCATATCAACAACAATCAGGAATCTTATAAAGAAAAAGAAACAATATATTATCAGAAATTATTTTTTTTAAAACTGACAGGTTATTTGATTGTCATCTGGTTTTTGATCTTATATATTATTTAATTGTTATAGTATATTATTTATAGTGATGTCTGTTGTTTTTTTTTTTTGTTTTGTTTTTTTAAGATGGTGTACGCCAGTGCTGTTTATGGTATATCACAAACTGCAAACCAGGAGACAACGCCTTATCATACTTGAGACCCTAGTATTTGCTCAAAGAGTTGCAACTTTTTTTGGCGAATGCCATTATAATGAGCTTTTTCTCATAACCAAAATACACAACTGACTCATTTATTATCTGAGTATCCAGAATTGTCCTACAAAAACATCCGTCCTGCAACTGAACAGCACTGATCTGGTCACAGTGAAATAAAGGAAACAACTGTGTCAGTCATCCAGGTTTAACCAGGTTATTTAAACTAAAGGAACATGGCAATTTTCCAATTCCATGTATTGTAACTTATTTCATTATGCAACATCACTGATATCACCTAATTAGTTGCATCGCTTGTATCTTCTCTTGTGTCATTAGTCCTGGTTCTCTAGTGTAGTGTGAATGTAAAGAATGGAATAGGTTTTCATCTCCAGACAAAAACTTCCACAACACATATGGTGTGGCAGATGCCTGCCAAAGCATGTCAGTGTGAAATGCAGGACCTCACAGCTGCACTAAGTCCTAATGGGCTGTTTGGACAGGGAGAGAAGCCCAAAGCTGATGTGCAAGAGCCTACAGTGAAATCCTTAACAATTGCACTACTCTTTGTTTGATTCATCAAAGCCATTGACTTGGTTTATTCTCAAGTTGGCGTTTGGTGTTATAAATCTAAGTGATTTCTTCTGACCCAGTGATTGTTCTTTGCAGCAGCCAAACATTTACAGCTTACCTAAATACAGCTGATAACTATCAAACTCAAAGGCTCTAATATAAACTACCCAAAGAATTTAAGCTTATCAGTCCATCCGCCTTGGCAAGAGAAGTGCCAGTATGGGGCAGCTGGAGATCTTGTGTCTCAGAGTGTGTCCATCAATTTGTTACACATTACAAGGAGTCCTAACATCTGGGTGCTGTGGTCATGGTTTATGGTCCAATTATGATGAAAGAACAATTGTGATTAAGATCATACTCAATGTCTTTGTTTACAAATTATAGAGAAATTTAAAAAAGCATGTATGGATATTCAGCCTCAGTGACATAACCAGACACCCTAGCTAAGGGGTGGGATATGTTTCTTTTTTTTTTTTTTAATAATCTGAGGTAGCATTTCAAGCTTCTCACAGATCCTAGGAAAGTTCTATAGGCAAACCTAAAATTAAACATGCTGATCTTAATCAATTATATGTTATAGTTATAACACATGCTACTTGTAATGCTAAAAATATGATTTACTGATTGTAGTTTTTAAATCTATAAATTAATACAAAGAATACTAGCCGTTCATCCAAGATACAAGAAATGGCACCTTATAAAAACAGCTGCAAGGACTTTCGTTGTTTACATTTCATCTAGCTTTATAGGCATCACTATATGTAAAGCAGCTTCACCGTGAACACACTTGGTACTTTGTGGGTGACTGGTATTTATCAGCATGGACATGTGACTATGAAGAAAATCAGTGTTACAGAAACTTTTGTAAATATTGAAGGAATGTTTGGGTGGGATGGGGGTGGCTTATTGATTAGCACATGTGCCTCACACCTCTGGGGTTGTGGGTTCAATTCCCATCTCGGCCCCTGTGAGTTCGCATGCTCTCCCCTTGCTTCAGAGGTTTCCTCCATGTACTATTCCTCTACTGTTCCTCCAAGTTTATTCCATGTTTCCTCCCCCAGTTCAAAAGACATGCGATGCATGATTGGCATTTCAAAATTGTCTGTAGTGTGTGAATGGGTGTGTGAATGTGGGTGCAATTGTATCCTGCTATGGATTGGCACCTTTTCCAGGGTGCCCCCAGCATTGTGACCCGAGTTCCCTGGGATAGTCTCTAGGCTCCCCGTGACCTTGTGTAGAATAAACAGTACACAAAATGGATGAATGAATGTTCAGTTCAGCTTGGCCTATTAAAATTAAAAAGTATACAAACAACTTACTTGTGTGTAATTGTATTGTAATTGTACACAATGTAAATGTTTTCAAAAAAGTGTTACAGATTTGAAGAAAGTCTTCCAGAGAGAGAGTTTTACTCGTTAAGGAGAAAGAGTTCACAAAAGAACCAAGGTACGTATAGAGGTCATTTTAATCGTGAATTAACTTAACAAATCTGTTTTACATACTAGCTAGATTACAAATTATTTAGTCTATACAGACAATATAAAAATCTGTCAGTACATTCCATTAAAGTATATGAGACAATATTATATCATTTTTATTTATTCATTTATTTTAGCTCAGCCAGATTTGTGAAGTTGCAGGACAGACAGTAGCATGAAGGAAAGCTGAGGGAATTTTAATGACAAATAATTACATTATAACAATGATGATAATGGAAAAGGTCAGTACAGAGATAAAGAAGCTGCTTCATGCTGGATCTTCACACTACAAATACTGCTTGCATCTGCCAGTGATATGTCTGTGTATTTCATTGAAAACTGAATTTGAATAAGTAATGAAACTCATGTTAGTTATTTCTTTCTTTAAAAAAATTATTTTATATTTAGTTTTAGTTTATAGTTCTGCACAAAAGCACCCTAATTTATTTTTCATATTAATTTTCACTTGGATATTTATTTTATGACTTTTTGACATTACTGGTATGTAAATAAATATTTTAGATTTCCAAACATTATTTTCCATCAAAAATATATTGCTATACAAAATTTTTTAATAATAGATCACTTGTTAGAAAGATAACTGAATGCTGGCAAGTGTCTTCTGTCAAAGTCACCTACAAGCAAATATTCTCAGAAATTTCTATGAAATATACCCTAGACTACTGATGCATTTTTAAAAGCAAAGGGTTGTGATGCCAAATATTGACTTGCTGATTAGTTTACTGCTGTTTATGTGTTTTTGTTTTTTTATGTTTTGTTTTACATGTGCCTTAAGAGTGCTGTACATGCAGTATTTATACAGTAAACGAAGAACCACTGAGTGAAATGTTTAACATGTAATCTAAATGTACAGTCTGTCAGATTAATTGTAATGTCCAGGTTTCTGCCTTACGTGCACAGAATGTCTCCAGCATGGCTATTTAAAGTGGTATGTTGCACTGATCTAATCATAAAGCTTTAATACACTGCAAGTCGAATGTACACATTTACTTTAATTTGTATATTTGCAGTCCTGAAACCAAAGGGGTCTCTTACAGTAATTAGCCATAGCGAGTATTTCATGATGTACTTGTCACAACAGCACACTCTAATGAAGCGTGTCCTTACTACTGTTCATTTAGGAACAGTTTATTTTATTGGTGCATTGTAATTAAACTCAGATGGCCAATGTTTACATTTGCCATAAATCAGACTCTGTATCTAATTTGGGGTGACATGGTGAAAAGCACCTATAGCTCTTATTCATGGCCTAGTCAGTCATGGCTTATCACAGGAGGCCAAGCATTATTTTTAAATAGTATAAGACTATTATGTTATAATATGATTCAATTATACAGTTACTGTAAGCTGTTTTTACCCCATTACACCAGAGAGAATGGATTATTATTATAAAAGTAAGCTACAGAAAAAAATCAACATTGTAAGAGAACTATTACTTCAAGTCTGTATATTTTTTATATAAAATAATCTAAGCCCAAACACTGCCACTTTGTCTTGTTCCACCTCTTATAATCGTTTGTGGATATTATCAGGGCTAAAAGCTTTTAATTTCCTAAAGATAAATTAGGGGGCTCAGCTGTGCTGTTCTGCATAACAAAAGGAGCTGACCCTCCATTTCCTTTCTACTGTTAGGAAGTCAAAGGTTATAGGACAGCTCAAGAAAAGTGTCCTGCCCTATGAATGGAGGGGCAAGGCGACAGTTCTTCCATATTGTTGAGAGAGTCATTTATCTTGAGGGGGACAATACACCATTCATTGATGGCTATATGCTTCCAAAAGTGAAGTTCAGATTCGAGGGAGCTGCTGGAGAGGGGCCTCCACTGCCACAGGTCAAATAGAATGAGTATGGAGTAGAGTGTGGGGGAAGTCAAGGGTGAGTAGGAAGTGGATGTGTTTGGGCCAAATGAGGTCACCCACATAAGTACAAGAACAAAGTAAGATCTCCTAGCTTCAGGAGATTTGAAATGTTTAACATGCTAAAAGAAACTGCTAAAGATTATCATTTAACAATTCCCATATAGGTCAAAAAGGTGAATGATTTGACTGAAATTATTATCTGCAGATACAGTAACAGACAAGATTTTAGGACATTTGCACTATACCTGAGAATCACTTAAAAAAAGTTATCTTACTCGATTATATGTACTTTTTATCTTATTTATTCCTTTAAACATTTCAATTCTTTATTACAGTACAAATGTTTTTAAAATATGCTTAAATATTATAACTCAAATATAGCATAATCAATGTGCCTTAAATTTTCCACATGTTTCTGTGTACTCTAACTTAATTAAGCATATGTAAAATATCCTATAAAATATAGAACAAATGGCAAAGATAGCACACACTTTGAGCAAGGACTAAATAATAGTCTTAATTTCTATATTTGCAATAATGTTTCATTAATTTTATATATGTATATAATCTTTTTATTTATTTATTTTTAATCTCATGTGGAAATTGTTTGAATGGGAACTCCAAGAGTGATTGATATGTTTGTATCCTTTCTTTTTCACTTAACTTTCACATAAATATAATTTCACATTTAATGATTCACACATGTGGAGTTTATTTCATGTGGTTTTTTTTTTACACATATAATTTTCAGAAAAAAATAATTTATTTATTGTGGTTTTATTATTCACATATAATCCCAATGTGCAATTTCATGACATAACGTTAAAATGCACCTTCACATGTTTTTCACACATGACCACATATTACTCTCATGTAGAAAAACATATGAGCCCATGTGAAA
This sequence comes from Ameiurus melas, assembly GCA_012411365.1. Lineage (NCBI taxonomy): Eukaryota > Metazoa > Chordata > Actinopteri > Siluriformes > Ictaluridae > Ameiurus > Ameiurus melas. The sequence goes on from CM022753.1 coordinate 25,097,026, forward strand.
TGTATGTGAATTTTTGAAGAATTAATTTGTATGAAATAAAAAAAAATCCAAAATCTGATCATTTCTAACTTTAACCTTAACCTTTCATACAAACTGAGTTTAGCATGTTTATTACAAGAATGAAAATATTGGGGGGGTAGGAGGGTCGTTCCCTGTTCTTATTTAAGTTCATTTAATTTAACACTTGATTAGATTATGTATCGACACTTTCACTAGTGTATGATTTTGACTACCTGCTTCGACTTTTCACTGAGTGAAGGAGTGAGCAATTATCTGCATGCCTGGCAAGCTTAGTTCAATCTGAGCATGAGTCACTGCAGGTCCTCTGCTGCATGTCCTTTTGCTATACTGATGCACTCTGAGTCATCACAAGCCCTCACACTCCTGTACATCAGTATTTATATGTCTTACGGTTTTTGAAGTTATTATAAGGAAAAAAGGGTAATGATTATTACTATAAGGAGGTGAGAGGAGGGTTTTTTTATGTGTCTGGTTAGATGGGGTTGTGATTTTCCTTTTTTTGCACAAGAGACTGCAGAATGAGAGAGAGAGTGGTAAAAGTTTAGTGTTTGTTACGTAAGCATACAGTTCCCTTGAGATAGAAATAAAATGTGTCATTATTGTGCTAAATAAGCATGGGGTTTTTTTGCACTGTTTTGGGAGCTGTGAAAGGCATTTCAAAAACCATTAAAAAAAAAACGTATCGCTAAATAATCATAGATATAGTTCTAAGTGAGTAGGAGATGAACTCAACTATGTGCTGTTTAGCTGCTGACAGGTATGGCCTTTAATTATCTCCACATTACAAAGGATGACTGTAACACCGCTTGGTGAACTGTGAAAGTATGTGTTCCTAATTACAGAGGAGATGGGTAATTTTATCTTTACTGAGTCATTCATCAACTTGATAGGACTTCATCAAATGATAGGAAATTGCTAATTTCATGCTTAAATTTGGTAAACACTGTATCTCATGCCATTAGAGACAACTAATTATTATAGGGTGAAACAATGAAGTTGAAATCCTTTGCTGCTTAGGATGTTGGCCAAAAAAGAAGTTCAAATTTCAAGAAATCTTTGAATCTACAAATGTGGCATTATGATGACAAGATGACTAGAAATCCACAGACAAAATGTAACTTTTTTCAGTAGTCTTAAAAATAAGATTAAAGTGCTAAGGTACAATATTGAACTTATAAGAAATATTGCTGCAATGTGGGTTAATAGGACCTGCCAGGGGAGGATGAAGACAAATCAAAAAATATACAATGTAAAATAGAGAACTCTTCTGATTTGCCAAGTTTGTCCCAGTTTTGTTGGTTGATCCCTCGCACATTCCCTACTGAGCTTCTCTGTAAATCTGCTAAATGTCACACTGACCATCAGCCTGGAAGAATCCTGGCCAAAGCCAGCATCTCTATCCATTTTTTGTTATTTATTTTTTTTTTTTTGGGGGGGGTTTTTTTTTTTTTTTTTTTTTTTATTAGCGGCACTAGTTTAATTTAGTGTTTTTTTTTAGAAGGGCAACAAATTTTTATTTTTTTTTTTTTTTGGGTGGGGCAAAAAAAACACCCCCTCTCACAGGGGGATTTGTAAAGCTCCTTCAGCTTGATGGGGGAATGTTTCCACTGTCTAATCGGCAGCGTGGCCCACGTTCAGATAATAGTCGGGGGCCTCCAACTCCAGAAACCGCACTTGGGTAAACTTTGAGGGAGCTGTGGAAGAATGCTCCATTGCACTCCAATCCGAAAAGGAAATGTAAAACACATGAGATGTGAAAAGTGAGCAATTACTCGTCTGAGGAGCAGACGGAAGATTGTTCCGTAGACTCTGCCTCAATGTGATGTTGATTTATTTAGTTTTTGAAGAGCCTCTAAGATATGTTTCAGGGACCATGCATTGACCCACTGTCTTTCGATTGATTTCAGGCAATCAGTGGTAGCCAAAAGTCCAATGGGAGGTCATAACCAGTTCCTCTATTTGAATATTAATTTTTAATATGACTATTAACATGTTCCTAGAGCACTGTGCCAGGCGTGAAAGGTGGAGTTAACTCTGATGATCAACAAGAATTTCTCTGCAGCCCACTAAAATGTTCTCAGCCTGGTTTGATTTGAGATTGGCTACACTTGTGTCTCATCTGCAGTGTTGCCAGTTTCATCACACATTTCTTCCTTCAAGCTTGATTAAATATAATGAACAGGTACAAGTCATCAGTTCTTGGAGTAAGAGCTCTGATGTAGGATCAGCCTCACTGATGCCTGAAGTCAAACTCAGTGGAAGAAAAACTTGACGCGTAAATGGCCGCATATTAAAAATTATTAATGCTACGGTCCACATGCAAAAAAATTATAATCAAACACTCAAGTTATTATTGCAACTTGGTTTCTCCCTTCAAAAAACTATGTTGCTATTCTGCCGAGCCCAGACCAGGCCTCAAACCTGTGATCCACCATCCAAATTCACACACTGCCCCCATTATATGTATGATGGCTGGCTACCTTCACATTTTACACCAGCTCCGTATTTTGTGCATTAAAGTCGGCACCAAAACTGCTGACTTTAAAACCCATGATATTAATATTACAAGAACAAATTAGTGTGTAAACAGTGATTTGGAAATTCTTTCTCAAAGTGGTTTGCTCAAGGTCCATGATTAATGGGATGGCCATGTTGCTGACACCTTAAATATGCAAACAGGAAAACACAGGCCTCACTGGTGAGAAATGGAAGAAATCCTTTGCTGGTATTTGCTGGGAAGCAGAAGTGAGAAGAATTATTAAATGCAGGGGAAAATGCAAATTAACATTTGTGTGTGTCCATGGCTGTGTGTGGGTGGGTAGAGGTGGAGAAGGGAGCAAGTTGTATGGGTTGAACAAAGTGTGTGTGTGTGTGTGTGTGTGTGTTATACATGCAAGTAAGTTTATGTGTGCTTACATGCATGTATGCAAGTGTAAAACAGTTTATCAGCTTGCAGGGTATAGCATCATTAAAAAGATGAAATATGGTATATAATATTAATAGCAACGGACTGACATCACCTAACGCTCTGCATAGCCAGGATAGGCTCCAGATCCACTGCAACTCTGACCAGGAAAAAGTGGTTACTGAAGAGGTATGAAGCCATGAATTATACTATTAATACTATGCAATACTACTATATGTATAATGCTGCAAACACGTATAAGTTCAGAACTCTCTTTAAAACATGTTACGAAAAAGAATCAACACTGTATTTCTACCTCTGATAAAGTACAGAAGAAAATGAGCCTCTTTACTGGTGTGGTTTTAATATATTTTGTATTTGCATTTTTTTCTAATCATGCAATTTAATATAGTTGACTTTAAAAATTTAAAGAATATATGTTATTATATACTGGACACTGATATGTTGGGTTGAAAAATTATAATATTGTTAATTTTACATGCTGTTTCGTCCCTATGTGTATCTGTGTTCATCATGTATACAATACAATTAAATCATAATATTCCTAATATAACATTTCCTTTAAGCTGGGAAAATGTTTTTACAGTGTTGTTACACCAACTGTTTGCAAAAGTAATGTAATGTGATATGTTGTGTCACTGCCAAACAAAATTTGAATAATTCCCTTCACATCAGTTCTCAGTTGTTTCCTGCACTCCATGACCCAACAGTTCAAAGTTCCCCTTTCCAAATTTAGCTGTTGACTAAGCAAGTCCAAATAAGATTTTAAAATATTTATTTTAGGAAAGTTTCCCTGTGGGAGGAGGAAGAGTGAAGTCTTAGATTTGTTTCTTTCCTTATTGAATATTTATGGCTACTATATATTTTTTGTTTGTGGTTTAGATCCCTAGCAGTAGCCTGCTCACCTCAGGTTATAAGGCTCCAAAAAAAGAAAGGAGGACTGATACAAACAATTAATTCTACTATATGTTTTCAAATACAGAATCTAAATGTCAGGGCAGTAAGTTATAGCATGCCTAACACACAAGGAAGTTACTATTTGTTAAGATTTGTGCTGTATCCTATGAAGTTATGATTTGTGTTGCATCCTATCCTTTAGAGGTTTTTAATGGCTACACTTTTCCAAAAGCCTACATAGAAATGGAAACCTTAACTTAAAATCCCCCTCACACACCCACACATAATAAATTTTAAGATGTATATGACCAAATATTAATTCAATCACACCACTAAAGCAAGGGGCTACACTCAGATTAGATCCATTATTTTCCCTACCTTCAAACAACAATATCTTACGTCAAACATCATGTTGTGCTGTTTAATAAAATTAATCTTCATTATGGTGTGGATAATGTCCATACATCAGAAATGTGTGTGCACCAATGTGACCTTGTTTTCCACTTTCTATGGTTTATGAGATGTAGTTGGTCTGGAAATCTTGCTGAAACCTTACAACCTTGATTAATTTCATGAACCTTTCTGTGGGTGATTTGCAAGGAAACACACCTGCTATATCAAACACACTTGAACAAAGGTATGTCTAAAATTGTATGTTGTCAACTCTCAACAGCTTATTATTGGGTTACTCAAAAAAATCACTAGATAGTACCCTGTAGCATAAGTTAAGTGTGATAGCCTCTCAACTTAATTTAGTTTGAATCTATGTTGTTATTAATGTCGTCCCACCCCAGCAAAATGAGCTGCTTCTGATGTACAATGTATGAAAAAAATTTTGTTTGTGACTCTCCTTGCTGGGCAATGTGTGGTATGCAGCTATTAGAAGGGGTGTTTCATCAGGTTCAGTACAGAACAAAGGCTTGTAGTTATGGCCGCTGCACACTCATAAGTTAAGCGCTTTTGTGGTTTAACATCAGTTTGCTTGTAACACATGTAGATCTCTCTCTCTCTCTCTCTCTCTCTCTCTCTCTCGATTTCTCTGTCTGCTCTGCTACAACAGTGATACTAAGTGATACTAAGTCTAAGTACTTAGGCCATATATATATATATATATATATATATATATATATATATATATATATATATATATATAATATGTAAATTTACAGACTTTCAGCTGTTTGCAAAGAGCAAATCAAACAAAAGCAATTGAAATAGTTCAACACAATGAATGCATTAGTTGGTTTTCCAAATTCAACTGAAAATACAACTTGATGCAAGTTGATGTCTCCTGTTTCAAAATTAGTCAAACCCTTCAATGTAAGCATATTTTGTACTTAGTAGAGCACCCTAATGCTGTTATTACCTGCTGCAAATAGCTTCAGTTCCTGAGGTATCTTAGCCCATTCCTCATGAGCAATGGACTCCAGTTCAGTAATATTCTTGGGTTTGCTTGTTGCAACCACCTTCTTCACATCCCACCAGAGAAATCCCACCAGGGGTTCTAGTCAGGTGACTGTGATTGCCCTGTAGAATCATCCAGGGCTTGGTGGAATTTGAGGTATGCTCGGGATCATTATCTTGCTGGAAGGTCCAGTGATGCCAAGCTTCAGCTTCCTCACAGATGGCATGACGTTTTCTCCTAGGATTACCTGATACTTCGATGAATCCATCTTGCCTTCCACACACTGCAGGTTTCCAGTGCCAGAGGATGCAAAGCAGCCCCAGAGCATCATCAAACCACCACCATGCTTGACTGTGGACAAAGTGTTCTTTCTTAATTCTTCTACCACCAGACATACCGCTGCCATGTTTTGTTTTTGCCACAATATTTCATTTTTTTGTTGTAGAGTCTTTTGTATTTTGTTTATTTGTTATTAAATATTTGAAAATCCAGGCATCTGTATCCAATTTCGTATCGTAACAGCACTTCACGGTGCTCACTTAAGCCTTAGTGCCTGTTGCCAGCAAGTCTTGCTGTCTTTTGCAGTCACCCAAGGGTTTTTTACAACCTGATTCTCTAAACTCTGGTGCAGCCGTTAATAGCTTCCTTTTTCTACATCTTTCAAGTATTTCATTTTCTTCCCCAAGCCAGTTCAGGTATTTCATGTGTAATGAAGCCCTTGATTAGGGCATCAGGTGTGCTTGAGACAACACCTGTTTTGCATATTTGTCCTGTTGTGAGGGATTCTATTAAGGGGGTTGAATGATTTTGAAACTGGAGAAATCATTATTGCATAGTTGCATTTACAGTTGAATTTGGGGAAACCACTTGAAGCATTTGTTGTGTGGAACTATTTCAATTGCTGTTGTTTGATTTGTTTATTGCAAACAGCTGAAAGTCTGTTTCCTGAGTTACTAGTGTTAAATGTAACTAAAAGCTGTTTGATGTTGCTTGGTTCTAGTTTCCATTATTATAACAATTTGCAGTCTTATCTTTAAGCTCATTTGCTTACTCTTCCTTATGACCATTTGCTTTTTCCCAAGGAAGCACTGGCAAACTCTTTTAAATCTGTCTACTTTTATCTTAATTATTAGGTTATTATTGGTGTAATTATCAGGTCATTATCAGTCGGGTTATTATCAGGTATCAGTCTGGTCCTAGCTTTTACTACATCAAGTCTAGTTTCTGCAGTGTACTATGCTCATAAAACATTTTTATTATCAGTGTGACTCCTAATCGTAAGATCATCTTTAGAAGCCTGTGAGATTGGAGGTGTGTATTACAACGAACCACTAATATGTAAACAGGGAGCAACTCATTCAAGGAAGCCAATCAGAAAGAACCAGTTGGACCAGCGTGACCTCCAAATGAGGCTGTTAAATTTAAGTAGCCTTTGCCAAGCATGCAGATGAAATGTTTATAACCATACTTGGGTTAAAATCAACTGTTGGATAACAGTGCTTGATGCTATGACACACGCACACATACACACACACACACACACACACACACACACACACACACACACACACACACACACACACAGACACACACACACACTGACACAGACCTTTCACTGACATTTTTTATAACTGGTAATTTCCTCCTTTAGATTTTAATGACCATATCATGTCTTTCTTTTGGTATGTGAATTAGAATGGTCATAGGAACTCCAGATATCAGGTCAGGGTACTGTTTCTATAACTTTTTTTCTATTTTATTTTTATTATTTTTCGTATGAGCACATCTGCCTAAATATGTGGCATGTTCATAAGGTTTTTAAAAAGTACCTCTTTACATGATGCCATCTCCCTTTAATTTGGAGAGATCTCCATGTTCCAGCATCCTAGGAAGCAGGATAATTTAGCTCTGTCAGAGCACGTGTAGGGTTACATGTCTTGGTTTGTTTGAGTCTGAGCCAGAATCACAGCAGGGTAGGGTCTGGCTGTCCTGTGTGTGTGACATGAAGAACAGTACTCAGGGCCTGAGGATCAAAAGGGGATGCATGTGCCAGGTTTAGCTCTAATGGTGAAATCATAATGTGCTGATCAAAGATGCACATTCCAGCTATCTTGAAACACTGACACAATCTACTCATCTGTGTGTAACTTCAGAAGGCCCCATTAGCCCCAGTATTAATCCTACAAGCAGGAGACAGACAGCTGAAGAAATATGGTGGCACCGTTTTTGCAGGTATTGTGGAATTCCTGATTTTTCATCATACAAATTCACATTTTTATAACGCTATCTTTTCTTTCCTTTCTTTTTGAAAATTTTGAGATTTTTGTCAAATGGAATTCAGTTGTACAAGGTAAATATAATAACAATATAATCTGGGATAGGTTTATAGACTTTTTCCATTGATAAGTGTAATTGCCCCACAAGTTAAATCAGGAGTTGCGTTATCACTATAAAGCAGGTGTATGTATATATTGTGTATACAAGTTGCTATGTTACTGGCTCATAAACCTCACCATCCTATTACTTATTAATATATAAATTTTACAATCCACCAGGGCCAACTCATAATATGGATGTCTCAGTCATTGTCATAGTTATAACCAATGTTGGCTATAAATGATGTAGCACCTGAACATTTTTTCATACAGTATTCAGATCAGCAGAACATATAAATAATCCTTGTTCTAGCAAGTAAGTCACTGTAGGGTATTACTGATTAAATTCAAACAACAATTAATGATTTATTGTTTGAGAATAAAGACTCAACATAGTCTTAAAACACAACATAGTCCTAGTCAGTTTAAATTTTGTTGACTTCTCTACAGAAATATACCACTCTATTGTTCTACTAAATCATTCTTAACACTATTTACAGGACAACACTTTTTTTTACATCAGTACCTGCAAAAGAGCACCTGCAAAATTAGCAACATAAAGTTTAACACACACACACATACACCCCACAAAAGCCTTAATCTGTCTGATCTTAATCTTAATTAATCTTGTTTTAATTTGTTTAATCTCAAAAGTAGAAATGAGGTTGTCATTATGATAGCTGATAAAGATGGTGTAGTTGTTTGAAGAAAATACCTGAACTGATATCAGTGTATAGGCAAATCAGAAACTATGGCGCTGATGGTGGACTTCACTTCACTTCACTTCACTTCACTTCACTTTCTTCCATAGCTATAATGGACAAGACTGTTATACAATGTAAGGCCAAAAGTAAGTGGACACCTGACCATCACATTCATACAGTATGTGCCCATTCCAAAACCATGAACATTATCAAGGAGTGGGTCCCCCTTTGCTGTTATAACAGCCTCCATTCTTCTAGGAAGATTTTCCACTAGATTTTGGTGTGTGACTGTGGGACACTCCTCATACTTTCTACAAATCCATGCATGAAAGAGCAGACCTTGCGAAACAACCATCTGCCTTTTTTACTGGACATCAAAAGTCTATACACACTCAAAAGCACATTCACATTTTAGTGTAGCATAACATTTCCTTAATGAGCTACTGGCAGCTTTCAGGGTGTGTCACTAAAAAGTAAGCATGTTTACCTCACCTTGTTTCTCTTCCACTCAATGTGGGTTTTAAGCATTAAATACGTGGAAAAAAATTAGACCATTTAATTCCTGTTTTTTTGTAGATATTTATATATTTATTGTAGATATATATTTGTTGAAATCGTATTTTCCCAGATATCAGAAAAAAATTCCATTCCATACATTCAAAGTATCAATTTAGGCACATAAGGGCCAGCTATTGCAGTTAAAGCATTTGGAATGTGGATAAAAAAAAAGTCCCAAATGCAACAAACGCTTGTGCTGCATTTACATTTTGCTACATTTACAGTGAATCCGGAAAGTATTCACAGTGCTTCACTTTTCCCACATTTTGTTATGTTACAGCCTTATTCCAAAATGGATTAAATTCATTATTTTCCTCAAAAGTGTACAAACAATACCCCATAATTATAACATGAAAGAAGTTTGTTTGAAATCTTTGCAAATTTATTACAATTTAAAAAAAGAAAACACACAAAAAAACACATTTACATACGAATTCACATCCTTTGCCATGACACTCAAAATTGAGCTCAGGTGCATCCTGTTTCCACTGATCATCCCTGAGATTTTCTACAACTTGATTGGAGTCCACCTATGGCAAATTCAGTTGAGTCCAAGGAATTGTCTGGAGACCTTTGAGACAGGATTGTATTGAGGAACAGCTCTGGAGAAGTATACAGAAATATTTCTGCAGCATTGAAGGTCCCAATGAGCACAGTGGCCTCCATCATCCATAAATTGAAGGAGTTTGGAACCACCAGGACACTTTCTAGAGCTGGCCACCTGGTCAAACTGAGCAATCAGGGGAGAAGGGCCTTAGTCAGGGAGGTGACCAAAAACCAAAGGGTCACTCTGACAGAGCTCCAGCATGTCTCTGTGGAGAGAGGAGAACCTTCCAGAAGAACAACCATGTCTGCAACACTCCACCAATCAGGCCTGTATGATAGAGTGGCCAGACAGAAGCCACTGCTCAGTTAAAGGCACATGACAGCCAGCCTGGAGTTTGCTAAAAGGCATCTGAAGGACTCTCAGACCAAGACCGAGACAAAGATTGATCTTTGGCCTGAATGGTAAGCGTCATGTCTGGAGGAAACCAGGCACCACTCATCACCTGGCCAATACCATCCCTACAGTGAAACATGGTGGTGGCAGTATCATGCTCTGGGGATGTTTTTCAGGAACTGGGAGACTTGTCAGGATCAGGGGAAAGATGAATGCAGCAAGGTACAGAGACATCCTTGATGAAAACCTGCTCCAGAGTGCTCTGGACCTCAGACTCGGGCGAAGGTTAACCATCCAACAGGACAATGACCCTAAGCACACAGCCAAGATAATGAAGGAGTGGCTACAGGACAACTTTGTGAATGTCCTTGAGTGGCTCGGCCAGAGCCCAGACTTGAACCCGATTTAAACATCCAACCTGATGGATCTTGAGAGGTCCTGCAAAGAAGAATGAGAGAAACTGCCCAAAAATAGGTGTGCCAAGCTTGTAGCATCATACTCAAAAAGACTTGAGGCAGTAATTGGTGCCAAAGGTGCTTCAACAAAGTATTGAGCAAAGGCTGTGAATACTTATGTTCATGTGCTTTTTTTTTTTTTTTTAAATACATTTGCAAAGATTTCAAACAAGCTTCTTTCACGATTTCATTATTTGGGTATTGCCTGTAGAATTTTGAGGAAAATAATAAATTTGATCTATTTTGGAAAAAGGCTGTAACATAACAAAATGTGTAAAAAGTGAAGCACTGTGAATACTTTCTGGATGTACTGTAAATTATGTGTTTGTAGGCATGACTCTTGACAAGACCTGCAAGACAACACATAAAGCAATCTGACTGACTACAGCAAAAAGTTACAGAAGTCTCAATTCTTCTGCTCTCTTCACTTCCCTCATGCCAATCTTTTCCCCACAATTTTCTGCTGAGGATTTTTGCTTGTCTTTATAGAAAATCAGTGAGCAGCAGGATGAAAAATTATTTGTGCCACTGCAATATGAAAGCACCATAAACAATTTTTCTGGAAGAGAATCCATCCACTGATATCCTCTTAATATCTTAAGCGTGTGTGATATCCTCTTAATATAGTCAGAATTTGTCTTATTATTAAACTGCATGTTTTAAAGTTCCACTTATACATTGATAAGGTTTTTGGGATTGCTAAGTGCTCAAGTCTCCACATTTCACACAGCCCTGAAGTATTACATGTACTATCACATGCCCTGGCTTGAGCATAAACCTTTTAGTCAGATGCCACACGATTCTTCTTTGAAAATCACCATCTACTATAAACATCTCATTCTAGACAATAATTTTACTTCCTATCCCAAGCACTGCGAAAATTCCATTCCCAAGTCTTCCAGGAAAATGAGGAAATGTGTGATTATTTTTTAATTACAGTGGATTACTGAAGAAAGTCATAGATGATGCTATGCCCTGCAAATGCACTGAGCTATAAACCACCTACTGCTAGAACAGTGAGAACTCCTTTTGTGCTCACTTATCATCTTACTAATAAAGCAGTGTGTTAATTGAAACTTAAATCAGGAATACTGCATAATCAAACAATTGACATCATTCTATGCTCTGATAATTGTATCCAGCTAAAATCAATTTTGGATTTTGACAAAAGCAAAAGATCTTAGAAACTCTGAAAGAAGGTATATTACTGGGGCTTGGATGGCAGGGTTTCAGTTGTAAAAGCTGCTCAATCAGCTGTGTTTCAACTGGAAAAGTGACCAAATAATCAACAATACAATAAAACGAAATACATAGAAGAGGCCATTATACTTTATATGTGTAATGGAGTTTTGCAGAATAAGTATAAATATTTATTAGAATAACTATTAATTTTATACAGTGAATAATACAATTCATTACTATTACCTATATTTGGCCTTATGAATGCAAACTGTGTGAAGTGCAAAAAAAAAAAAAAAAAAAAGTGAGTGTATTTTTTGGAAGCATGGCTAATTGCATATTTCATTCAGTGTACTAAACTTTGGGCAATTACAGTAATTTCCGGACTATAAGCCGCTACTTTTTTCACACGCTTTGAACACTGCGGCTTAAACAATGATGCGGCTAATTTATGGATTTTTCCGGGCTAACGAGCTTCATGCCGCCAAAACATTTAGCCTCATCACATCGGACAAATGAAATTACCCAACAGGTCACAGTGGACCAATGAAACTGTTCGAATTAAATCTAACACACTCACACTACATTCTTCAGATCAGTCGTTTTGCGCTTCATGCACACCCCCTCATCAGGGAAAACACATGAGAAATGCATATTGGTGACGTCATGTCTCCGCCCCGTCTTGTCATGTGTTGTTGAGTCACGAGTGCTTTGGTATTGCCCGCAGCTGTTAGCAGTTTGGCTGGTGTGTATATATACTGGGAGCTTCGTTTACGTCACGAATCATGACAGTTACAATGTGGACACCTGTGGCTTATAGAGAAGTGCAGCCTATATATGTTCAAAATTGTTTTGTTTTTTTTATTAGCGGGTGTGGCTTATATTCAGGTGCGCTCAATAGTCCAAGAATTACGGTAGAGGTGGCCAGTTTTGCACATGATTTTGTCTACCTCCAAAATCAGGTTAAAAATTAGAACCACATGTTGCTGTATGGCCAGAGTTGGCAGGTGCCAGGTTAGGCACTTTTTCATTAATTCTCATAGATGATCTTTATTTAAAACAAAATGTGCAATAATATGAGATCATTTTTAGGAAAATGGTGAAACAACTATTCAACTAATATTTGAATATTTTAATATTGCTTGTCTTTTGACCTGCTTTTGTCACACACATCTGGCAACACTGGTCATAGAATAAAATAAACCCAGAATCTAATGTCATGTCAGCTGTTTTAATGTCCTTCACAATGTTGTGAAACTATTATTAATACATTTATCTATCCATCTACTGTACATACTATATAAGCATATCAGTTTTTATAAAGAGCCTTTAACAGTTGACAACCTCTAGTATTTCAACACCTTTAAAGTTAATTTTATGTCTCACAGAAAGAGAATTTAGTAGGCACTCCTCGGCGCAGTAATGTCAGACATATTATGAGTAAATTTTGCTCTGTTTCTCCTGATATATGTACTTCTGACCTCTTAGGTTCTCACAGTCTTTCTCACATATTTTTTTATGAAAATATTGTGTTTATTTCTTATTGATTGTTCTAAGATTTATTTGTATAGTACACACATTCTAATTTCTATTCTAAATTTATTGGCATCCATCAAATTCAGCAAGAATAAACAGTGCATGTTGCTATACTATGCTTTCAAATCCCATTAAATAAAGTAGCTGTATTTCTTGTGGGTAAGAGTTTCAACAACAGCCTTGTCTTTTTAGCAGTCTGGATGGGCATCATTTGGAACTGTTGGAGGAAACAAACCCCCCACACACTCCAGACCAGACTCACCACAGTTCAAAAACAACACATGCAGCTGTACGTGTGTATGCACCAGTGCGTGTCTGTGTTGCTCACAGAGTACGGAGGAAAGGCTTGCAGCTGTGGCTCTCTGATTGTGATATCAGTGTAGACAGGAGGATTGTGTGTGTCTGGATGGTCCTTTACAGAAGGCTCTTTATGCTCTGCCCCGAAAACCCTACCAATGCCAAAAATAAAGAGAGAAAAGTCAATGCATTCAATGCTGGCATAAAGGCCTCTGTGCTGTTTGTCACATTTGTCTATGTTTTACAGATATATTTGTTTCTTTTGCAAGCCACAACTTCTCAGCCATGTGATTCACTATTTAGCAACATTGTGTACATACAAAATAGATAAATACCGAAGTGTGTATGTATGTGCAGAAAGGCTATGCACAACTTTGCAAAAAACTGTTTAGCATTAGTTATTATTTCACACATTCTTATCTATGTCTCATCATAAAGATAGTGTTATTTGCTTATTTTGATGCATACTGTTTGCCATTACACATATAATGCAAACACTGTGTTTCACCTCAGAGGTTTAATACGATTTATTTGAATAACGTGTGGTGCATGCAAATCTAGAATGTACTTGGCAAACTATAGCCTTACACAGTTAAACAATATGTCATTTTAGGAAACATTTTATTTATGAGTTTCCCAATGTCACCCTGTGTCCACACTTGTTTCCCCCAGGCTTCCTGGTTTTCTCACATTTCTTAAAAACGTGGATTAGCTACTCTAAATTATCTCTAGGTGTGTGCGTGCATGTGTATTTGTGTGTGTGTGTGTGTGTGTGTGTGTGTGTGTGTGTGTGTGTGATGGACTGGACACTGGGCACTCCCCCTAATGCATAATGTTCCTGGATTAGGAACATCCACCAAACATCCACCAGGGTTTTGATCATGATGATCATGATGATGAAGAGGAGGAGGAGGAGAAGGAGGATGAAAATGATGCTTGGTATTCAGGAACCCAATTTCAAATTAAACCAGAATATTCTATTTCACATTTTTAGACATTTGTGACACTTGTGTGTATTGTATTTAAATGGTAATGTGCTATTTTAAAGTAAGTTTAATACTTACTGGCAAAATGTTTTCTATAGAGTTTTCTTTCTAGTACTGTTGTCAATTAAGCTACTTTTTACAATACATAATTAGTAACCTCCTTGTATTATAATGTTACAGGGTTTCCACTGCAATGTGACATTATTGTAGTGTCATACATAGTGCCCTCCACTAATATAGGCACCCTTGGTAAATATTAGCAAAGAAGGCTGTTAAAAAATTTAAAATTGTCTTTATTGTTTAAACTTTTTATCTTTTGTTAAAAAATATTCTGCTCTCATGGATATAAAACAATTGCAAACACAAAACAGGTTTATCCAAAAAATATATTTGTTAGATATTGTCACATGGCATGAGGGCAGGAAGCAGGCAGGATGCATTCGCAGTTCAAACGGTGGGGTTTATTTACAAGTGCTGAAAATAAACAGAAACGGAAACAAGGCTCTCTCTCAACAACTAAGCTAAGCTAAACGAAACTAAGACTGTGGCTAACGCAAACGCTAATGCTAAGGCTATGGCTATGGCATAAACAGGACATGAAACCAAGACTCGCTAAAGTCGCACTCGAGCTATACATTGTATACATACATATATTCAACGCATGTATTCAACGCAACGCAAGGCATTCAACTGCGCCATGTGAAGCACGGCTCACGGTATATATCCACATAGTCATTAGCCCGCAATAGCTTCCAGCTGTGGGCACTTCCGCATACGTCACACATGACACAAGGGGGCGAAAACATGACGTCACCCCGGAAACAGTCCGCGCGTGCGTGCCAGCGCTCAGCTTGTGCTGTTACTCCAAGAAAACCGTGACAGATATAGGCGTGCAACAATTGTTTGCACCCATTTAGTAAGTACTTTGTGCTACTTCCTTTTCCAACATGACAAATCCTCTGAGTCTTCTCCTATAATACCTAATGAGGTTGGAGGATAAATGGTAATTGATCTGAGACCATTCCACCATACAGAATCTCTCCAGAGCCTTCAAATTTCAAGGTCCATGCTGATGGACTCTCCTCTTCAGTTCACCCCACAGGTTTTCTATGGGTATCAAGTCAGGGGACTGGAATGGCCATGGCAGGGCATTGATTTTGTGGTCAGTAAACCAAGGGATCAAAAGGTTAAACAATAAAGACAATTTTTCACAGCCTTCTGTGCTCATTTTTACAAAGAGTACCAATATCAGTGGAGGGAACTGTAAGTGGTGTAATATTGTAATGATAAATTACTATGTATTTGCTTCATTGTCTCTACTGCTTTCACAAATATCTATTGACTAATTGTCTAATCACTAATCAAAAATGCTGAAATCTTGTTAAAGAAACTGTCCAAAATGTATTAGTTCATAATATATAAATAAATAAAGTGGGCTATACAGTAGTGCATTAGCTTAAAAAAAGAAAATACAGTGCAAACATTTTAGGCACATGCAAACAAATGCTGTGGAGAAAAGATGCCTTAATGTATTGTTATAATAATGTATTGTTACATTATTGTTGTATTATGTTGTATTATGTTTAATACATTACAAATAATGTATTGTTCCCTGCTTGATATATCGCTTTGCTTATTTGTAAGTCGCTTATTTGTAAGCGTCTGCCAAGTGAATAACTGTAAATGTAAAATAATGAAATTAAATGTTTCTACAGTAAATAATTTAAAGAGCAGTAAAGTAAATAAATAAATAAATAAATAAAATAGTAGTCTCTGGTACAATTTGCCCATGTTTATATGGAAATGGGCTGTACGTTTTTTTTAGAATCTTGCAAAACCAGCCACAGTTCTTCTGGAGACTTTGAGTGTCACACCTGCTTATTATATTTGCAGCAAAACCCAGCAGCCTTCATTGTGTTTTTTGTCTGAAAAGTGTCTCTTACGTTATTTGCTGCTTTCTTTAACAACATACAAAATTTTTTTGTAACATTAAATCTTGTGCTAGAAAACTGATGTTTGAGAATCTAGTAACTTGATTAAAAGTCATAAAATAGAAAATCTATAACAAAGTTTGTACAAAAAAATATATGGTGCCCAAAACCTTTGCAGAGGATTGTATATATATATATATATATATATCAATTAAGCTACTTTTTACAATACATAATTAGTAACCTCCTTGTATTATAATGTTACAGGGTTTCCACTGCAATGTGACATTATTGTAGTGTCATACATAGTGCCCTCCACTAATATAGGCACCCTTGGTAAATATTAGCAAAGAAGGCTGTTAAAAAATTTAAAATTGTCTTTATTGTTTAAACTTTTTATCTTTTGTTAAAAAATATTCTGCTCTCATGGATATAAAACAATTGCAAACACAAAACAGGTTTATCCAAAAAATATATTTGTTAGATATTGTCACATGGCATGAGGGCAGGAAGCAGGCAGGATGCATTCGCAGTTCAAACGGTGGGGTTTATTTACAAGTGCTGAAAATAAACAGAAACGGAAACAAGGCTCTCTCTCAACAACTAAGCTAAGCTAAACGAAACTAAGACTGTGCACCTTCGCGCTAATGCTTAAGGCTATGGCTATGGCATAAACAGGACATGAAACCAAGACTCGCTAAAGTCCACTTTCGAGCTATACATTGTATACATACATATATTCAACGCATGTATTCAACGTAACGCCAAGGCATTCAACTGCCGCCTGTAAGCACGGCTCACGGTATATATCCACATAGTCATTAGCCCGCAATAGCTTCCAGCTGTGGGCACTTCCGCATACGTCACACATGACACAAGGGGCGAAAAACAGGACGTCACCCCCGAAAACAGTCCGCAGCGTGCGTGCCAGCGCTCAGCTGGCTGTTACTCCAAGAAAACCGTGACAGATATAGGCGTGCAACAATTGTTTGCACCCATTTAGTAAGTACTTTGTGCTACTTCCTTTTCCCAACATGACAAATCCTCTGAGTCTTCTCCTATAATACCTAATGAGGTTGGAGGATAAATGGTAATTGATCTGAGACCATTCCACCATACAGAATCACTCCAGAGCCTTCAAATTTCAAGGTCCATGCTGATGGACTCTCCTCTTCAGTTCACCCCACAGGTTTTCTATGGGTATCAAGTCAGGGGACTGGAATGGCCATGGCAGGGCATTGATTTTGTGGTCAGTAAACCAAGGGATCAAAAGGTTAAACAATAAAGACAATTTTTCACAGCCTTCTGTGCTCATTTTTCACAAGAGTATACCAATATCAGTGGAGGGAACTGTAAGTGGTGTAATATTGTAATGATAAATTACTATGTATTTGCTTCATTGTCTCTACTGCTTTCACAAATATCTATTGACTAATTGTCTAATCACTAATCAAAAATGCTGAAATCTTGTTAAAGAAACTGTCCAAAATGTATTAGTTCATAATATATAAATAAATAAAGTGGGCTATACAGTAGTGCATTAGCTTAAAAAAAGAAAATACAGTGTAAACATTTTAGGCACATGCAAACAAATGCTGTGGAGAAAAGATGCCTTAATGTATTGTTATAATAATGTATTGTTACATTATTGTTGTATTATGTTGTATTATGTTTAATACATTAAAAATAATGTATTGTTCCCTGCTTGATATATCGCTTTGCTTATTTGTAAGTCGCTTATTTGTAAGCGTCTGCCAAGTGAATAACTGTAAATGTAAAATAATGAAATTAAATGTTTCTACAGTAAATAATTTAAAGAGCAGTAAAGTAAATAAATAAATAAATAAATAAAATAGTAGTCTCTGGTACAATTTGCCCATGTTTATATGGAAATGGGCTGTACGTTTTTTTTAGAATCTTGCAAAACCAGCCACAGTTCTTCTGGAGACTTTGAGTGTCACACCTGCTTATTATATTTGCAGCAAAACCCAGCAGCCTTCATTGTGTTTTTTGTCTGAAAAGTGTCTCTTACGTTATTTGCTGCTTTCTTTAACAACATACAAAATTTTTTTGTAACATTAAATCTTGTGCTAGAAAACTGATGTTTGAGAATCTAGTAACTTGATTAAAAGTCATAAAATAGAAAATCTATAACAAAGTTTGTACAAAAAAATATATGGTGCCCAAAACCTTTGCAGAGGATTGTATATATATATATATATATATATATATATATATATATATATATATATATATATATATATATATATATATATATATATATATATATACATATATATATATATATATATATATATATATATATATATATATATATATATATATATGTATATATATAATATATATATATATATATACATATATATATATATATATATACATATATATATATATATATATATATATATATATATATATATATATATATATGTATATATATATATATATATATATATATATATATATATATATATATATATATATATAGTATAATATTTTATTTATTTATTTTTACAGTAAGTGTGCCCAGTTGCTGCCTCTTAAGTCCATCATTAATCGTCATGCATGACACCACAGTGGGAAAAATCTCTCGATTTTTAATCTGCAAGCCACTTTCATCTTCACTTCTAAAGACTAGTACAGTATTTACACTGTGCAATTGTTCCTAGGATTTTGATGTGGACACCCACTCGACAGCTTGCCTGTAAAGGGGATGCAGACACACTTTCTAATTTAAACCAGTCGTGCCATGTGGTGGGACAGGTTATTTGGACTTTGTCAGTTGTGTTGGACACTTGCTGTCTTTCAAACAGAAACTACAATCCCCTGTCATGCCAGAATCAAGTGCAAAAGAGCTTGTTCTCTCACCACACCCACACTCGCCTACCACACCTGCTCTGACTGGTTGAAATTTTAAGTATTCTTTTACCATGCAACATCACTGAGTGTTTTTTTTTTCCATAACAAAGGGTGGATGAGGATTAGCACACTTACAGGTTATTTCTCTGAAGCAGATTAAGGATTAAGGTGACAATTTTACACCATGTCCACTGATAAATAGCAGATGCTTCATAGCCTAATTAAGGTCTTGAACTTTCACCAATTTTATATTTCCCAAATAAATCACATACATTTCACATGTAATTATAAGTTTTTTGCATGTCATTATGTGAATAATGATTATGTTATGCCCTGAAATGACAATTCGACTGAGAAAACGAGTGACGTCATGTGAACAGTGTAATAAATAATTATTGAAAAGTGAAACCACATTCCCTACGTGTGAACATTTGAAACTTGAAAATCAATTAATCAAGTGAAAAAAAAAATCATTGTGAAAATAAAAACACATGCACCGTATGTCCACTACATGTGAAAACTGTGTGCACATAGCTAAAATATGTATTTAAAAAAATACAAACAATAAAATAAAAAAAACTAAAAAGAAAAATAATTTTATTTAAGGGTTCACTCAATACAATAGAATTGTCAATATTATTCAATTAAATTTTATTTGTATAATAATTTTAACAGTGGATAATGTTAGAATCTAGAACAACGATAAATTATGCACTATGTGAGAACATACAGTGTGACTAAGGACACACATAAATTCAAGTCCCCATGGAGTGCCTTGAAACATGTAGCATTATTCAAAATGTTGATATAATTTCCACTGAAACAAGAAGTCAAGGCAGAACATGTTGTGTGGCTCCCCTCCCTTTTTAAATAGCCAATAGTGTTTAGCTTACTGCCTAACCAGGAAACCTACAACTGTTGGGGGTAGGACACTTTAGATTCTACAGAGCATTTCATAGGACAGAAAATCTGACGAGAAGCTGATGTAATCAAAATTGTTGATCCATATTGGTGGTAGCGAGAGACTGTAGATTTTGAGTGCACATATTTTCAAAATACAAATTTTGTCACTGTTTTGGAGCTAGCTTATATATAACCTCAAGGTTAACGTATTTATACTAAAAGGTTAAAAAAAAAATTATATATATATATATATATATATATATATATATATATATATATATATATATATATATATATATATAAATATTTCATGTGGACTTTAAGTACTTATGAATACATTAACCTAACTAACATAAATTTACTGCAAACTATCTTCCCATATTTTCTCATTATATAATATTATGAACACATTACAACTACACAGTCATGGCAGTAGTTAAGTACATAGTTATTAGACAGTCATGGTAAAATATACTGTTATGTCAAAGGGGACAAATGTAATGAGTGAAGTATCCAGTAATTGTAAGGTCACAGGTGTGACTATAGACAAGAAACATATGTTTTCCAGGTCATTTCAAAATTATTTTAGAGACACACAAATCATCTGGCAGCAAAGCTAACTAACTGAGAGATTGAGAGCCACTTAAGCGCTATGGCAAATGAAAACGAAATGCCTGAATGGGCATTCAACTTGTCAGGTACTATCTGTGACATATAACCAACTGCTGTACAGCCAGGTCACTAAACATACACACATACACATACATCCAGTGGGAGCAGAAAAGCACACTCTGTCATGTTGTCCAAACAGTACTGCCTCTCTCTACTCCCAAAAATGTACACGGCATCTGTCAACATGTACGCTAACAACTTAATAAATTGTCATACTGATACAGTACAGTGCAGTAATGTACAGTCCAGTGAGCTGCAGGTGAGTCTCCTAGCATACAGTATTACAATATATTACACACTGACATTTTAACAAAAAAAAGAAAGAAAGAAAAAAAAAAGAAGGATTTATTGCAACAATATTTTCTTTTACTTCTTCATCCCTGCTTTGCCACTGCCTCGCTTTGACCATTTGTCTCTCATCAGGAGCTTTCCAGTCAAATTGCACCACAGATGAATGGTGCTTACATAAGCTTGAAGGGTTTTGGGATGCAATCAAGTGGCTTAATACGTCCACCATCATCACTGTGCTCTCTCCCATACCATTAATGGAGCATCGAGTCTAATTTCCTCCTCAGAGGACTGCAGTTCGGAGCACAGACGCTGGAGAGTGTCGTCCATGTGTCTGCAAAGGAAGCCAGTTATGCCATCCATAATCAGTAGGTTCAACACAATGAGATTGGGAAGTCAATGATGAGAAATTATGTGCTTCCATCCATCTATCTATCCATCTGCTTATGTATTTGTCTAAGCACTCTATCATTATTAGCTCTATTTACTAACCTATGATGGATTCTGTAAATTGGACAGTGACACAGTTTTGTTCTTTTTACTCTGATCCCCAATGAAACGAAAGAATATCTATGACGTTAAAGTGCAGAATATCAGCTTTAATTTAAGTGATTTTTCTTGAGTGCTGGGGTAAGGATAGTCTTGCAAAAGCTTTACAAAAAGGTTGGTTTTCATTCAATAACAAGCACAAAATTTGGAATACACCAAAAGCGAATAGTGGCTTAGTGAAACAATAATTTGAACAAGAAATGGATGAGAGAAGATTTTTTTTAGCATTTATTCTTCTATTCTAGCTTATTCTAGCTTTTACTAGGCAGACACTAAGAGAGTTTTTTTCTTCTAAAGTTAAGCATTTCTCATACCAATGAGATCTATATATTTGTCTATATATTGACCATGTTTGACCATGTTGCACTGATATGTTTCAGTATGTATATATGTATGTATATACTGTATATATATATATATATATATATATATATATATATATATATATATATATATATATATATATATATATATATATATATATAATATATATATATATATATGTAGATATTGTACCAAAGTGAATGTGTTTCATTTGTATGCTCCTTGTGCCCCTACAAAAAGGAGCTGATGGTCCAATACAGAGTGAGAGAACTGCCAGATTTGATGGGTATGAGGTTTCTACCAGACTTGGAGAGCACCTAGCATGTTTGGACTAAAAATTGCTGCTGGCTGATCTGGGATGTGGGAGTCTATTATTTTTCAGCCAGACACTGTTGTTCAGTAATAGAACCAGGAGCTCACACCTAGGCCAAAAGAGGAAAAGGGCTAGCGAACTGGTCAAATAATCACTAATAATTACTGGAAGGCCACTGGATTTTACTAAGTGCAGATTTGCAATGGAGACATTTGAGATGTTTTTATATTCATTTGGAAAATTAGGGAGGGCGGGAGGGAGGAACGAGTCATTTTCTTTAAGTCAACACCTATGTTTGAAAGTAGGGCCGAGAACATGGTTTCCACTGAGAGATTTCTTTGCTTTCTAATCAAAAGGTCATTTGTGTCTGCAGCCTGTGGCTGGTCTAGAAAGGACTCTTTTATCAAAATTCCTTCTTTTTGGCTTCAGTCACAAAAAATTATATTTTAAAATATAAAAACAATAATATTTTGATATTTTATAGAGGAACTGAGATTAAATAAACAACATCAAAGCATGTACATTCAATGAATATATAATTATATAATTAATTTATATCAATATAACATTATTCATCCATGACATCAATTTATAGCTCCAGAGTTGTCATTGCATGCAGATATTGAATTAGCAGTAATTACAAATCTCAGATGCTTTGCTTATTCATATTAATGGTCCAAGTTGTTTTGTTGTATCTTCTTTTCCCAGGAAGCTGGAGGAGTACTGAAAACAGTTCTTGAAGACAAAAAAAAAAAATATGATGAAAGCATCAGTTGTTGAAGGGTGCATGTTTATTAAATAGTTTTCCAAGCAATCTACAGCTAGTGTGAGGAGGTCAGGTATACGGCATAAATCTGCCCTTCATTTCAATACGTTTAGAAAAGTAAAGTCACAGAAGGACAAAAGTTTTCTTTGACACTTCAATTAAAAATAAATGATGGGATGTCATTCTTTTTCCAGAGCCTTTAAATTATGTTAAAGCTGGAGAGAAACATAAACCTCCATTAGAGCAGATTGTTGCACATTTAGCCCTGAAATGATGATAGCTGAATTAGAGCAATGTGTTATATTGCAAACCTCTGCGTTACCCTTTTGTTATTGGGGGCGAAGGTACTGGCATTTTCAGAGCCCTCGACTGAGGCAATAAATCGAGTCCCGTGCTAATTTTAGACGAAATCCAATCTCAGACAATGTTACAGGCCCTGGGAGACCTGTTAAGCAGACCCGGTCTGGCATCGTCACAGTGGAAACACAGACTGTTAAATGACAGATTTTTTTTTTTTGACAGCTTTTTTTAAGACCTTTTTTTTAACACCTAAACCCACAAAATGCCCTTTGTATTTAAAATCATACTTACTGAAAGGCTTTTATAGCTCTCATTTTGATACTGTACCTCTCTCTCTCTTTCTCTTTACACATGTCTGCTGTCTTCACCTCCAGTTTGTACTCACAGACAGAGTGAGTTACATCGCCGACTGGTGTGCATTGCTCATGACGTGAATGTGATGAAGCCTAATCAGAGAGGATTTAATGCATGTTTGCTTTCTGGAGCTCTTGGCCAGTCCCAGGCTTTGCCCCATCCATCCAGAGATCCCACTGGCAGCAGAGTGAGGGTTTGATATTGTTTATTTTAAAACGCAGATAGAGTGGCTCCGCTGCAAAGCGCTTCACATGCACACAGGGACGCCATTGTCAAACCGGGGCAAATCATAAATGCTTCCTGTTGATGAATTCATGCTAATTCCCAGCTCATAATAATCATTTATAGAGGCAGGCCAAAGAAATCACATCAGTCCTCATGCCAGAAACGCATCATTCTGAAAGCAGGTCTGCAGATTCAAGTTGAATTTCAAGAGAAAGAAGATATATATATAGATATGAGGTACAGTTTATAAAAATGGTGCCTTCTGACCAAGGGTTATTTTATAATATTGTGTTTACCAATATGAAAGGCAAAGCCAATAGTGAGTATGTAGTTTTTTTTATTGTTCAGATCTACGATTCTATGATCCATTGCATGGGTGACTCTGGAAAAGCGCAACACTGCCATCTTGTTTGAGCTTTGCGCCTGACGAAGAACACCCTGTCCTTTTCTCAGCATTGTAGGAAAGAGGACATGCAAAAACATGCTGTCTTTCTCTAAGGATTTGTGCATTCACTTGTGATGAACCAAACAGGGAAATAAAAAGAGAACAATGACTTGCTTCTTCCAGGCTCTGCTCATTTGCTAGTTTAGACACAAAGATACAAGTCTATGCTGTCTTATTTTCCACTCAAGTAGTATAGACAACATCACAAAGAATTATACAAAGCACAGCAGGCATTGCGCAGATGCCTTGGGACATATAAGCCTCACTCACTCACTCACTCACTCACTCACTCACTCATACACACACACCGGTGATGTTTGACATGTGTGTTATTTAATATATGATGTAGATTGAGTGGAATGTCTGTACATTGCATGTCTTTTATCTCTAACTGATCAATGAACATCTGATTTCTCAAACAGAAATACAGGGGTCAAAATACCTGAATGTCCTTTAAACACAATTTCATTATTTCATTTAAATACTGTATGCCAAATAATTTGAAACAGTTTTAGCTATTCTGTGACAACTGAAAAACAAACAAGTCCTGATAAAAATCAACATTAATATTGTATCATAAATGGGAGCATTTTTAGGCTACTCTTACCATGTCTGTTCTAAAATGCTACTGACTGTTATTTCATTCAAGGAGGAGGGAAGAAAAACAATTCAAGAAAATATAGGTTGTGCTCAGAGAGAGCTTCTTTGTGAAAAAACAACGAAGGGCGGCTGTTCTGGAATCTGATAAGCTAGCCGCAGTCGCTGGTTTTAATGCCTCTGAAAATAAACGTTGGTTACTCAGGCTCTCCAATGAATGAATAGTGCCATGGTGTAGGCTAAACCACGGCCACCATGCCAGGATTAAGGACGCAGCCCAATATCATCAGTTCAGGCGCCATAGAGTTCAAGTGAGCAAGTGTGTGTGTGTAGGAGCTACCTGCTGCCTCACTCTTACATTCTCTGCCATTAAAACAAGGCTGTTTTAGAGGCACAATATTATTCATGTCAGCTTGAGGAAGATTTATGATGACAGGTTTTTCATGAGGCTGAAGAGTACAAGTCATATTTGTGGTCTCACAGAAGTGAATCAACACAATGAAATTAATTGCTATCTGTCTGCCTTGAAAGTGTTTGCTTGAAAGAGTTAAATAAAGAAAAATTGTAGTTTAACAAAAATGGAGCACTTCTATTATTTTTCTGATGTCAAATTTTTGTTTGTTTGTTTGTTGGTTGGTTTTTTCCATCTAAAGTTGATGACTTGTTTTGTTCAGCATTAGACAAGGTGTGATACTGTCTGTGCTGGTAACTTTGAGTGAAATGTCTACTATTAGTGTTTTACACCTCTGTGTTAAGTCTTACAGTCTGAAACCATGTACGTCAAGCTTGTGTAAATAATCATGTCTGTCTAGGATCAGCTTTCCTCCTCAACCATATAATATTTTATCTATTCGGAAATGACCAGCAAAGGCAGATTATAGATCAGCATATTTACTGTCAGACCTCTGATGTACCTGAACCCTACCCTCACACACTCCTGTGAGGTGCTGTGTTTGGGGAAAGTACTGGGAATGATGTCATTGCTTTAATGGCTCTAAAAATAGACACTCTTCTTGAGTCTGTCTGGCCATTCACACACCCTCACAGCTCACAGTTCCTGCTGCTGTAGTTCCATGACTGAGTTACAAACTAATACTTTACATTGTCTGAATGTTGGCTTTATTATCATATTGTGAAAATAGGTACTTTTTTTAGTAAATGAAAAGTCAGTTGACTACTAACATAAATATATGTAGAGGGCTGCAAAAACCCTCCATATGGTCAAAGTTTTATGGTTTTTTTACTATATTTCTATATTATATTTCTGAAAACTATAGGTTTTCCTGAATTTAAATATGCTTTATAATTTGCAGATATCTCAGTCACAAGTAGAGTTACAGCATTTTAGTCTGGTTAATCTCAAAAGTGAAAATGGAGAAAATTTCTATCTGAAGATTTTATTTAATTTCCATTGCAAGATGTATCACCTAACTTTACTACAACCTACTGATGGAAAAAAGTGACAATATTTAAAAGAATTAAGTTTGCACTGAGAAATGAGCAGCAGGATCCACACCAGTCTCTTCACCTGAATTAAAATCAGTCATCATTCGAACGCATGCCTCATCATCGCCTTGGGTAAATAATTGCTGATTAGATTCTGTTAAATTAGCATCTTTTTATGAGGTTATATAAGCATTTTTTTTTCTTTGTCCACTGTTATGTGTACAGAGTGTGTAAGCTTCTACTTTTGTCTGTTGTCTGTCACAAGGTGGCTGTGGCGCAGTTGGTAGAGTGGATCATCCACTAATCGTAGGGTTGGTGGTTCGATTCCCGGCCCAGGTGACTCCATATGCTGAAGTGTCCTTGGGCAAGAAACTGAACCCCAAGTTGCTCCCGATGGCAAAGCTATAAAAGCGTGTAAAATAAGTGCACATTTACATATTTGGGTCTGATTACAAAATAAATTAATTAGACATGTATATATTTCTCTGGCATGTAACTATTCAACAACTTCAAATCAAATTGTGAGAAAGCACACTTAGCTATTAAGGTTTTAATCATCTTTAGACAGACCTCTGTGCTTGTTAGAAATTAACTGAACTAAAAATATTTTCATGTCATTTGGTAATAATATATTTATGATTTGTAAAATATTGCAAAGTATATTACTGCAGAAAAACTTTATATAAAAATATTTATATGATATGTATTATAATAATATAATCTGTATATCTACAATATATATATAATATCTAAAATATATCTAGAATAATTATTGATTATAATAATTTAGATTATTAACTTAATCTAAAACTAACTATGATCATGATCATGAAGGTATACTAACTCCCAGAGCTTAGTTTTATCCCAAATGTAACACACCTGGAACAGATAATCCTGGTCTTTATGAATTAATGTATTAGAGCATATTAATGGCAAAAGTACTAAATTAGGGACTGAATAAAATTCTAAATAAAACTACGAAATAATTCAGAAGCAGCATAGTACCCTCGTAGGCCTTGATAATTAATGAGGTAGTCCTAACTTCATAATAAGCATTAAGAAATGATTGGCCATAGTACTAATATACTGTACAGTATGTAAGGAAGGCGAAATGGTATTTAAAATTATCAGCTCATCAGGAGCAGCAACAAGGCTGAAGGGGAGAATGTGGGAATCTTTCAGTGCTGCAGGTATACACAAGAACCTGCAGGGTGGAGAGAAAGCCGCAGGAAGGAAAACAGGCCTGTGCCATGCAGGCGCCACTTATCTGTCCATCCTTAGCAGCACTGGTGAAAGAGTCAGTTTATTGCAAGCCTGGACTCAACAGATCTCTTAGTGTAGACAAACGCTTTTAGTGAGGTAACTATGAGACTCCTCCTTATTTGCCTGTTCCAAACAGAATGTTTATTTTGATTATTCAGTTGTTTCAATAAGATTTTAAGTTCACTACCAATAACAATTTTTTTATTTCATAATTTGCCCTAATAAAGGATGCAAACTATGTACTATATGTCCATGGAATATGCAAATTAGAAACAGTCCCATGACCTCATATCATTCTAAACACACCCTACTACTGCGGTTATGCTATGACATACTATGCATTTACAAAAAGTCAGGAAACCACATTTTATGGAGAAATTTATTCTGGAAAATCAAGGGCAAAACAGAATTTTTAAATTAAATTGTCATAATTTGAGGGAACAGTAGCCGAAGCTTTCAATTTCTACCACAACAACAATGTACTACTGACTGTGGAAAATTTATCTACCTTTGCAAGCAGAAACTGTAGCTAAAAGTTTCAAGTTACAATGTCATCTTCAAAATAATTTATGTATCACATATTTTATTGCTGTTAAGCCTATTTTATCACTAACTGACCATTTTAAGAGAAGTACTGAAAATGTCTGTAACACAAATATGAGCCAAATAACAAATTTTATATATATATAAATACACACACACACACACACACACACACACACACACACACACACACACACACACACACACACACACACAATGGGGGAAATAAGTATTGAATGCGTCAACATTTTTTTTTGAGTAAATATATTTCCAACAAGGCTATTCACATGACATTTTTACCAGACTTTGGTATTAACTCCAGCAATCCACACAAAAAAAGAAATCCAAACATTAAAGTCCATAAATAAAGTTATGTGTAATAAAGAGAATGATACAGGATAAAAGCATTGAACACGCTAACCGAAATATATTTAATATTTACTGGAGAAGCCTTTGTTTGTAATGACGGCTTCAAGATGCTTCCTGTATGAAGAAATTAGTATTCAGGTGTGATTTTGGCTCATTCTTCTAAACATATTGCCTTTAAATCTTGTTGAATTGGATTCAAGTCAGGTGATTGACCTGGCCATTCTAACACCTTGATTTATTTTCTCTGAAATCAATTGAGATTCCTTTGCTGTATGCTTTAGATCGTTGTCCTGCTGGAAGGTTCACTCACGACTCATCTTCATCAGCCTCATGGATGGCAGCAGATTCTTCTCAAGAATCTCCCAGTATAGGGGTCCATTCCTCGTTCCTTCAATTATATGAAGTCTGCCAGTAAGATGCAATGAAAAACAGCCCCACAACATGATGCTTCTACCTCCAATCTTCACTGTCAGTTGTTATAGTGTTTTAAGGGTGATGTGCAGTGCCATGTCTTCTCCAAGCATGGTGTGTAGCATGACAGCCAAAATGTTTTTCAGGCTTGTCCAAATGAGTTGTAGCAAACTTTAAACGAGCTTCAACATGCCTTTTCTTTTGTAAAGGAATTTTGCTGGGTGAGCATGAGCAGTGGAGTGCATTGCCTATTGCTTTCTCTGTAACAATGTTACTACCTGCTACCTCCAAGTGTTTCTGGAGCTCTTTCTGAGTGGTCCTTGGCTCTTGGGCTACTCTCTGACTATTCTGCTGACTCCCTGGTCAGAAATCTTGCGAGGAGCTCCTGTGAGTGGCCAGTTGTTGATGGAGTGATGTTGCTTCCACTTGCGGATAATGGCCCCAATGGTACTTACTGGAGATTCAGAAGTTTGGAAATACGTCTATATCTGATTCCATCGATATGCTTTGCAACAATAAGGCTGCAAAGGTTTTGGGAGAGCTCTTTGCTTTTACCCATCATGAGATGTTTCTTGTGTGACACCTTGGTAATGAAAACACCATCAATTTACTAATCTAGCTGTCCATAATTACTTATGGATTTCGGCTGGTTCCTTACCTTGCCTTGGAGAACTGCTTTTTCTTAGCATGCTCAATAAATTTTTTTCTGGCCAGGAGTCAACACAGAAGTGACACAGCAGAAGAAGCAGTTCAAAAAGATGTAAAGGTTGGCTGCACATGCTGCTTCCATTTGTCCAACCCTAAACGCCTGATAGCTGTGTAAATCTTTCCAAATGTAAAAATTATCAGTAAAATGAATGGCAATAGTAGAATATAAAACAAAACAAACCATTATTTATAAACAAGCCCCGCTGTTTTTTTTTTTTATATCAAGGTCCATGTATGTTTAGTCCAACCAAGTGATATTCTGGAAAGTTTTGTATAAGGAGAGAGCATGGGGTAAAATATCTTTGGTGTTGGGTGACAGACACACAGTTGCAATCACTCAGACAGTATACATACCAGAGCTACCTGAGTCAACTCAGACACATAGACATGTCTGCTGTAACTGACAAAACATTTGGACCAAATCCAAATCCAAATGATTGCTGAATAGTGTTATAAATATGGTTGTCAAAAGGTCCACACAACTGGTTTTCAACACTAAAGAAATGACACTTGTGAACAATTAAACAAGTCACTGATAAACCTGCTTGAGAATAGTGGACCCAGAAGTTGCATGCACACATTTCACAGCTTTTTTCACAACGTCACTGGTTTGTCACTGCTATTAGTGTCCGGATGTCAAATGGACTAGGGCAATGGAAAGTACCGTATCAAAGATGCCATTTGTCACAGTGTCAGTTTTCCTGTGGAAACTAGCATTGATGTGTGAAAATGACTAACACCCAGTGACTTTAGTGCACATTCTCTCATGTACAAATCAAATCAAATAAAATTTTATTTGTCACATACATAAACCATACAGAGAATGACACGCAGTGAAATGCTTTTTACAACCACACCAATATTTAAAAAAAAGATCAAATATAAAACGATAAGAATAATAAGAAAAATTAAGTATTCAATATATACAGAATAAAACAAGAATATATTAATTGAAAATTTTACAAAAAAATACAATTTAGAATGAAATACAAAATTACAATTATATATAGTAAAATAGTAAAAATACAAAACTGAAATACAATATATTTTAATTGTAAAAAAAAAAAAAAGACAATTATAATATATTAAACGGAGTAGAAAATGAGGTGTGCAAATGAAATTCTGTTGTAGCTAATAATAGCCAGGGTGGGAAGAAAAAAGGGTAGAAAATAAGAAAGTTGCAGAAATGAAACAAAAGTATACAAAAAAGTGACGGAGCAGTCGTGACAGTAGCTGACCCCACCACATATACTTTACATTTATTCACTTGGCAGACGATTTTATCCAAAGCGACTTACAAATAAGCAAAGCGCTATATATCGAGCAGAGAACAATACAAGTAGTGCTACTATACAAGATCCATTAATTGAATACCAGAAGAAGCAAAGTGCACAGAGTAGAGGTGTAAGTGCGTTGTGTGTGTGTGTGGTTTTTTTTTTCTCTTCCTTCTAGGAGTTGGTTAGGTGTTCACGGAAGAGGTGGGTCTTTAGCTGTTTTTTGAAGATAGTGTCTCACTATTCTGCAGTCCGGATTGAGATCGGAAGTGCATTCCACCACTGGGGAACGGTAAGCGTGAAGGTTCTGGAAAGGGACCTTACGCCATGCTGAGTGGGAACTACTAAACGTCACCAGCGCCATCTTGTTTACACAGTTTACATAGAAGTCTTGGGTACACAGACTTACTTGATTTTAGACACACATGGAAAGCATTTTGAGTTCACCAATAATTACACAACAAATTGTCTTACCAAAAACAATGTTTTCTTTCACTGCTTTAAGTAAAGTTTTAAAATTAGGTTTACAGAAATATTTTACATACTTTTCAAATGTAAAGGCACTGTAGTATATCATTAAATAAAACATTATGCCATAAAACATTATGTACCTGTAAAATGGACAAAAACATATTTATTCAAGTTAGCAGTTTAATCAAGCCAGGTAATGTAACAACTTTCAGTTTATCAAATAAAGTGTACACTGGTACCATCTTTGCGACTGATGTTTTTGTTGTTGTTGTTTTTAATTCTGTCTATATTTCCTTTTCATGAAAACAGGAAATGTTAATTACAGCAGTCAAATCAGAATGTTTTGATAGGTGTAAATACAGTAATATACTTTAACTCAGTCTGATTTTAAGCATTTGTAATTTACTGGATGTCAGTAAAGGTTTGAAATATTTATGTGTCTTGTTTATAAATGTTCATAAATGCCCACAGTCACCAAAAACTCACAGTCAAAGACTACAAACTGTCTATCATAAAATGATAAGCATTTGTTCTTTTTTTAAAAAAAAAAAAGTGTAAAGCCAACTCAGTTCAGAAAGCAACCAATTAATTGTCATAATTATCAATATACCAGTGTTGACTGAGTGGACATGGCATACAGTACAGTGCTTTGCCCCATCCTGATTTCTTCTGGTTTTGGGTCTATCTTATACTAAATTGTTTCAGAAATGAAAACAAAATCTAAGATAAAACAAAGGCAGCCTGAGTAAACACAAAATGCAATTTTTAATTGATAATGTTATTTATTGAAGCAAAAGAATTATCCAATACCAACGTGGCAACCTCCTCCCCAGAGTTCCAGCACGAGACCCATGAGGATGTCTCATCTCCAGAGCTCCAGCATAAAGTCAAGTTCCCACTAGAGGTCAACAAGGTGGCCTCACAAGCCAAGTTCCTCTTTGAGGTCAAATAGATGGGCTCTCAAGCAATGTTCCTGTCTGAGGTCGAAGAGATGGCCTCTCAAGCCACGTTCCTGTCCGAGGTAGAAGAGACGGCCTCTCAAAACACGTTCCTGTCCGAGGTCGAAGAGACAGCCTCTCTTTTATAAAAGCTCTTATCTGCATTTGCATCCGCCCTACCCTCGTTAAGGGACATCAGTCTGGGAAGAGTTAAAAATATATTTCAAAGGCTCTGGAACTCCAAAGGACCACAATGAGAACAATTACCTCCAAATGGAAAAACTCAGCACAATAGTAAACCTTCCCAGAAGTGGCCAACATTCCAAATATCCTCCAAGACCACAGCAACTATACATCTAGCAAGTCACAAATGAGCCACTGACAACATCAAAGGAACTACAGTCCTCTCTTACTGTACACAAATAAAGTTCACTGTTTATGACTCCACTATTAGAAAGACACTGGGCAAAAATGGCATCCATGGAAGAGTTGCTAGGCAAAAACCACTGCTTACCCAGAACAACATTAAGGCTCGTCTGAATTTTGCCAAAACACAGCTTGATGATCCTCAAACCTTTTGGGAGCATGTTCTGTGGATTGATGAGTCAAATGTGGAACAGTTTAGAAGACAGGGGTCCCATTACATCTGGCATAAACCAAACACAGAATTCCACAAAAAGAACATACCTACAGTCAAGCATGGTGGTGGCAGTGTGATGTGTGGTGATGCTTTGCTGCTTCAAGGTCTGGGCAACTTGCAATAATTGAGTGAAACAAAATTATGCTCTCTAACAGAAAATCATAAAGGAGAATGTCCACCTTCAGTCTGTAAGTTGAAACTCAAGAAACACTGGATTATGCAGCAAGACAATGATCTAAATCCTAGGAGTAAGTCCTAGTCCTTGAATTAAATAAAAGTCTGATCTCCAGTCATTGGAAGCATTTGGTTGCAGATTTTGCTGCTAAAGGCGGCAAAAAAAAAAAAAAAGTTTAAGGGGGCAATTAGTTTTTCACATTGGTGATAGGTGTTGAATAACTTTTTTGCTTCAATATAGAAATGTATTGTGTGTTTACTCAGGTTGTCTTTGTTTTATGTTGTTCTTTTTTTAAGATATAAAACAATTTATTATGAGATATATAAAACACTGAATAAATAGTGGAATACACCTGGAGAACCCACTTTTATTATATAAACTATGTAATAATATGCAAATTATGTAACACACTCATCACCTATGGGCCTAGTAATTAACTATTAATGGTACATAGTAAAACTGTTTTCTTATGTGACCTATTCCCTTATAGGTACAGTGGCAAGAAAAAGCATGAACCTTTTGGAATTTCATGGTTTTCTGAATAAATTTGTCATAAATTGTGATCTGATCTTCATCTAAGTCAAGGGTATTGACAAATATAATGTGTCTAAAATAATAACACAAAAAAAATCTGATCTTTCATGTCTTTACTGAGAACAACCAAAAAAAACCTCATAGTGCTTGTGGAAAAAGTATGTGAACCCTTGAGTTTATGACCTCAAAAAAGCTCATTGATGTCAGGTTTTAGCACACCTCGTTAAGAAAATGAGTTTGGAGGTGTGGACTACAGCTTCTTTGACTGATAAAAACCCCTACAAAAAAATTATGATTTCATGATTAGGGACTGTTTTGCTGCATCAGGGCCTGGCCAGCTTGCAATCATTGAGGGGAAGATGAATTCCCAAGTATATCAGACAATTCTTCAGGATATTGTGAGAATGTCTGTACATCTGCTGAAACTGTGTAGAAGTTGGGTGATGCAACAGGACAACGATCCAAAACACCGGAGCAAGTCCACAACAGAATGGCTTCAGAAAAACAAAATCCGCCTTTTGGAGTGGCCAAGTCAGAGCCCAGACCTCAACACAATAAAGATGCTATGGAATGACTTGAAGAAAGCCATACACATGAGATGTCCAAAGAATATGACCAAGCTAAAGCAGTTCTGCCAGGAAGAATGGCATAAAATTCCCCCTGAACGATGTGCAGGTTTGATCCACAGCTACAGGGAGCGCCTGGTAGAGGTTATTGCTGCCATGGTGGGTTCAACCAGTTATTAATTCTAAGGGTTCATTTACTTTTTCCCCTGCCATTTTGAATGTTGAATGAGTATGTTTAATAAAGACATGAAACATTAGAATTTTTTTGTGTTATTCTTTTAGGCATATTATATTTGTCAATACCCCTGATGAAGATCAGAACACATTTTATGACAAATTTCTTCAGAAAACCATGAAATTGAAGGGCTCACATACTTTTTCTTGCCACTGCATGTGCATAAAAGTGTTTTTGTCATGGGTGTGCTTGAAAAATAACCTTTCTGACATTTATGTATCTTTTTCCTTTCTGTCCCTGTAAAAGTCTTTCAGTGAAGTTTTAAAAACGTGTTTCAGATGAGGTTGTTTTTTTTTTGTTTGGTTGTTTTTTCTAAGGTTCATTTACATTATGTCTAACTTACAAATGATCCTATTAGTCTTCAGCTTCACATGTTATCACATAAGTATTTAATGCATTTACCTTTACATTTATGGCATTTGGCAGTGCAACTTACATTTATCTCACTTATACAACTGACCAGTTGTGGGTTAAAAGCCTTGTTCAAGGGCCCTGCAGTGGTAGCTTGGAAGGGCTGGGATTTGAACTCCTGTTCAAAAGTTCAACGTCTTAACCACTAAGCTACCAATGCCTAGTGTATGCTGTATTGAATGAATATACCTATTGGCCTACTGAGCTCAACATACAGTATTTGTGTTTTTTCTGTAGCTTTATTTTTAAGTTTGGGTGAAAGGTGTGCTGCAATATAGAGGTATCCAGGTATTTTGTGACTCCATGGCTGCCTACTCATTTCATAGTTATTGATATGTTGTGTACTCAGAAAATAGAATGAATAGAATTAAACTTACTGAGAAACATTTCAGTATTTTTTTTCATTAAGCTGGCAGAAATCCAGTTTTATTTTTGCAAGACCATGTATTAAAGCTTTCAGTAAATGGTGCTTCTCAGTCAACGGCACAGATATAGCACATTTCCACACCACATCAGCATTTCCCAATCAATTCCAGTTCCTAAAAAAATATGAAGCAAATAAGTTTGTGCCACAGAGCACTACAATGCATTCAACATGTACAGCTAAAACAAACTGATTTTTGCTGCAAAATATTGGCTTTGTGTAGAATGCACTTCAACTTCTTTTTGTGAATAATGCAAAGTTGGGCAATTTATGTTATAGGAATCCAAAATCAGTATGTGCCTTCAGTATTATCATCAAAGAGGTATATTCCTACTTGACAAATAACCCATTGCTAGCAACAAAGTGCTTCTGTTCAAGTCTGTGGTAGTTGCAGGTGACAATCTCTAAACCTTCTGTCAAATAGCTGCCTTTACACCAGGTCGATTGTTAACACCCCACAGCGAGACCTGTTGCCCTGGGCTATTAGTCATCCTGACAGCTTCCCTTATTTGCAACATTCTCTGGCCATACATACTTGTTTCCACACTTCTAGATCCACACCTACAGATCTTAACCAATTACATGCAACAAGAAGAATGAACTAATTTTCAAGGATCAGTTTATTTTGTGTGCTTGTTACATGTGTCTTTTAGTGCAATTTTGATTAACAGTCAGTGCCAGGTAAGAAAACAAAGATTATATAATTTTATAAAGCAAGAGAAAAACTCCTAAATATAAAAGGTTCTAGTTCTGGATAGTATCCCTTGTATTCATATCCCTTGTATCTCATTATCTTAATGGATTATATCATTCAGTGAAAGCTTAGCACTAATTAAAGCACATTCTCACATTCATACTCCTGCTTTGTAATAACCCCTGTTTTCTGCCTCAATTTGTACATTGTTCATGATTACATCACTCATGACCAAATGTTTGGACGTGGAGTGTTCTGATGAGAAAGATTGGGAATAAGAAGCATGCATTTGTAATCATTTATCTTACTCATAGGAAGCAAGAGGCACCACAAACATCTGATAAACTAAATCCGGTGGAAATGTGTTGATCAGTATCATAGCTGTTCAGGCCCAGGGGAATGGGTCATGGGGTTCTTCTTTCATTTTTCAGGTTGGACAGAATCCAGTGCTTTCAGGCTGTCGGTCCTTAGCTCAATACAAAAGTATGATAAAGATGCGACAAGAGATTGTTACTTTCCTTTTTCTATATTACAACTGTGTAAAGTCTAAAGCTCGGTAAGTTTGATCACACCCTTCAAATATACCCTGCAGGCTATTTCTCAGTTTATACAAATACAATACATTCACTGATCAGCCATAACATTAAAACCACTCACAGGTGAAGTGAATAACATTGATTAATTCATTACAATATGTGTCAAGGGGTGGGTAGGATATATATATATATATATATATTTAATATTTAATTTAATATTTATTGATATTTATCTCCCTATCTAATGTTTTTCCCCTGGTCCACAGTTTGTGTTTTCACAAGCGTATTACTTATGACTTTCTGTCCTGTTCTTTAGCATTAAGGCAGATGTAAGAAATAGGCAGTGATTTAATTTTATGTATGGCAGGTACTTAGGCCACTGTTGAATCCATTAGAAGATTTCTTTTTTATCTTTCACATAAAAGAAAGGCTTCTCGTACTGTGCAGTACAAGAACAGTGATTTATATATGGGAATTGGGGCAGGAATCCCAGAGGGCATGGGGCACAAGGTGCCCTGGATGGAGTGCCAATCCATCGCAGGGCACAATTACACACACATTCACACACTACGAACACTTTTTGGGCATGCCAATCAGCCTACAATGCATGTCTTTGGACTGGGGGAGGAAACTAAAGTACCCAGAGTAAGCCCCCGAAGCATAGGGAGAACATGCAAACTCCGCACACACAAAGCCAGGGCAGGAATCTGGAGGTGTGAGGCAAATGTGCTAACCACTAAGCCACTGTGCCCCCTAAGGATAATATTAACTCTTTAATATTAACAACATTAACTAACTAAAAACCTTTCATAAATGCTCATAAGTGAAAAACTTTCATGATCTTCTTACTTTTTGAACACACTGACCACATTGTCTACATCAGAAAACTCGTCATATTTTCACACTATTTACTTTTAAATGCATTATTAAATGAACCAGGTCTAGCTCTGTGGTGGATAAAATAAGACTGAGACAGTTGCACTGAAAGGCATGTTACCAATTAAAGTTCGTAATTTCCTAATTAGTTGTCTTTGCAGGCAAGGTGGATCTGTTGACTCAAACCTTGGAACATAATTTAGAGCATTTGGAAGAGGCTATTCTTGACCTACACAGGCCTTTCCTGTGCCTAAAAGCAGCTATAGGAGTTTATAAGTCTTTATGCTGAGATATGAGAGGAAATGGAGAAAATGACCCAAAATTAAATGAGCCATGGCAGGGTTTATCAAAGTCTTATTTTTTTTTTAGAATGGTAAAGCAACATTTATAATTGACCCCTTAAACAGAAGAACTACTGAGACAGCTGGTTTCCTTTGGTCATATGTGCAACCAATTTGCAGAAGTTTTTTTATAAATCTTTTAGGATTTATATACATTATGTTCTATATACAACACCAATTCTGAAAAAGTTATGACAGTATAGAAAATGCTAATAAAAACAAAGCGGATCTTATATTTGTGTATTTAAACAAGAAACATAAAAAAAGGTACTTGATGCACTAATCATCAATAATGTACTAATTATCTGCATAGTTTTTGAAGGTAAACATGTATTTTGAAACTGATGTATCCAACACCTTCCAAAAAAGTTGGGACGAGGGCAATTTAGGACTAATCTTCGGGTCCAAAAGCCAGTGTCTGTCATTGTGTGGGGGTGTGTCAGTGCCAATGAAATTAGTAACTTGCACATTTGTGAGGGCACCATTATTTCAGTAAGATATGAACACATTTTGGAGCACGGCCTGCCTGCAGTCCTGACTCATCTCCTACTGAGAATGTATGGCACACTATGAAGTGTAACATAAGGCAACAAACCCTACAGGAATCAGGAAAAATTGGGCAATTGCCTTCATGAATGAACAGTGTAAGAACACATGACTGGCCCAGAAACAACTGAGCAGTCAATTACTTTTAGTCCACTCAAATATTTGTACTATGTTTGAATTAGCATTTTTTTAACTGATAAAAAACCTACAGAAAAATGTGTTCTGTACATAATAATCAAATGTAATTATTTTTTTATCAAATAAAGCCTAAAAACTGAAAAAGAGCTTAAGACGTAGATATTAAGGTACATAATCAATTAATCAATCAATGAGAAAACTTAAATAAACTTAAAATAAATAAATAAATAAATAAATAAATAAATAAATTAATTAATTAATTAATTAATTAATTAATTAATTAATTAATTAATAATAATAATAATAATAATAATAATAATAATAATAATAATAATAATAATAATAATAATAATAATAATCAGTATGTCCCTGCTGGTTCATTGTAATCCTGTTTGTTAAAAATATGATCTCCTCTTCTCAAGGACAACTTCTTTATAGTTTCCTAGAATTAATGGCAAAATCAAGAAGCACATTTGCAGGTAAATTATTAGTCTCTGACTGTTGTGACATATCCATTGCATTCTGCGACCACAGGTAAAGTGGAAAGAGGCTCATATCTCATATTTATGCACATTACCTGAGTGTTCCCATGTTGGCTGATCTCCTGGAGTATGCCCTACAAATGCAAAGTGTGATGGCTCCTGCAGCTGACAGGCCTGTGATTCCCATCACATGGCCACAGAGGACTGTGTGATAGACAGGTGTGTGTGTGTGTGTGTGTGTGTGTGTGTGTGTGTGTGTGTGTGTGTGGTGGAAAAGGAGAAGGGTGTATGAAGCCTCAGTAG
The DNA here is from genome assembly GCA_012411365.1 of Ameiurus melas. NCBI lineage: Eukaryota > Metazoa > Chordata > Actinopteri > Siluriformes > Ictaluridae > Ameiurus > Ameiurus melas. The sequence goes on from CM022753.1 coordinate 25,136,176, forward strand.
ACCATGAAGTCTGAGACATGTCTGAGAAAATGTAGCCCATTAGAATAACAACTAGATATTATACATAGTCCTATACATAGTATATATTAATACATGTAAATACTCTTAAATTAAACCTGGCAAGGCCATCGTTTCATATTAAATTTAATAAAGTAGAATTAACAGAGCCAAATGAACAAAACTATGTAATGACAAAAAAAGTAATGACAAAAAAGTCATTACTTTTCAAAATATGTATGGATTACAACCTCAGTTAAAATCTAAAATATGTGCCTGAAATTAAGGTATAGGTCCTTGCAATACAAAGTTCTCCCAGGACTGATGAATCTGTAATGCGGTAGTTATATACAGTTTGGTTCATAAGTGACACAATTTTCATAATCATAATTTCGTAATCAAGATGTGATTAAAGTGTAGACTTTCAGCTTTAATTCTAGGAGTTTAACAAAATTATTGCAGTAGTCTTTACATTTTCACAGGCTCAAAAGTAATTGAACAAAGCCTGGGGCGAACTTAGCACTAGGCAAATGTAGGCAACCACCTTGGGCACCCAGAAGCCAAAGGCCCAATATAAATGCAAATTATATATATATTTTTTCATTATTAATGCTAAATAACATATGCTGAAAAACAGTGAAATGATTCATATCGCTGTTATTTCAGCAGCATCAATGCAAGCCCCCTCCCCCAAGCCCACCTCATGCTGCAATGGAATATTCCATTAAAAGCACACATAGCACAAACCTACACATGTGAAGTCGAGCCACACACCACATCACTCGGACAGGTTCATGTGCAATTTCACCGTATACTGTTGCTAGTTTGTTTCAATGTTTGTTTTTTAATGTTATATGCTTGAGGGGTAGAGGAAAAGGGAGACATGGAATCTAAAAAGTTTATCTCTACACTCCCTAAGGTAACTTCATATTTCCAAGTGGATCAGACTGCTGCCTCAAAGCCCACCACTGCTTCCAGGAGCTCAGAAAAAGTTAATGTGGCCACTCATCAGTCACCAATACACAGTGCTGATCGCAGGGTGAAGTTATGTTTAGTTTAGATACCTTGTTCAACTTGCTGAAAATAGGTGCATTGAAGAAACAGGGAGACCGAAAACAGGTATTTCATTTGTATGCATTGTAATTTATGGTAACCAGATTGTGTTCTGAATTTAACATTCTGTTAAATATTCTCATTCACTCCTTTATAGAAACTGGACACAACCAAGGGATACTGCTGTGCAGTAGCAACCATCACAACAGAGAAATTAAGCTCAAGGATGATCTAGGTAAACGTATGCAACTGAATAGTGCCCCATTACTATATTTTGCCTACTGCCTCAAAATCACTAAATCCAGCCCTGGGGCAAAGTAACATAATATGGATTACGTTTAATACTTGTATCCAGAACTGGGACTTTCTGTCTTCTGTTTTGTGTTCAGTTATTTCAAAGCATTCTCAATTGGATTGAGATGAGGTGACGGACTGGCCATTTAAGAACATTCCATTTCTTAAGCTTGCCTTAAGAAGCTCTTAAGTTGCTTTTGTGTTTTAGGTCATTATCTATCTGTACTGTGAGGCTCCATCGTATCAGTTTTGCAGCATTTGAATCTGAGCAGAAAGTATAGCTCTATAAAATTCAGAATTCATCCTTATTATTCTATCAGCAGTCACATCATTAATAGTCAACAGTGGCCCAGGTCCATTAGCAGTCATACATGCCCATGGCATAACACTTCCTCCACCATGTTGGACAGATGATGTGATATGCTTTTTATTATGAGCCCTTACTTTCTTTCTCCATAGTCTTTTCTTCCCACCATTCTGGTACAAGTTAATCTTGGTTTCATCTGTCCAAAGCACCTTGTTCCAGAACTGGGACGGGTTTGCGGATGTATTCTTGCAAAGTCTTGCAAAGTTGCAATGTCCAAATTGGGCCCAAAGTGTCAATATTTTGTGTGGCCCCCATTATTTTCCAGCACTGCCTTAACCCTTTTGGGTATGGAGTTCATCAAAGCTTCACAGGCTGCCACTGGACTCCTCTTCCACTCCTCCATGATGACATCATGGAGCTGGTGGAGGTTAGCATCCTTGTGCTCCTTCAACTTCCATTTGAGGATGCCCACCAGATGCTCAGTAGGGTTTATGTCTGGAGACATGCTTGGCCATTCCATCACCTTCACCCTCAGCTTCTTTAGTAGGCAGTGGTCGTCTTGGAGGTGTGTTTGGGGTCGTTATTATGCTGGAATACTGCATACTTATCATGCTCTGCTTCAGTATGTCACAGTTACTTGTTGGCATCCATGGTTCCCTCAATGAATAGACAAAGCACTGGCGAAGCATTGATCATCAGATAGTGCAATGAGACCTGCTGCAGCAAGTTGATCCATGCGCCACGCCACCATCCGCGGAATTTCCCATTCTCACGCTGCCAGAGAGCTATGCCACGCAGAGCTACAGCTTGAGCCGTAATGCTATCCAGCCCAGCTGAGGAGGTCGTCCTGCTGCCCTGCACAGCTTAGGAAGTCATCCTGCTGTCCAGCCCAGCTGAGGAGGCCTTCCCGCTGCCCTGCCCAGCCGAGGAAGCTGTCCCACTGCCCTGCCCAGCCGAGGAAGCTGTCCCGCAGTCCAGTGCCACCAGGGATGCTGCCCAGCCTTCCAGTCCCACTGGGGATGCCGCCCAGCCTTCCAGTCCCGCTGGGGACGCCACCCAGCCTTCCAGTCCTGCCAGATACGGCACCCAGCATTCCAGTGCCACCAGGGGCGGTGCTCTGAATTTTGATCACTGTGGGGGTGGTTCTTCGCAAGTCTGCTGCCCGGCGGAGGCTGCCTCGTTCTCCATGGCAGCGAAAGACAGCTTTCCCAGGGGCCCCGTTGGAGGGGGTTATTTTGGCGCTCCGGGAGGAGCGCCTTTGGAGGGGGTTCTGTTACACCACCGCCAGCAGAGGGCACTGCAGTGCTGCTTCTGAGAGACTGAACTGCGTGAAGTGGTCATGTGACGTTTGTTTTGGTTTGTTCGCTTCATGTTTGAGTTTGTCATTAATTTGCCCCAGGTGCCCATGTTTAGTATTATGTTGGGTATTTAAACCCCTCGGTTACTGAGCACTTTGCTCAGTATTATAGCTTGTATAGTTTGTATAGTTTGTATAGCTCGTAACCCAAAGTCTTGTGTGTTTATGTTTAACATGGTAGCGAATGCGGTAGCATGGTACACGGTCTTATTTCATGTCCTGCTCTCGTTTCATGCCACGATTTCAGTTTCTTGTTTTCCTGCGAAGACCGCGTTTTCTTTGTTATTGTTGGTATAATTTCTCTTCCACCCAGCGGTTTGACTGTGGTATCACTTTTGTTGTTGGTTGACTGTCATTTAAAGCTTATGTAGAATATTTGTGTCAGTCCTCAAACAAATAACTTTCACTAAGATTTCCATCAAAAACATGAGTGAACAGTACCACCAGAATAATGTTGAAACACTAAAAGTCTGTTTCCATTAACCCTAATTTGCAAGTGTATTTCGTTTTATGTTTGTTGGTTTTATGATCCTTATCTCTTATACAAACAGTTTTGACAGATGATGGGTTAATAGGTTATAAAGTCCATAAAATTCAAATTCTGTGGTGAAACTGTCTGTTGTTGACAGGTGTGTTATAACCTGAGCCTTAACAGACAGCAAGATGAGCAGAAACTATACTGATATTGAGGCCTTTATTCATCTGTGTTAATTGCTTAAAGTTTCAGTTTTGGTTTTCTTCCATTGCACTAGCAAATGCAGTATATAACTTTATTCAACTACAGAACTTCTACAGGTCCTTGACCTCAGCTACATGACTCAAGTTCATAATTGTTCTCAACCAGATGCCATGTGAAACCTTCTGTCAAGCTTAACATGTACTGAGTAAACTAGCTAACTCTCTTTGAAAAAAACTATTGATTATAATGACAACAATGCTCATTTAATTTTTGGGTTTGGGTACTAGGACAGACTGCACAGTTCACAGTGTGTGGTCTGCATAGGCTATATGAAGCAGCAGCTCTATAAATATATGCATAATTCTTTTTGAATTTCAAACTGGTTTGTATAGAAATATAGAAGTATTAGAGAGTACAGGGAATGTGGTTTTGGAGCTCATTATGGGAGTGTTTAGGTTCAGGCTATTGATGCAGACAATCAGTCGTTTGGTTACATCCCTAACACATAAAGAAATATGGATTTAGATCTAGATAATTAATAAGCAAACCAGAGATGACAGTGTCAAGGAACAATTCCCTTAGACAACCTTATGAAGAACCCTTTACAGGAACCAGGCTCAACAGGGAAGACATTTTAATATTGGGTGACACCCAATAGTGGGGTTTTAGTACTAAATAGTTGAAAGGATGTATAATGTGAATAAAAGTCCTAGGATGTGCATTACAGTGTTTATGACTACAGTAGATGCTTATGCAGTGTAAGTCTCTATGGTATCTAGGTAAAATTATTCACCAAAAGTTGAGTCTTAGGCATAAACTGTTTTGGGGAAATGCAAGTTAGATTGGGGAATACTACAACTTAACAGTTTAGAAAAGAAAACAAATTTTGTTAAATAATTTAGCCAAAATATGTCTCTTTAAACCTCAAATTACTAATGCAACATTGCACACCAGCGATTCTAGCTTTGCAGTCATGTATGGCCACTGGTATGTTAAAGCGAGGGAGGGAACATCCACAGACAAGATGGCTTTATAAGTCTTTTCTTCTACCAAGCCGAAATTGAATTAATGAAGTGAAGAGGGTCATGACTTCCACTGTAGCTTAACAGGACTCTGGAAAACTCATAGAGGTGAAGTTTTGCACCAAGAGGGAGCCAAAAGGAATATTTACAAAAGGCAGTGAATCACTGTGTTGTGTGGCTTTTCCCCCTTGGCCATTTATTGCTTAAATCATAAACACTGCATATTGAAACTCCCAACAAAAGGCACAACATTCTGAATATTGGTTGTGTTCATGCAAACAGTTAGGATATGAAAAAATGGGTTTTATTTTGTATGTTTATTATGGAGAGCTGAAAGAAGTCAAAACCCTAGTTATTGCGTGCTCTCCTGAGGGCCAAAAAAAAGCATGTGAGGATTTAATAGATACAACAACAAAGTGACTCTAAGAGTTGAAGTGACTCAGGGCCAGCAATTTTGGAGGCTTATCCTTTTTTAAATCAAGACAAACTGGTGTTTTACCACTTTTGGCGTCAGGAAATGAAAAGTCATTTTTTGTAAATGTGAGAGACAGTGTCAGCCTTTCAGTTTTGACCAGTTCATACCTGTATCTAGCCTTTCAGACCTTGGCTCAAGAGGAAGGCACAAACCTTAGTGTGGGTTCATTGCCACTAACCTACAGTAATTTGTGCTGGGCAGGTTTTAGATGGAGACAGAATTCCAGGGAATTACACATAATTGTTGCAACCAACTTTATAACTCTTCTGCTACAAAATACATGCAATCACACACACACACACACACACACACACACACACACACACACACACACACACACACACACAAAAAATATATTCTGTTTTACTATAGATTATTTATGATTATTTATGATTTTACAACTGGGTAACATTATATTTATATTTATCCACTTCATGAACATAACCGAGCAAGGGTTGCTCAAGGTCTAACAGTCGCTCAGTGCATGTGGAGTAATAAAACAGTTGCTTTGAGGTTTTGAAGTCTATTTTCTTGCTTTATACTGTATATTTTTGTGTATTTCATTTGAGGGAGGTTAACACACTTTCATGCTTTGCATTGGTATCTTAGAACTATTTATCACTCTCCATAGTCTTGGTAATTAAATGAGCCCTATTACATGTAATTAAATGAACAATTAGTACAATTGTCATCAGTTCAGATTGACACCTATAACACCTTTACATCTTCTCTTAAAAGATGTGTTGTGGAACATTATGAAATTGTTATGGGTTTAAGGTTGCAAATCATAATTGGAAGTGGCACAAAAACTGAGTTAAGAATGACAATGTTTCATGACAGGATCCCAGAGTTCAAGTAATTAGTGATTAATATTCCATCCATTCACTATGCTCTTTTACTCCCTCTAGTGGATCATATTTAAATGTCTGGAGACTAGACATACTTGAGAGACATACAGGTACCTTAATCAAACTACAGCCACTACAACATAATAAATACATATAAAACACATTCCATTATTTTATAAGCAAAACCTCAATTTGCCAGACAATTACAGTAGCTTTGCTTTTGGAAATTATATGAATCTGTTCAAAAAGCAGAGTCTTCTGTTAATTTGTGTTGCAATGGGACATGAATTGGTGCATGTACTCTCAGTAGTAACAAAAAAATATATGTAGAGGATGAAGAAGTCTCATTTTACAGCACTACATGTAGCAACTGGTGTCAGACAGTAATTTCCAGACACCTAATCACAGTGAGATGAATAAAGCAAGACTGTGCAGTGTGTGTGTGTGTGTGTCTGTCTGTCTGTCTGTCTGTCTGTGTGTGTGTGTGTGTGTGTGTGAGAGAGAGAGAGAGAGTGTGAGACAGAGAGAGAGAGAGAGAGAGACTGTGTGCATGACTAATGAAAACAGTACCGTCTGAGGTCCATTATTACTTTCCGGTTTAATTGTTGCACTTGGGGAATAATTAATTAATCAATCACGTAATTGCCCAGCAACTCGTGACACATGTCTGCCTGCTCAGGTCAGGATGGAAGGCTGTGTCGGCCATATGTAAATTGGAATTAATTTGCTGGGCTTCAGCTCATAGTTCTGTTATTTTGAATGAAAACAATCCTCAGAGCTTTGCTTCACTAAGAAGAGGCCCTATGATCACATCCCACCATCGCACATAATCATTTCAGCTCATTGCCCCCCTCAACACAGTAAACCACAATATAAATAGAGCTCCTTGCACACAGTGTAGCTTTTAATGACACACTCTCTCAAAACACCTACAATTAACCCCCTATGACTGCTCTCTGTGTTCCAGTAAGATATTGCTTACTTTTGTCACCCCTTCTCCTCCACTCCATCTTTCTTTCCACTTTGCATTTCTTTGGGAGCACCATTTTATGCTCAATGTGTTTTGCTTCTGGATTTATTTGGTGCCTGATATACTTTTAGTATGTGTGTTATGTTTAAAAGTCACATCATGACCCTCAGCATGTTACATGCTCACAGCCTTTTTTGTGCCACTGCTTAAAAAAAGAAAGAAAGAAAGAAAGAAAGAAACTGAGAGTCTAGTTTGGGCAGTCTGTAGCAACATGGCACACCACAATGTGTATAAGAGATAAAGAGAGCAAATGTGAAACATGTTAGACAGACAGAGCTTCCTGAATCCTCTGCATCAGACCTCATATTTGGCAAATGTCCAGCTTATGCATTGCAGCTCAGCAAAAAAAAAAAAAATTCCTGGACACTCACCCCTCATCAGTAATTCACTCTTTTCTCATTCAGAGGCTTGCATGGTGGGTGAACGCTATATACTGTACGTCACAAGCAGTCCTATCTGCACAATGGATATATTATTGAAGCACTCTTGGCCACCTTCCTTTAAGGTTCAGTATGTGGCTGATGTGAGCGAGGAAGGGGCGGTTGTGGCGCAGTTGGTAGAGTGGGTTCTAATCGTAGGGTTGGTGGTTCGATTCCCAGCCTGGGTGACTCCACATGCCGAAGTGTCCTTGGGTAAGACACTGAACCCCAAGTTGCTCCCGATGGCAAGCTAGTGCCTTGCGTGGCAGCTCTGCTACCATTGGTGTGTGAATGGGTGAATGAGACACAGTGTAAAGCGCTTTGGATAAAAGCGTTATATAAGTGCACATTTACCAAATAAGCCCTCATCATTTGACCAACATTTATATAAATTATTTTTGGTTATTTGAAGAATCAAGTACCAGTGATTCGGTCTTCAGCTAATATAAGCTTTTTGAGAATGATCAGATATGACAATGAAACAAAAAGAAACATACTGTTAGTACAAAGCTCACTGATGCCTATGGGCAGCAAAGGCTAGCCCATCTGGTCTGATCCCACAGAAGAGATATTGTAGCACAAATTGGTGAAAAGGTTAATGCTGGCTATTATAGAAAGGTGTCAGAACACATAGTGCATCACAGTTTGCTGTGTGAGTGCCCATGCTGACCCCTGTCTACAAAAGAGAGCATCTACAATGAGCATCAGAACTGGACAATGGCAGAACGAGGCCTGGAATGATGAGTCACATGTTCTTTTACATCTTGTGGACGGCCGGGTGCTTGCGCGTTGCTTACTTTGGGGAGAGATCCTTCTGAAAGCACTAGGATGCATTATGGGATGAATGTAAGCTGGCATAAGCAGTGTGATGCTCTGGGGAATGTTCTGCTGGGAAAATTTGGGTCTTGGCATTCATATGAATGTTACTTTGACACATACCTAAACATTGTTGCAGACCAAGTACACCCCTTCATGGCAATGGTATTCCCTAATGGAAACAGCCTCTTTCAGCAGGATAATACGCCCACCACACTGCACAAATTATTCAAGAACAGTTTGAGGAACATGACAAAGAATTCAAGCCAAATTGGCTTCCAAATCCCTCACATCTCAATCTGATCAAGCATCTGTGTGATGTGCTGGGCAAGCAAGTCTGGTCCATAGAGGCCCCATGTCGTGACTTACAGGGTTTAAATAATCTGGTGCTACCATTTTGGTGCCAGTGAGCCACACTTCAAGATTCCTGCCCACATCTGGTCAATGGATAAAGAAGCCAGTGCAGTCAGTGGACCCATAGGAAGGGGATTGTCCAGCAATTGCTGGCAGGTGGGCTGGTTAAGGGGCCTAGCAGAGTCATTCAGTGCATCACCTAGAAAAATTATCCAACCATTTCACTAACTTGTCATTCTTTCTCCCTTCTCTACCACAATATGACACAGCTTCCAGGCTGACTATCCTCATTTGGAAGTGGACTGGGTGCTCTGTGTCTCCACAGTTCTATGGTCTCCCCCAAGCCAGAGATAATGTACAGAGTACCAGTGAGTATTCAAGAGGGTACACATAAGGCCTTGGTGTATTCAAATTCAAGCATAGAAGTTAGCACATTAGAGGGCAGATTAAAGTCTCTTATGCACCCAAACTGGTAAAGACACTGCCAGGCCTACTTCACCAAGGTGTTGATGTGACAGGACCATGACAGTTACTGCGTGATATGAATATCAATGTACAGAAAACTGTCCACTCGCTCCACTTGGTTCACATTGATCTAACGGGGTGGTAGCTCATCTCCTGCTTCATGCTGAAGTCCACTATTAACTCATTTGTCTTGCTGATGTTCAAGAGGACGTTGTTATCCTGGTACCAGTTCTCCAGGCTTTTAATATCCTCCAGGTAGGCCTTCTTGTCATTATTAGAGATCAGACCCACCACAGCAGTGTTATCAGCAAATTTGACAATGGTGGTTGGAAGTGGCCACACAGTCATACTGTAAGTGTACAATGAGTACAGCAGGGGGCTCAGGAAACAACCCTGGGGGACTCCAGTGCTGAACCCGATGAAGGGTGAGACATGTCTGCCTACCTGTATTACTTGAAGTCAGGCTGTCTGGAAATTCAATTCATCCATCCATCCATCCATCCATCCATCTTCAACCGCTTATTCCTTCCTCAGGGTTGGGGGGAACCTGGAGCCTATCCCAGGAAGCATCAGGCACAAGGCAGGGTACACCCTGGACAGGCCAATCAACCTACCATTCATGTCTTTGGACTGGGGGAGGAAACCGGAGTACCTGGAGGAAACCCCCGCAGCACGGGGAGAACATGCAGCGGGAATCGAACCCCGGACCCTGAAGGTGTGAGGCAAACAGGGAACGTGCTAACCACTAAGCCACAGTGAAGAAATTCAATTCAATTAAATTTTATTTGTATAGTGCTTTTAACAATAGATAATATCTCAAAGCAGCTTTACAGAAACATATAAACACAGTGTGTGAATTTATCCCTATTTACCAAGCTGGTAGTGAGGGTGGCAAGGAAAAACTCCCTAAGATGATAAATGGTGCACATACAGTGGTGTGAAAAAGTGTTTGCCCCCTTCCTCATTTCCTGTTCCTTTGCATGTTTGTCACACTTAAGTGTTTCGGAACATCAAACCAATTTAAACAATAGTCAAGGACAACACAAGTAAACACAAAATGCAATTTGTAAATGAAGGTGTTTATTATTAAAGGTGAAAAAAAATCCAAACCATCATGGCCCTGTGTGAAAAAGTGATTGCCCCCTAAACCTAATAACTGGTTGGGCCACCCTTAGCAGCAACAACTGCAACCAAGCGTTTGCGATAACGTGCAATGAGGCTTTTACAGCGTCCTGGAGGAATTTTGGCCCACTCATCTTTGCAGAATTGTCCTAATTCAGTTACATTAGAGGGTTTTCGAGCATGAACGGCCTTTTTAAGGTCATACCACAACATCTCAATAGGATTCAGGTCAGGACTTTGGCTAGGCCACTCCAAAGTCTTCATTTTGTTTTTCTTCAGCCATTCGGTGGTGGACTTTCTGGTGTGTTTAGGATCATTGTCCTGCTGCAGAACCCAAGTTCGTTTCAGCTTGAGTACACGAACAGATGGTCGGACATTCTCCTTCAGGATCTCTTGGTAGACAGCAGAATTCATGTTTCCTTTTATCACGGCAAGTCTTCCAGGTCCTGAAGCAGCAAAACAGCCCCAGACCATCACAATACCACCACCATATTTTACTGTTGGTATAATGTTCTTTTTATGAAATGCAGTGTTCCTTCTACGCCAGATATACTTGGACACACACCTTCCAAAGAGTTCCACTTTTGTCTCATCGGGCCACAGAATGTTGTCCCAAAAGTCTTGGGGATCATCAAGATGTGTTGTGGAGAAATTGAGACGAGCTTTGATGTTCTTTTTGCTCAGCAGTGGTTTTCTCCTTGGAACTCTGCCATGCAGGCCATTTTTGCCCAGTCTTTTCCTGATGGTGGAGGCATGAACGCTGACCTTAACTGAGGCAAGTGAGGCCTGCAGTTCTTTGGACGTTGTTGTGGGGTCTTTTGTGACCTCTTGGATGAGTCGTCGCTGCCTTTTTGGGGTAATTTTGGGCGGCCCACTCCTTGGGAAGGTTCACCACTGTTCAATGTCTTCGCCATTTGTGGATAATGGCTCTCACTGTGGTTCGCTGGATTCCCAAAGCTTTGGAAATGGCTTTATAACCCTTTCCAGACTGATAGATCTCAATTGCTTTCTTTCTCAATTGTTCCTGAATTTCTTTGGGTCTCGGCATGATGTGTAGCTTTTAAGGATCTTCTGGTGGACCTTACTGTGTCAAGCAGCTCCTATTTAAGTGATGCCTTGATTGTGAACAGGTGTGGCAATAATCAGGCCTGGGTGTGGCTAGAGAAATTGAACTCAGGTGTGGACAACCACAGTTATAGTAAGGGGGGCAATCACTTTTTCACACAAGGCCATGATGGTTTGGATTTTTTTTCACCTTTAATAATAAACACCTTCATTTACAAATTGCATTTTGTGTTTACTTGTGTTGTCCTTGACTATTGTTTAAATTGGTTTGATGTTCCGAAACACTTAAGTGTGACAAACATGCAAAGGAACAGGAAATGAGGAAGGGGGCAAACACTTTTTCACACCACTGTATATAGCACTTCTTATCCAAAGCGCATTACACTGTGTCTCATCCACCCATTCACACACACACACACACTCACACACGAATGGTAGCAGAGTTGCCATGCAAGTTGTTAACTTGCCATCAGGAGCAATTTGGGTTTCAATGTCTTGCCCAAGAATCAATCTGCTCTACCATCTGAGCAACCGCCACCCCTGTGATTATATGAGGAAGAAACCTTGAGAAGAACCAGAATCAGAAGGGAACCCATCCTCATCTGTGTAACAACAGATAGTGTGAAAGTAAACGGAAGTTCATTGTTGTTTTTATATGAAGTCTGTTATATGAAGTCTGAACTAATCTACTGTTCACTAAAGGAGACTTGAGTGCAAAATTGTATGTGGTAATTGCAATTCTAAGGCCATAGCAGAAACTACAGTCCCAGCAACTACAGCAAAAACATCCAAATAAATTGGAGATCCACTTACACAGAGAACCTCAGATTCTGTCTGGTCCTGCTGCCGTCCTGGTGTTCACTCTCATGAAAGCCTACCTGAAGTAGTGCTCTGAGATAATGAAAGTGCTGTTAGTGATGTTAGCGCTGTTAGCACTACCACTACTAGAGCTGATAGTGCTGTTAGCTGCAGCCTTAAAGCGACCGTAAAATGCGTTCAGCTCATTTGGCAGAGAAGCAGCTGCATTCACCATTCCGGAAGATGGTGTTTTATTAGGAGCGTTATTATTCTCTGTCCTTTCCAGAGGCTTCTAGAGTCACTCCGTTGGATTTGTGACTCGTTTCCCCCCATAGTGCCATTTTGCCTAATTCACCAATCTGAACATGTTTCCGCACACTTTTCCATGTTCCCGGTGGCAAGCCCCACATTATAGGCAGAGGTGCAAGATCTCAGAGTGCTGCGGATGGTTTTATTCACCCCTGCTATTGGTAAGGAAATGTTCTGATTATGGTTTTGTGGACTGTATCAGCTGCCAGTTTCTAGATGAATTCCACAACCATTTAAATAATTGATGTCATCAGAGCTCTGCCTGAGCATGTCCCAGTCTGTCATCTAGAGCATCCTGCAAAACAGCCACAGATTGGTCCATCCAGCGCACAACCTCCCTCTGAACCGGAGCTTCCTGTTATAGCCATTGTTTGTATCTAGGCATGAGAAAGACAGCAGCATGGTCTGATTTCCTAAACAGTGGTTTTCCCAGACTGTGCTTTGTGGTCATCTCTAAACAAAATGTAGCAATGGTCCAGGATACTTTCATCCCTGATGGGGCAGGTGATGTGTTGGTGGAAGTCACATTTGAGGTTGGCAATTTGAAAGTGAATACAAAGGTCAACACCATAGACAATCGGTGGATGTTATTCCTCAACTGGTAGCAAACATGTATAATGTCAGCTTGCAAGTATTCGCTTGCTAATTTACTTTTACAGCGTTAAATTAAAGCCATTGTACTGCTACAAATATCTTCCCTCCCTGTACCTGTTATATTGTCTATCATATAGGATTTTTGCATGGCTACATCTGAAATTGCATACTGTGACAATACATACTGCATTTGATGCAGGACCTACTGCATGGCTGTGGAATTAGTACATCCTAATCAGTATGTGTGTGTAGTATGACTAAAATCCTGGACATACTACATCTGCCATGTTGGCATTGTCATGTGACCTTATATGTTATCATAAACACAAAAATCTAAATGGGACCACCAGATTAAAGCAACTGCCCTAACAACAAAATGCACATCAGGAAAGGTAACTGAATTTGCAATTTAATGTAGGCAGTGTTAACAGGATGAGGTGAATTTGTTGCCATTAGCTTGTCCTGTTTAACCAAGGTTGAATATTTAAAAAGAGTTGATGTGCTGTCTTCCAAGATTTCTTTTCTGAGCATGTCTGCACCAGTCCCATTGCATTATGGCATATTTCACTCGCATAGTGTCCATCGGTTACATACTGCAAAATCTCACCGGAAGCAATATGCCATCTGGGTATTTCTCGTCTACTGAGAATTTGGACATACTACCCATCTGGCGTACTGCTTTTTGCCTACAGTAGGGTAATACGCGATTTCAGATGTACCCCATGTATTCTTGCATGCATGCTTAAAAAGGCATACCTATTTGTGTTGTTTTTCTGGGATGCTTGAGCTTGGTCTTTCTCAGTCATGATCAACTCCATTTCACCATGACATGCATGACCACAGAAACTGTATCCTACAGGAAACATTCTTTTTTCCCACTATGAAATAAATATTACATAGATCATGATAAAGAAGGAGAACATTTAAGTTTCTGTCAATTACAACTTAAATGTGTTGCCAGACGTCTGTCAAAAACGGTACATAATATGGCTGTGTGAACTGGCGTGGCCATGTATATATTTATATACTCATTCTGCCTGTTTTGGCAAAATTTCAAACCAAATATTCAGAAAAGGCAGAATATCAACTGATTTCACCTTCTTTTGAAAGCACTTCCTGATTCTCTGGAAATGGTGTGTACTACATTAAACATGTGCACATGTGAAAACTAAAGAATTTTAAATATTGGCGGTTGATAAGCTGATTGTAGGTCGTGAAAAATAAAATGTCTTCACAATCTGTTTTTCCAGAGGGATGTGTGTATCGTGATTTTAAACACATTTTATCAGTGATCAAACATGGCATTCCACGTTGTTATAAGAACTAGACTTTAATCTATTCACTTTTCCTCTTGCTGTCACTCTGACAGACAAATGAATAAACAAATAATAACCAAGAGTAGGCAGTTCCTCAGAATATGTTTCCTCCTCAGTTTGTTTAGCAACAAAGCAGAATCGGCTAACAACAATTATATGCAACTGCTGGATTTTACAAATTGACACACTGCAACCAGCAGTTGTTTACAAAACTGGCAAATGCATGATTGGCATATCTAGTAAACACAATGAATTTGTTTAACCATCAAGAAAGCACCCCAAAGAGCATGCCAAAATCCAGATAATGCAGGGGTAACTCAGTGATTAAGATGTTAGACTACTGCTTGGAAGGTTGTGAGTTCAGATCTCAGCACTACCAAGATGCCAAAGCTGTGCTCTTCAGCAAGGCCATTAACTCTCAATTGCTCAATTGTATAATAAAGGTACATGTAAATTTCACTGGATAGGGCATCTGACAAATATGGTAAATGTATATGCTTGTTTCTTACCTTCATCCTGCCTAACATTATGGACTTGTTTCTCTGTGTTTAATTAAAGATGTTTCACTTGCATCTGTCTTGCTTCCAATTTTACGAGAACCAATTATATAACACCCATCAAAGTGGTCGAATCTTCATTTTGACTTACCAAGCCACAAATATAAACGCCAACATTCCTTATCTGTACAAACATTGCAGAGAGAAATGCAGTAAAAACCGAAACAATTAAACTCAAATCTCTTATTTAAAATTCTAAATAAACATTTAAAACCAACTCCTCTAATGTATTCAGTATTTAAACATATTTAAATATTCACTCACCTTTCAATCACATTTCCATTTATTGACATGCCCTTTGAAATACTGAAAACATTAGCAGAGGTGATGTCTTTTTGCACATTTTTTTAAATACAGCATCTATGTTTTAATGTTTTCATTTACTAAAAAGTAAATGTTTACATCTTGTTGGAAAGTGCATTTTTTAAAACATAGCTTTAAATATATAGCTTTTTTTATCCTTAGCTTTTCTACAAAGCACTTTACATGCTATCCAAGGTGCTAGCTTGCCATCAGGAGCAAGTTGAGGTTCAGTGTCCTGCCCAAGGACACTTCAGGTTTTTGCATGTGTGTATAACCTTTCTCAATGTTAGTGATGTTCCCTTTCAAAGGGAACTAAATGTTGCATGAGCTTCACGCTGTGGGTAACGCCCTCATGTGTGACGTCTGAAGTCTGTGAAGCACCCTCATGTCTGAAGTCTGTATATAATCACACATAACATTCCTAAAAAACTCTGAGCTTCCTCTCTATTTTTTCCAGAATATACAGTGGGGGAAATAAGTATTGGACATGTCAATAAACATTTATTCCACTAAATATATTTCTTATGGGGCTATTCACATGAATTTTTCACCAGATATCAGTTTAACTCAAATGCAGAAATATAATGAATTCACAACATTAAAGTCCATAAATAAAGTTAATTTGTAATAAAGTGGAATGACACAGGAAAAACATATTCAACATGCTAAAAGCAGTTCTCTAATCTGTAAGTAATTATACCTCCTATCTGTGCAAATTAATATCAGTTGGGTTGGTAAATTTATGATCTATAAAAAGGATTTTCTTTACCAAGGTGTCACACAAGAAACATCTCATGATGGGTAAAAGCAAAGAGCTCTCCCAAGACCTTCGCAACCTTATTGTTACAAAACCTATTGATGGAAACGGATACAGATGTATTTCAAAACTTTTGAATCCTTCAGTAAGCACCATTGGGGCCATTATATGCAAGTCGAAGCAACATCACTCCGTCATCAACCGGCCACGCACAGTAGCTCATCGCAAGATTTCTCACCAGGGAGTCAGAAGAATAGTCAGAGTGTAGCCCAAGAGCCAAGGACCACATAGCTCCAGAAACACATGGAAGCAGCAGGTGTCATCATCACAGAGAAGACAATAGGCAATGAACTCCACTGCACACGCTCACCCCACAAGACTCCATTAGTGGATATAGAAAAGGCATGTCAAAGCTTGTTTAATGTTTGCTCAGGAGAAGCCTATCAAATAATGGGAGAGTGTAGTCTGGTCAGACGAGAGCAAAATTTTACTTTTTGGCTGTCATACTACACAGCATGTTTGCATAAGAAATGGCACTGCACATTACCCTTAAAACACTATATCAATAGTGAAGTTTTGAGGTGAAAGCATCATGATGTGGTGCTGTTTTTCATCTCATGGTGCTGTCAAACTTTATAACTGAAGGAGCCCTTTACCAGGAGATTCTTGTGAAGATTCTGCTGCCATCCACCAGTATGATGAAGATGAGACGTGGGTGCACCTTTCAGCAGGACAACGATCCAAAACATGCAGCAAAGGAAACTTTCAATTGGCTTCAATTTTTTTTTTTTTTTATCAAAGCATTAGAATGGCCCAGTCAATCACCTGACTTAATCCAATTGAACAAGCGTTAAAGGCAATATGTTTAGAAGAATGGGCCAAAATCACACCTTGAAGACTGCGGCCAATTAATTTCTTCATACAGGAGGTGTCTTGAAGCTGACATTACAAACAAAGGCTTCTCCAGTAAGTATTAAATACCAAAGTTATCATCGTCAATACTATTTTCCTGTTTCATTCCGCTTTATTACACATAACTTCACTTATGGACTTTAATGTTGTGAATTCTTTGTATTTCCAGATTTCTTGAGTTAATACTGATGTCTGGTGAAAATTTCATGTGAATAGCCTCATTGGAAATCTATTTAATGAAAAAAATGTTGACGCGTCCAATTCTTATTTCCCCCACTATAAGTAATCAATCCTATTATAACCTTAAAATGACTGATTTGTTTTAGGAAATCAATGAAGTCATAACACGATAATCCCAAATAAATGAATGTGACATAAATCTAAAGGCCTTGAGATATTTTTTCCCAGGTTATGTGCCTTTAAATCTACGATTTTGCGCTGAGTGTATTTTCCCATCACTGAAAACGTCATGTCCACTTTATTTTATAACCTGCATTCTCACTTTTCCATTGGTTTCTTACAGCTTACAGTGGGTTTTTGTTTTCTTTTCTGACCATAGTATTTTATTTATTTTAACATTCTATTTTTCACTGTGTATTTTAATATCCTTTAGAGACTGGGTAGTGTTTTGGCAGCCAAAAGCAGTTCAGGGGAGAAGTTTCATGTGCAGTTGATTTATTTGCATAACTTTTATTTTCCATGTTTCATGGTTATTTCCCCTCTATTGAGTGTTTACAGCTATTATCTGTATAATTATAACACGGAGGGGGTATTCTTCCTATGCCCTTGCTGTGATTTTCCAATTAAATGTGAATGTAAATGAACTTTGGTAAAAATATAGAATAAATAATGAAAAACCATAAATAAATGGAAAATACTTGATTGCTATGCTGAATGACTTATATCATGTCCACTCCACCAATTTCTACAACTTCTTGTCTGCGTTTACAAATAATTTGTATACTCACTAGTGCTAGTCTGTAAGCACCTGAAATATGAAACGATTGCTGAAGCCATCAGTGCCTTTTAAGAGTGACACTGCCCATCTACCAAACCTCATCTACTCTGCGCTTCTATAAATGTATGGGAGAGAAGTGTAGTCTTACTCACAGGGGCTTTAGCATGGATGTTGAGGGAAGCAGGTTTTTATTATGTTGTGGTGGAACCTGGCTCCTGTTGGTTACGGAGGTTATTGTGATGGGGTGCAGGCCCAAGGTAACTTATGCTTTGTGCACATAGAGGAAGATGAAAAGTGGACTGTGTGTGGTGGCCATGGGATCACCCAACCATGCAGGCCTGGCTTGATAAACAGCATTCTAGCTCTGTGTATACAGCCCATCTTGCATCATGGTGCTAGAGGCAAGATATTCCATACCCCCGTTAATACCCATATGTACATGGATTGAATGGCAATACTACTGACTTAGCACAAATGCATTAAGGTAGATTAAAGTAAAAGGGAATACTAGTGAAAACACATATTGAATAGTCCTAATCACACATTGTCACAAACAGGTGAGGAGACATGCAGAACAACTGAACAGGAATTTATTTCACAGAATGAAAGAGATATTTGCATTATCAGGTAAGTAGCAAGCAGGTAAGTAAATGGCAAAAGCAGTCCTTTATATAGCCATCAGCTGGTGAGTGAATAGCACACACAGTTCAATAAGGATAATCACACTGAAGAGTCTTTCCTTTTTTTGTGGGATTAAGCATGGAGAGCACAACAGAATCCTGGATGGATGGAACAAATAATTCAGAGTAACCAATACATAAGTCAGGTAAGTAAACTCGCATGCTGAGACGTATGAGACCGGACAACAGGTAAGTGAAAATGGTGTGCTTATGAAGGGTTCTTGATTCCTATTTGACAGGTGTTTTCCCATAGCATCTCAACTGCTAAAGCCATATACTACCAGGAGAAGATTAGCAGCTCTCCCAACACCCGTACTCTCTTCAAAACCTTTTCTTCTCTTCTCTTCTCTTCTCTGTCCCCCTCCTCTACCTTCCCCTACCTCTCTCACTGCAAATGACTTTGCTACTTTCTTTACCAGCTAGGTTACATCAATCAGGAACCAGTTCTCAACCCCAGACACTCATACCCTCCACTCATGCTCCTCCACAACACAATTCTCAACTGTACTCCTTCTCTCGTCTCTCAGAGACTGATGTTTCAAAACTCCTCCTCTTTAGTCGTCCTACAACCTGTCCTCTTGACCCTACCCCTTCTCACCTTCGTCAGTCAATCTCTCCCACACTACAACCTGTACTCATACAGACATGTTTCCCTCCTCCCTTTTTTTCCAAAATCCTTGAAAGAGCTGTTTTTAAACAACTCTCCATTTTTCTCCCACAGAACAACCTCCTGGACAACAAACAGTCTGGCTTCAAAAGCAGTCACTCCATGGACACTGCTCTGCTTTCCATCACCTCAAGATCATCTATCCTCATCTTACTCAAACTCTCTGCTGCTTTTGACACTGGGAATCATCAGATGTCAATTCTCTCCAGTATCACCGGAACGGCTCTGCGCTAAGTGGAATCATATCTGAAAGGCAGATCCTTCAAGGTATTGTGGAAGGAAAGAGCTTCTGAAACTCAGCAACTCGAAACTGGGGATCCCCATGGGTCAGTTCTGGGTCCACTGCACTTTTCTATTTATACTACATTTCTGGGGCCTGTGATTGAATCTCATGGCTTCTTATATCATTGTTATTCTGATGACAGCCAGCTCTATTTATCCTTCCAGCCTGATGATCCATCTGTCTCTGCTTGAATCTCTGCTTGCCTGTTTGACATCTGACATCATAAAGGAACACCACCTTAAGCTCAACTTGGCAAAAACTGAGCTTCTTGTCATCCCTGCTTGCCCCTCAAGAAACCACAGCATCACTGTACAGCTTGGTTCAACCGCACCCAAGCCAACTAGGACAGACAGGAACCTTGGAGTGACTTTTGACGATAGCTTGACCTTTCTCAGACCACATTTCAAGAAATGCATGATTCTGTAATTTCATTATGTACAACATCAAGAAAATCAGACTCTATCTCATTGAACAAGCTTCACAGCTATAGTCCAGGCCCTTGTTATCTCAATACTAGACTACTGCAACAAACTACTCCTGGGACTCCCAGCCAGCTCCATCAAACCCCTTCAGATGATTCAGAATGCATCAGCATGCCTTATTTTAAACCAGCCCAAAAGGACCCCTGTCACACCCCTCTTCATCTCCCTCCACTGACTTCCTGAAGCCATCAGCATAAAATTCAAGGCCTTGATGCTCACGTACAAGACCTTGTCTGGAACAGCAGCACCCCACCCCCCAAATCAACACTCTCCGTGAGGTTTACATTCCCCCACGCAATCTGTGATCAGTTAGCAACCAACGCTTAATAGTACCTTCTCAGCATTGATCAAAGTACCTTTCCAGAACCTTCAGCCTAACCGTCCCTCAGTGGTGGAATGAAATTCCAACTTCAATCAGGACAGCAGAATCTCTCACTATTTTCAAAAAACTTCTAAAGACCGACCTCTTCTGTGAGCACTTAACTAACTCCTAAACTGCCAACCTCCATGTTATTAAAAAATAAATAAATAAATAAAATTACAATGGTTATTACACCTCTACTCTGCATACTTCTTTAGAACTTAATAAAAAAAAATTCTTGTATTGTAGCACTACTTGTATTGTTCTCCGCTTGAAATATTGCTTTGCTTGAATTTCCTAATTTGTAGATTTCCAGTAAATGTAAATGTAATACTCAGGCGATTGTGAACAGGCAGGTTGAGCTGAAGAACCTGTTGCTGATGGTATGCTGGCTGAATCTGTAACACACATATAGTAATGTTTTGACATGGCAGTGCATCTTTAATATACAGTGCCCTCCATTAATATTGGCACCCTTGGTAAATATGAGCAAATAGGTTTATTGTTTAAATACTATTCTGTCATGGATATCGAAGAATTGAAAACAAAACACAGGTTTATCCAAAAATTATTTTGGTGTATAACAATTTGCATTGGCACCCTTTTAGTGAATACTTTGTGCTATCTCCCTTTGCCAAGATAAAAGTCTTCTCCGATAAAGCCTCATGAGGTTGGAGAATACATGGCAAGGGATAATGATAATGAGTCTTTATTGGTCACATATACATCACAGCACTGTGAAATTCTTATTTTACATAGCCCAGTATGTCAGGAAGTTTTGGTCAGAGCACAGGGTCAGCCATGATACAGCACCCCATGGAGCACAGAGGGTTAAGGGCCTTGCTCAAGGGCCCAAAAGTGGCAGCTTGGCAGTGTTGGGACTTGAATTTCCAATCTTCCGATCGAAACCCAGAGCCTTAACCGTCAAGCCACCACTGCCCCTGGAGAAAAGAGTATAGAATCTTTTCAGATCTTTCAAATTTCGAGGTCCATGCTGGTGGACTCTCTTCTTCAGTTCACCCCACAGGTTTTCTATGGGTTTCAAGTCAGGAGACTGGGGTGGCCATGGCAGGACCTTGATTTTGTGGTCGGTAAACCATTTTTGTGTTGATTTTGATGTATGTTTTGGATCATTGTCCTGCTGGAAGATCCAACCACGGCCCATTTTAAGCTTTCTGGCAGAGGCAGTCAGGTTTTTATTTAATATCTTTTGATATTTGATAGACTCCATGATCCATGTCCTCTGGCAGAAAATCAGCTCCAAAACATTAAAAAAAGGTGTACTAAAAAATGTAAAACATCAATGGGAAAATACTTTAAATATAAGTAAATATAAGTTTAAATTTTCTCATAAGAATTCACAGGGGTGCCAATAATTGTTACACACCTATATTTAAAAAAGATTATTTTTAATTAACCTGTGTTATGTTTGCAATTGTTTGATATCCATGATTTTTAACAAAAGATGAAACAGTTAAAATAGTTGTGTTAAAATTAAAATAGCAATGAAAATAAGAAATCTGTTATTTTCTTTGGATACTGTACTGATAATATTAGTGTGTTGACACTGTTAGATGTAGCAATTGAATAGTTAGTCTTAATCATTTTTCTTACTTTGAATATTACTTTATATATTATATTACATATTGCTGAATTTTTACTAGATATTTATATTTGTTTAGGTATTGTTTCTTATAGAATATCCAACTGGATAATATAAGTTAAACAGGACAATTTAAACAAAGTAAATTCCACAAAAATGCCAGACAAAATTATCTGATACATTTATCAGCAGTATGATCTCTAACAAACAGAAATTTATTGATCCCAATTTACTGCCAACATTTTGCCAACAGCCTGGTCTAGACTTTTCCCAAAAGTTTCCAAAAATCCTTACAGGATAATTGTTTCAATGACAGTAGCTCTCTATTCAATGTTAGTATGAGCTGTGTGTTGTTTTTATTAAGAAACTGAGCTCTGATCTGTTTGAGATATGCTTTGGGGCACCCCTCCCTTGAGGGTGGCATAATAGGCCTCACCTTTGTTTACTCACGCAGTATGAGAGTGGCACCACACACTCCAGTGCTACCAGAGGTCAGCTTGTCAGCACTTCACTTTCCCCATAGAAAGAAACTCTTTATTTGGGGACCTTGCTTCTGTTAGCTCCAGGGCTGCTAAATAATCACAGATCCACTGCCCACAGAAGATTTGGTATTTATTTAAGGATGTGAGAGAAGACTACCTCGGATAATTATTATAGTGCTGCACAAACTGCTGTTCTTAAATCTACATGACTAAACAAACTGCTATATGACTAAGCACTACTAAGCATTGTTATTGCACAGTTTCCTTTCTTGCCATTCTTGGCATTCAATTGCCATACTTTTTAAAGCAAAAACCAAAGTCAACCAGACATTTTATACTTGGGGAAATAGATAGTTAAAGAATGCCTTCAATACAATATTGTCTGAATAAAATGAGCTATATATACACAGCACAAATGTAATACATCTTCAATACACACTGTCTACACACAGTAGTCTCCAGTGCACATTACATTTATAAACAGCTCAAGTACGTTACACAGTGACACTGTTATGTAGGTGTTTGTAGTGTGTGCCATTTCCAAGCAAAAGTGGTGACAAATGACATTTTGAAATTTAATTCTCATTTAAAAAATAAAATAAAAAATAAAATGAATAATAATAATAATAATAATAATAATAATAATAATCATAATAATCATAATAAATAAATAAATAAATCTTATTACAATGCCCTTAAGCATAACAGGATATTTTAGCCCATGGTTTGCTGAGCCACAGATTACACAGGATTCCAGAAAGTTCCATATCATGGCAGGTCGAGCATACAGTTTGCCTTTCAGACAGAGCCACCATGTAGCCAGCAGACAGTCAAGAATTTCATATTTTATTGCACCGGGTCAAAAGGTGTTTTATTGCACCAGTAACACAATCCTGTCCAAACATAACGAAAAGTAAACTTGGATTGCCAAGACCCTGAAGGAGGAAAAGGAAAGTATATGGAACATCTAGATGTTACGCATTATGGGTTTTTTTCTTTCAGGATGAAGGAAAGCTTTGGACATTTCAAAATAAACTATGCCAGAAACCTGCTAATTTTTCTTAGATGCCAGGACACATGTCCTTATCTCTGCTTACCTGCTGATGACATTCTCTCTTCATAAATGGCTGTATCAAAATATAGCAGTTGGTGGCATGGTGGTACAGTGGGTAGTGATGCTGCCCAACAGCGTGAGGGTTCCTGACTCGATCCTGAGCTCAGGTTACTGTTTCTGTGCAGTTATGCATATTCTCCCCATGTCTGTGTGGGTTTTCCTGGGGGTCTCCAGGTTCTTCTCACCTCCCAAAAACATGCCTATAGGTGGATTGGCTGGTCTAACTTTTGAATGAGTGTATGAGTTTGTGCATACATGACCTTCTGTTGCTGAAATAGTCTCCAGGTCCACCACAACCTTCACCGGTATAAAGTGGTTACTGAAGATGAATGAATTAATGAAATTTGGCAGTTGCTAAAAATTTATGTGTATACAGTATATATGCTAAATACAGTATCTCTGACTTTCAGAAAATGAATATAGCAATTTGTACATTGATGAATACTTTTCTTAATGGTTAATTATTATAACCATTATCTTGGTTCATAATTATATCCATTTTCTTTTGTTACCCTTTGCACTGCATGAATTTTGGCACTTTGGACCCTTATTATAAAAAGACTTATGATATCACCGAATTTAAAGAAGAGCATTAATGAGAGTTTTGATGCTACGGGCTAGTGGGTACAATCAAGTGCGGTAGATGAAAGAGATATGTACAAGACATCCGTTATAACCCATTTTGGACTCAATGAACATCTATGGGTGCATTTGGGTGTATATAATTGCCCAGCAACCTTCCAAAGGTTGATGCAGGCAACCATGAATGGTGAATCTGTTCATTATATTATTCTTTCAAATAATGGATTGTGGAATGGATTTCAAATACTTAAATGAATGGATTTTAAATACTTAAATGATATTGTAGTATACTCCAAGACTTTCATTGAGCATCTGGAGAGATTAGATATTAAAATGGTTCCATGAGACAGGCCTTTTTCAGCAAAAAGTGGCAAAAAGCTAACTAGTCCAGCAAAAACAGGACTAGTTAGCATCATATTAGAGATGACTGAAGGAGGTGCTGTGCCAAAGATAGAAGCCATACAAACCAAAGAATATGGTGAACAGAAAGCAGCTAAATGCTTGACCTTGCACCATGACACAGTTTACTGTCCTGCTATCATGGTGGTCAGACACTGGTGTCTGAGGTGAAGGTGCTAGCAAGAAACTGGTTCACCTATACAACCATTGTCCACTCCTGATACAGCTAAATCCCTGTCACCTAAGCCATGCAACCAGCCTGAATTAGAAACTACAGAAACTGAGTTTGAGTATGTCTGAGAGGCAATGCCTACATCTGCTCCCCGGCAAAGCAGGAAATATGCAGGGCAGCACTCAAACTTGCATTATGAGCCCAGATCCATCCTAGAGCCATTGAGTCTATCTGCGGTTTCACAAATAGCCAGTGTGGGCACCGTTTTTTTAGGGAAGCTGTTAAGGAGGTCAAGCATTCCCAAGCCATCATCAATGATGTTGCTGCCTAAGCAGGGGGAATGTAGCCAGGTGGTACTTACAGTAAACTCCTATGAAACAGTATTATATCTATTTACCTTATTTTAAACTCTTTGCACTGCATGGATTTTGGCTCTTTTAAAAAAGCTATATCATCACTGAATATAAGTAAAAGTTGTATGTGCACATGGGAAAATGTAAAACTAGAGTTTTATGCAAGCATAGTGAGCTGCACAAAATAGGGATTCAGTTCACAGACAGTGGTCCTGACAGTTTCCTTTAGAATTCGCTGATATACTTCAGAATTAATTGTTCCATCAATGATGGCAAGGCATCCAGGCCGAGATGCAGCAAAACAGGCCCAAACTATGATACTACCACCACCATATTTCACAGATGGGATTAGGTTCTTACTGTATGCTGAAATGCAGTGTTTCCATTTCTCCAAACATAACGCTTCTCATTTACAGCAAAAATGTATATTTTGGTCCCTTTCGGAAACAAAGCATTTTCCCAATAGCCTTTTGGCTGGAACACATGATATTTAGCAAACTGCAAAGGGGCATGTTCTTTTTGGCAAGCAGTTATTTTCTCCTTGCAAACCTGCCATGCACACCATTGTTGTTTAATGTTCTCTTCATGGTAGACTCATGAACATTAGTCAATGTGAGAGCGGCCTTTAGTTGCTTAGAAGTTACCCTGGGTTCCTTTGTGACCTCATACACTATGACACATCTTGCTCTTGGAGTGATCTTTGTTGGGCAACCAGTCCTGGGGAGGGTAACAATGGTCTTGAATTTCCTCCATTTGTACACAGTCTGTCTGACTGTGGATTGGTGGCGTCCATGGTAGGGCATCCTCAAACGGAAGTGATGTGATGTGATGTCGTCATGGAGGAGTGGAAGAGGATTCAAGTGGCAACCTCTGAAGCTCTGTTGAACTCCAAACCCAAGAAGGTTAAGGCAGCGCTGGAAAATAATGGTGGCCCCAAAAAATATTGACACTTTAGGCCCAATTTGGACATTTTCAATTAGGGGTGTACTCACTTTTGGTGCCAGCAGTTTAGACATTAATGGCTGTGTGCTGAGTTATTTTGAGGGGGCAGCAAATTTACACTGTTACTCAAGCTGTACACTCACAATTTTACATTGTAGCAAAGTGTCATTTCTTCAGTGTTGTCACATGAAAAGATATAATCAAATATTTACAAAAATGTGAGGGGTGTACTCACTTTTGAGAGATACTTTTGAGATGATGGCACAGGATGCAGTTTTGCCACAGCTCCAGGGTCCTCGGGTTGACCCTGGGCTAGGTTTACTGTCTGTGTGGAGTTCTCCCCATGTCCGTCTCACATTCAAGATTCTTCAGTCTCCTTCAACCAAAAAAGAAACCCAACATAAACACAAAAATGTTTCTTTCCATTCTTTTCATTGACAATCATGCATGCACAATACATCCAATTGCATTATAGAATACTTAACATCACCAGTTGGCCATAATGATGTGGGAATTTATATATTTGCAGTATATGTCTTTAATATAGGTTGTCTTCTCTACAAAGTAGATCACTCTACCTTATACAGTTCTTTGACAGTACAGCAGGAGATGAGTCATGAATGATTCAGTGTCATGACAGTTGTTTATCTCATAATAATTAGTACTTCATAAAGTTGATGTGTAACCATGATAATTTGATGTGCCCCATAAATACACTCTTTAGGCAGGCAGAACATATTTAAATGAAATGCCATTAGTAGCAGTCTGCAAGTGAATGAAAACAAAGAAACAAAAATCCAATGACAGATAAAAAAATATTAGCCTTTTTGTTGTTAATGCCCACAGTATTATCATTTCCATTTTTTCATGGCTTGTTAGTGACTTGAATACATTATAAGGGAGTTTATTTTGAATTGATGAAATCTTAAAATTGGTCATGGCGCTTCAAGAAAGCAAATCATGTGCATCCACTTAAATTTAACTTAATCTACTTAAATTGAATTGCGCTACAGATTTTATGAAAAGATAAGTTTGAAAATGACTGCCCTAGTTTCTTAATAATCTGCTTATTCAAGTAATGTAAATTGTGGTTTGTGTTACATGCTGTCTGGATGGTCAGCTGAGATCATACAGATGTCAAATTGGCTGTAACTTTTGGTACGCCCGGCTTCTCATGTAATGAATATATGTGCTGTCAATTGTAAAGGAATTATAAAATGTCCACATATTTTAAGTTGGCAAAATTGAAATTCTGGGCCACCAAAAGACTGGGTTAGGTCTTCCACAACAGGAAATAGTTTGGTTCTTTCTCCTAGACCTTTCCGTTAGTAAAACTGAGCTTTGTTTACTTATTTGTGGTTACTGGCTATGTAAGAGTAAGAGTGTATAAGTGCAAGTAAAAGAGGCTTTAGAGGTCTGTTTGTAGCAGGGCATCACACTTGGCTGTAAATCTCAGGTAGATGGAATGCCTTGCAAGCCTTCAGCCTTCAGGTTTTCCCACACAGCTCTCAGTATTTCTACCTGTCATACAGCACCACGCCTCATTTTTCCCCAGTCAGTCCCAATTAATAGGATCATAACATAATATACGATTGAGATATTTATGGAGGTTCTTTTGAACAGTAATTATCTGGATACTTTTAAAGCTCACATAAACCCTCGTAATACTTTTTGGTTGTTGGTTTTTCTTTTTTAAACCAAGATTTTATTTCTGCATATTTTGCTATATGTCATGTACTGTTTTGTTGGTGGTGGTAGTAATGTTGTTTAAATTTTTTTTCTTGCACAACTGCTCTTTTGTGTTCAGTGTGTTAATCAAAAGCAAAAAAGAAAAGAGGTACAGCAGTACAAGATACAGCAGTCACAAGAATTTTATCAAATCAATGGTAAATTGTTTTTGAGAATTGAATGTCATTGAAAATGAGTGACACCAAAGTGGCACGTAAACGGTTTAAAAATTCCAATACAGGACCAATGATTTAATTATTTTTTTTTTTTTTAACACAGTGCTCAGTGTACCTTCTAGCCTGAGTTGCCAGCACTTAGACAATGTGTCTTAGCTGCTCTACAGAGGTAGTACAGAAACAAAGATTTTGCCAAAGTCCAAGAGTCTCCACTGAACTTCTTGCAATGTCTGCATACTCAGCCAAGAGGCCCTATATGAGAAGGTGAGGTCTTGGACATCCTGGAGTCTGAGAGTCTGGCCTAGCTACAGCATGTGTGTGCCAACATCAGTTCAACACTGCGGTTTTAATGGTATGTCTCTGCTAATTAGTGTAAATCCTCAAGACACAGGGTGATTATGTGTCATGACTTCATCAGGCAAGTGTATGTTTTACTTACCATTTTCTTCATATTTTAATCTATTTTACTTATATTATTATTATCCATATACATTTTATTTTTAGCTGAATTTCAAGCATGAATTATCTTATGTAAATAAACAAATATAAATTAAATCAAATACCCCAGACAAAATTGTACACTAGCTTCATTAACTGAGCATAATGTGATTCTGTAAATAGTCTTTAAGACAATGGTGACCTATTTTCACTATAAGTAAGCCTTTACCAATGTAGAATATTTCAGTAGATGTGGAAATAGCAGCAAAGAACAGCTCTGGTTTTATAAACCAGCACGCATGGCTCAGTTCATACAAAGAGCAGATCAATCCGATCACATTCTGACAATGAGGGTCGTGATGTTGGTAATTCACCAGAGGCAGTCCTGCTTCTCATCCACATTTGAGACCTTGACAATTTAGAACATATCGTTAGTCTTTAATATTTCTGCATCTGTTTGGTGAGATACAGTAATCGAGGTAAATTGTTTTACTGAACTTTTCCTACTTAGTTCTTATGAGAAGGGAAATTGGACAAACCAGGGACCCCACAGTCTTAAAGAAATGTATGTTTAAGATCTCTATTTTTAGCAAGGTGCACCACTTGAAATGAAAACATTGACCGGGTCTCCCTCCTTACCCACCACTGCCTCTGCTATAAACACATATTACGTAAATTTAATTTCATTTTTTCATATCTCGTACTCTTTTTATTTTACTCTACATGTAATTTGGCCTATTTATGTACAGGGACAAGCGCAAGAATAATTTTAGCATCCAAAACAGATCTTTTGAGAATTTCCTTCATGTAACCCTCACAAAACCTTATAGCACATAAACAATCATAGAATCATCACATTCACTTTATAGATTAGAAATGTAATACCTGTGAATATATATATAAAGGGTTAGTCTTCAGATTGAGAGATAATTGGTCCATGTAAAAAAAAAAAAAGAAAAAAGAATATTAGGGTGGCCTTCTATTGAGCCTTAGTTTAGGTCCAAAAATGTGACTCTTTAAGAAATATATAATCACGTTTTACTACATCTGTTGTTTCAAATACATATTATTTGCTCTCAGGGACTTGAGTTGACTGCTGGTGTCCAGCCCAGGCATAGTTAATGAACTTGCTGCAGGAACCTGTAGACCCTGGAGATTAATTATGGGTGACATATTTCAGCAGGAGAAGCTAAGTGGTAGCCAGTGCACAATTTACAGAGGTCACCAAACTTCGGAACAGAAACTACCTCTTCTGTTAGTAACCCTAACGCTCAGTAATGCTGTCAACACACAAGGAAGTGAAGGACCCTCCAGGTCACACCAGGGCCAACACCTCTCCCAAGAGAACTTCAACTACTGCCGTAAACTACAGTTTGAGTTTGTGCTAAACTCCTAAATTAAGTTTGCTCTTTCTATTTGTCACCTACTTTGAGTTATTCAAAATGCAATTTATGTCTATGTTCTCTTATCTCATAGTATTTTGTCCACATGTGATAGATGTGTTTAGAAACTTAACCTAGAAATTGCAAGGTACTAATTTATCTTAAGCCATTCCACTGGTTTACACTCATCGAACAGTTTATTAGGAACACTATACTAATACTGGGTAGGGCCTCCCTTTGATCTCAGAACAGCCTTAATTCACCCTGGTATGGATTCCTTTGAGATTCTGGTCTATGTTGACATGATTGAATCACACAATACCTGTAGCTTTCTACAAGATTCAGTGAGTGAAGAACAATGAACTCATTGTTATGTTCATGAATCCAGTTTGAGAATTTTGATTTATGACATGGTGCAGTATCATCCTGGATGTAGCCATTAGAAGATGGGTCAATTGTGGCAATGAAGGGATGCACATAGATGGACTGTTGACACAAGGCAGGTTGGGTCCATGGATTCATGCTGTTGGTGCCAAATTCTGATCTGTCTGACTTATGCAGAAACTGAGATTCATCAGATCAGACTATATTTTTCCTGTCTTCAACTGTCCAGTTTTGGTGAGTGTGTCCACTGCAGCCTCAGCTTTCTGTTCTTGGCTGGTAGAAGTAAAACCCGGCATGGCCTTCTACTGCCTCAAGGCTCGATGTATTGTGCATTCTGAGATGATTTTTTGTTCACCACAATTGTATAATGAGGTTATTCGTGTTACTGCAGCCTTTCTGTAAGCTCAAACTAGCCTGGCCATTCTCTATTGAACTGTCTCATCAATAAGGTGTTTCTATTCGCAGAGCTCCTGCCTACTGGATGTTTTTTTCTTTATTGCACCATTCTTAGTAAACTCTAGAGACTGTTGTGTGTGAAATTCCCAGGAGATCAGCAGTTTTAACAATACTCATTGTTAAATACCCATTTGGCACCAACGTTTATGCCACTGTCAAAATCATTGTGATCATATTTTTTCTCGATTCTGATAGTTGTTGTTAAATTATCTGAAGCTGTTGGTCTGTATCTGCATGATTTTATGACTAGTGCTGCTGTCACATGATTGGGTGATTAGATAATTGCATGAATGAATAGGTGTTCTGGTGTTCCTAAAAAGAGCTCATTAAGTGTATATCTTTGATGTCTATTCATCTTTGATTCATGTATTTTAAATAAACATATTTTACAACAAAACCCTATTTTACAACATATTTTGTAATAAATAATAAAATCAGTATACCATCTTTTTAACCTGTACATGAAAATTAGACCTGTTTGAGAAAACATGGTGACCTGTGAATGCTATCTGTAAAACTAAAGTGTACTTTAGTGTACAGATACTTTACACATGAAACATATATGTTTAATATGTTTGGAATCATAGTTATTACTGTTATTACTCTTTTGTCCAAATTGAGACAGGATATTCAATTTAATCCAGTTCAGACAGATACAATTCATGCAAAGTATCCAGACAATGCCAGTGATCCATGTTAAATTTTTACATTTCAAATTATATTATTATTATTATTATTATTATTATTATTATTATTATTATTATTATTATTATTATCATACAATTATAATACTGGACAGGATGCCAGTATTATTATTATTATCCATCCATCTATCCATCCATTCATCTTCAACCACTTATTCCTTCTTCAGGGTCACGGGGAACCTGGAGCCTATCCCAGGAAGCATCGGGCACAAGGCGGGGTACAACCTGGACAGGGTGCCAGTATTATTATTATTATTGTTGTTGTTGTTGTTGTTGTATTAATTTTTAAAATATTTTTACAGATGTAAAGAATGAGTCTTTTTTGTCTATAACATAACTAACTCAATAAGCCACACATGTCTTGTTTTTCAAAAATATATATAGTGTTACGGCATGGGACTGGAGGTGGATGCAGGTGCAGATCAAAGTCTTTATTAACAAACTCAAAAACACAAACATGGGGACCGCGGTCTATACTGACTATACTCAAACACTGGTTCCCTAGCTACGACTGCTAGCATGCTAAACATACATGCTACCACGTTCAAACATAAACGTAAACTCAGGAGACCTTAGATCAGGGATGCCTACACTTTTTTGACTTGCAAGCTACTTTTAACATGACCAGTCAAAGAGATCTACCTACACTAAAAATGTGAAACATATATTTATTTATATATATATATACTTCAAATTATATATATATATATATATATATATATATATATATATATATATATATATACACACACACACACACAAACACACACACACACACAATATATGTTCATGTACCTTGCATAACTGCATGAACCCTTATAGCACACTACAATTCAGTAAATTACCATTACCTTACTCTGATGACTTGCACTGAATAGAATCAGCCGGGGTTGCACAGTCTGGACAGTAGCTGCTGGTAGCCAGCCTCAAGCAGGACTCCAAATGATGATCAGTCATTGTGGAACGGTATTTGGACTTAATAATCTTCATGTGGGAAAAGGCTGACTCACATACATAAGCAGAGCCAAATAATGCAGTCAAGGAGGTTGCACATTTCCTCATGTTTGGTACTTTTCCCCTGTGACTAAGTTCCAAAACAGTCCATGAGCTCTGGACTTCAGCTGAATGTCAGTCTGTAGTTTCAAAATCTCATCCTCCACTTCAGACGAGTTCAGGTGAAACAAAGTTGCAATTTTCGATGCGAGTGAATCAACCTCAACATTGTCCCTAAATGGGTAGCACATGAATGTGGCGAATGCCTCCAATAAAGCAAAATCTTGAAAGCGTCTGTCAAACTCTGAGCGACAGCTGTCAATCTGCTCCGTGTAGCGTGCAATGTTCAACTGCGCACAAGGCTTCCGCTACATCTCCAGCTCTGACGCGAGGTTTTGGAAGTTCCCAAAATCATGGCGCTGCAGCTTTGAGGACAGAACTTGCATTTTCCGTTTAAAGTCATTAACTGCCTTTAATTTTTGTCTTTTCCTTGCAGCTCCAAATTAAGTTGGTCAGATCGATTAAAAATACTTAAAAAAAAGTCCAGCAACCACTGATCATCATTGAGTTGGGTGTATTCTGCATATTTAACAGCAAAAAGAAACTCCCTTATCTATGGACAGAGCTCTCAAAATCTCTGCAGGAATTTACCCCTACTAAGCCATCTCACTTACAAGAGTGTAGCAGGAGCTGAGTGGTTGCATTCTGCCTTCTCCAGATACGTACGGAACAGCTGACTTTGAAGTAATCTAGCACATATAAAACAGGCAATCTTTGTTGCCACATCCATGATCTCTTTCATGTTTAGCATTTTTGCGCATAAGGCTTATGGTGCATTATGCAGTGGTAGTTAAGGAAAACTGGGAAAGGATCGTCTTCCCTGCACTTGGCAATGAATCCATTTGTGCTGCCAACCATTGACTGATATCAATTTGCACACTAGGAGCTGGGTTTTGTCAATGAAGTCTTTAATAGACTGAAAAATATCTTCTCCCCGCGATTTCGCTCGCTACCCTTTAGCACTGGCGTGCTTGATCGCACACGTGTGGTGAGAGAAAAGACGAGATCTCAAACCGGCTGCCCTGTACATCAACTAACATCTTCTTTTTTTTATGGCGATCTACCCGCATTTCCTTTGCAATCGACTGGTCACCTTAGATTAATACTGCGCGAAGTGCACAGCCACACAAGGGGTTTAAATAACAAACACAATCAAACTAAAGCATCGACACCTGAGGTAAATTAAAGACAAACTAAACTAAATGCTCAAGTAGGAAGCAAGCAAACCAAAACAAAGTCACGTGATCATTCAGAAGCTGTGCCACAGTGCCATCTGCTGGCCGTGGCATAACATATAGACAAAATCAACATTACATGTACAAACAGTGTTACTATCCAGATTCTTAAGCCAGTGTATACTTTTTTCTTAACAATTACATGAGTTCTCTTTTCTTTGTGAAGGACCGGGCTCCCTGGAACGGGTTCACCCCGAGATAGGGGCCCACGCCCTGGAAAGTGCCGCAGTTCTGGCGGTGTCCGGTGAGCTCTCGCTGGCCCTTGAAAATCCGAGGGAGACCTGCAAGATTTCTTGGAAACATGCACATGGCTGAGGTGAAAGGATAGCTCCAACTGGTGCTTCATGGGAACAGCACAGGGTTTTGACATGCTGGTATATAACAACTAAGCAATCCTAATATGTGCTAATATTTTGAGCTGCTAATATTTTGAGCTGCATGCTTCTTCCTTGGTTCTTTCAGCTATTCTATGAAGGTGTATGAATTTGTTAAGCATATCAGGCTGTATTGCCTTCTTACTAACTTCTGTTGTCTTTCTGGATAATTGTAGTTTTTTTTATACCACTGGTGTGAGTAAATGGAACATAGGTTATAGACTTCTGCTCTAAAAATAAGATCCCTACGGTGTCTGTTATTATTAACAAGAAACAAACATTTGTCATTTTAAATATACAAACTGCACCCATTTATGACCATTCACAACACTTTCTCCCAATAATTAGGCTACTGGCAGGCACCACAAATAGAAGGTGTTTAAAGGCTTGAAGAGGTGACCCTGCACAGCCTGCTGATAAACAAGCACTGCACAAAAGAGAAGGTAATATCGGCTGTCTCTAAAGAAATTTACACCCGCTAATTTTCAGGGGCACCTACCATGACAACTTTATAGCTCCATGACAATGTCTGCAGATACAAGGGTCAAACAAGCCACAGAATCTGACAATTCTATATGGAGCTCTGTGACTGTATAGTGAATCTGGTGCAGAGGTGGACTGTGCAGGATATGGTGATTGCATTAAAAACAAGACTCATCATTGCATTTATGTATAGTCATGTATGTTATGTCATAATTTCGCCACAATTATTGGCTTTGTAAAGATGTAAACTGTGATTGAGGTGAGCTCAGCTTTTGGAGAGGAAAGGTCAGCACACACCACTGAAATCACATTGACAGCAGCAGCACTGTGAGCAGTAGCAGAACATTTGGACCAGCACCTCCAAAGTGACAGGGCCTGTGCCACCCCTCCCCCAAGTGACCAAGAGGCACAGTGCACAAAGGTATACTTCATTCGGTGTTCACTTGGCCCTAGAGACCATTTCTGGTTTTGTGTGTTTGGAAATTAGTGTTTAAGGTGGCAACAAGACGCCTCCTCCAACCTCTCTCTCCCCAACCCATTTCAGGCTCCTCCACACTCCTACTCCCTCCTCTCCTTCAAACTGGCCAGGATCTTGTTATTTACACCCTTGACATTTACAGAAAGTTTCCCTGTCTGTCCCTCTATTTCCTACTTGCCTCTTCTCACAGTGAAACCTCTCTTAACCTTAATAGCATCATCCAAGCAGGAGTCTCTCATGTACTTAATTGAAATATGTTAAGAAAATGAGCTGATCCAGTAAAAAAATAAAATAAAATAAAAAAAATAAAAAATAAAAAGATTTGGGCTAAATCAGTGAACCACATTTAGAGTGCACTCTGTTATTTTTTCTTATAAAACATTTACTAATTCTTTCCATCATGGGACCACTACTGAAGTTGCTGGAAAATTATGCTTCCAGTTATATAGCTCACTATATATATCACTATAGCTCACTGTCTGACAAACACTGAGATCAAATCTGAGATGTCTACAATTGCAAGAGTGGCAAATTGTCCTGTCACGATGGCAACTTGTAGCTCTCAGGGATCCAACTCCATTTCATTCATGTTGTTTCCTCAATGAGCAAATTTCTCTATCCTCCTGTAGCCACTTCACTTTCCATTTAGCTTGTAATGAAGCATTCTACACCTCAGTTATGCAACACTAAGACCTCGTCCCTTAAACTCACCAAGGCTAATTTGAGTCTCAGCCCTGACCTGACAGTATTGATTAAGAGCTAGTCTGAGCAAATCAAAGAAAAGTTCATGGGGGGGGGCATGTACAAGCATGTGATCAACTTTTATCCATTGTTTAAGCATCAGATGACCACCTGTCTTGCAATTAATTATTGTATAAACAAAATAAAGAATATGAAGTGAGTGACATGGATTTGTCTGTTTTTTAAAAAACAACAACTGATAATTAGTCACCCAGCATAACTTCTCTGCGTATCAGTAGAGTGTCATTTGCATAGAAGGTAAGATGCTTATATTCTGTTATTCATTGTTACAGGTCTATTAAAGCATTAAGACACTCAAATGTGTGTTACAATGATCATGGGTAAGGGCATGCACAGGCATGATGAAAACAGAAACTAGTTGTTTTATAAAACTGTTCCCTTTTGATCTTATTACTGCAGAGTAAAAACTCCAAAATTAGATTCTTTTTACTGGGGCTGATTTGGCCATAACAAAACAAATTGTCCAAATTTATTTGCTCTGTAGATTTACTCTTTGGCTCAAGAGCTGGATATTTGTTTTTGCTACTTGATTTTTGTAGCGATTGATATACTGTTACATGCATTATTGTTTCTACTGTTCTTAACAAACCAAGCATTTTACTTATGTTGTACTTTGGGTTTTTTTACTTAAAAATTGTTTAATGTTTAAATATACAGTGGGGGAAATAAGTGTTGGAAGAGTCAACATTTTTTTCAATAAATATATTTCCAATGAGACTATTCACATGAAATTTTCACCATAGATCAGTATTAACTGGAACTTTAATACTGATGTCTGGTGAAAATTTCATATGAATCGCCTCATTGGAAATATATTTACTGAAAAAATGTGGATGCGTCCAATACTTATGTCCCCAAATGTATATATAATTTGTGTATGTCGGTTTGTGACTGTGCAGATCAGAATGGCAGACCACTGAACCTCCCAACATAGCTCTCGATGTGCACAAAGGTGCAAGGCAGCAGTAGAGGACAAACATGGTTTCCAATTTTCTTTCTGATGCATCTTTCTCTGAAGATGATAAAGACCCGCAGGCCGGAATTGCTTGGTCTGCCACGACTGAGCCAAACCCAATGGTGTTGAAAGCATTTCTGATGTTTGCCAGAGGCCTTCCTCTACCAACATCCCACAGTGGACTGCCATTGAGTCATCAACTCTTTGAAATGCTTGATTGTCCAGCCAGCTCCAGACAAGCTCAAGCACTAACAGAGTAACAGTATTGGCCAGATAAAGAAAGAAAAACAGACCTTTCTGATTCTTCTTCCTATTAGATACCTGAAAGGTGTGTGGGCAGCTGATTGACTGGACAAACTGGCGCTACTTGCTATCTATCTCTTATCTTATGCGCCTCTCATCTCCTTGTGCTGATTGGGGGATATCATCTAAGCTGAATGGATGTTGTCCTCAGGTATTTATCTTTGTGCACTATGTGTAGGCTGTCTAATGAATGAACAGAGCTGGTTATCTTTGTTTTAGTTTAAATTAGAACACTCAGTCATAGCATTATGTCATAATTGTCTAGTAATTATCTATTATCTAGTAATTACTGTGTGGGGAAAACAATGACCAAATTTTTATCTGGCAACTATTCATTTATATAATAAGGGCTCATTCAAAAAAAAAATTACCCATAGATTTTTGCCTCAAAATGTCCAAATCATGCAGACAACCCACTTACATTATATACACTGTAAAAAATAAAAAAGAAAGAAAAAAGAAAAGTTGAATTAACTTATATTTTCAAGGCTTGCTACACAGTTTTTTTTTAGTTTACTCAACTTTCAACCAAAGTAGTTCACTTAACTCAATTTTTAACCTTGAGATGAGTAAAGTCAAAAAAAGCTGTGTAGCAATTTGCTTTGAAATTTTAAGTTTAAGATCACTTTTCTTTTTTTTACAGTCTACAGTAACATGTTGAATATAAAATCCTTTAACTTTCTGAGTGCCCTCAAATGTCATAATCTCTCATTATTATTATTATTAATATTATTATTATTATGATTATTATGATTATTATTATTATTATTATTATTATTATTATTATTATTATTATTGTTGTTGTTGTTGTTGTTGTTGTTATATTGTGGAATGAAATGCTACTAGGGCCTACTGCCACAAAAGTATGTTCCTAATACAGAAAAATCCTTGTTTGCTATTAATACTTCTAAAGTAAGTTTTAATTATTCACAGTTTTCATCTACACAAATATTTGTGATCACTTATGCTTTAGCACTCTACAATAATGTTTCGATAGGACATGCGCTGTACTCTTCATATATTATATCACCAAGCTGTACCACATGGATTTATATTAAATTGTGAGTTTGACATTTTTAGTGATAATACACAGAAAGGAAGAATGTATACGCTCAACAAACACTCAACAAATATGGGATGCCATCAAAGAAGACCAAAGAATAAAATAGACACAAGATGGTTCTACAGTGATTTTATTTGCCAAATACAATGTGACATGATTAACATCCTGAAATCATTTTTCTAGTATATGCTTCACATAATGTTGATGTGTCACAAAGTTACATTGACCATTGCTAATGGAAATGCAGCCATTGTGTTTTCTGAAGGAAACTTTTTAATAAGCTCTGACAATATGGCCGATATTTAACCAGAATTCTACTGTGGGGATCCAAATAGTTGATAGTCCTGAGCTCAGCTGAAGTGTCTAAATTTTACACTGGCAGAGAAATCCATCTAACTG
Organism: Ameiurus melas; assembly: GCA_012411365.1. Lineage (NCBI taxonomy): Eukaryota > Metazoa > Chordata > Actinopteri > Siluriformes > Ictaluridae > Ameiurus > Ameiurus melas. The sequence continues at coordinate 25,174,476 of CM022753.1, forward strand.
TCTGGATGTTTGTGACAGACATAAACCCAGTGTGGGGAAGCAGGCTTAAGAAACTACAGCCTAGCAATATAACACAAAGAGAGGGTCAGCTGGAGTGAAATTGCCTTTAAAGAGCACCTTGGGTATGATTCCATTTCATTCACGGTCAGGGGAAAATCCTGCAATCCCTAGTAATCAGCTATGCTGTGTGGTTAACCTTGTTTTATAGGAGCCCATGATGACAGGCTGCAGCTACTCTGACAAAGCTCTCATATGGCAAGCTCACTCTGGAGAATGTGAATGAACACTTAAAATTCTAGAATGTAAACTATAATCTGAGTTTTAGACCAGCAGGATCATGATAGTTCTGGTGCTAAGAGTTAAATATCTCTAATGATGTTTTAACAAGAGCAAATATTTATGTGAATAGTAACTGATTCCATGCCTGGGATGCATAGGAATTCGGTCGCTGTGTACAAGACCCCTATATACTAGTGCTGTTGCCAAATGCAATCTATTGGCACTAACTCAAAATTCTTAACAGGGACCATGACTGATGAGTTTATAAGCAGAAGAAATTTGAGAGGTATAAATATGTATACCTCTGTAAACCCCCCAGCACAAATTTCTTCAAAACATTTTAGGTCACATGGACATGTGCTTTAGCAAGCTAACCACAGTGGTACAGAGAAACAGACACATCTTGGAGTGCAGACAATACATGAAACACACAACCAAATTAGACATCAGAGTAAGCTGGACCAGGAACTCTCCCTGGTGACCTGCCTCCCAGGCATAGTAGAAGGGTCAATTCCATAAATAGGACCCCTGCTGCTCTATCTAAACCTCCAGGAAACATTGAGGAAGCTCCAAGCCGTTACGGATCTTCTAATGGTTGATCTTTTTAACAAAAAAATTCTCCCACAGATTCGTATGTGTCTAGGGCGGGATTAACTGCCTGATGACTGTTATATGAATCCTTCAGACAATCAATACCCGCATGTGGCATGGGTCAGAGCATAAGAAGCTTGATGTTACGAAGCATGTAGACACCAATCAGATAGGTAGAGCATGGATCTGGGCCCAAATGTGAGTGTACATGAGAAAACTAGGCCTTTAGGAACCTGACACAACATCTTTCTCAGGAAAGGAGCCTGAGACCCACACTCAACATGGTGCTGGAGCTGACTGGACTCTTGTTTTATTAAGGTGCATGTTTAATTCATGGAGCCTAACCATAAGAGAACATATGTGTCAAAATGTTCCCATCATCATCACCCTGTTCCAGAGATCCACTTGAGACCACCACTCGAGAAGACAGAGGAAATTCACAGTGACGCTAATGAGCCAGCAGGAAAATGGGGTTGGTTTGTGTGGAAGTCCCTCACCACACTTAGTACTATGATTTTAAAAAATTGAAATTCTGAGAATAGGTCATCACAGGTCCATTCAATACAGACCAAGTTCAAGCCCAGTGAAAGGAAATCCCTTAGTATGTTTGAGATCCCTGACTTTTTTTAAGGAACACATTTTTGTTATTTGTTTAGCTCCATTCCAGATTTGCAGCTCCTTATGTTAAACCTGTTCACACCCTCTAGTTTTATCTTTGCACTTAAGTTTAGTGACAGTGCTGATGGCATGCATACTTATTTGGGGGGGGGGAGTTGTATTGGTGCTTGCTGAAGTACATCAATGTTGCATTTTATCCTGGTCTAGAGAGGTAGAGGATTTCAATGTGGCACTCATGGGACATGCTACCACAGCAGGGTGTCACCTCTGACCTCCCAAGGCAAGCAGGAAGCAGGGGAAGTTTCGGAAAGATTTGGAGCCTTAGGGGCCTGCCTCCTAGACAAGGGACTTGCCATGCAGGACCTGTGTGTGGTTCTGATATCCGTTTGTTGCTCTACAGGAAGCAGAGGTGCACAGAAGGGGGAATCATCTGTTGATCATCCACAATGCTGAAATGCTCAGGCCTCCATCCTGCCCCTTAGAGAACACATTGCTGCAAAACATTGCTACAAGAATTCAGAAAGGATGTTATTCATTAGACAAAATCCCAGATAAAGAATGTCACAAGTATGTACTCATTGAAGAATATTACTCACTAAGTAGTGCATAGAAATTCTGAGGATTCTATGAATATAAATGTAAATTGGAGTGTACATGCTTAGGTAGCCATTTAGATCAGGTGAGACAATACCAGTAGAAATGAGGATTTCAGTTATGCCATTCTGTCAACAACTAGATTTTTTTTGTTTGTTTTACTAATTATGAAAATACTTATATAATCTTTAAGCCACAATATGTGTAGAAATTCAGCAGTCACATTACAATGATTCATTATTATGTCTATGGTTAAAAAAAACTCATATTCACCAGTAGTGACTTGCCTTAATTGAGAATATTGCTTGCTGATCTGCACCAAGACTGTATGAATAACAGAGGTCAAAAGTGACCATATCTCTACAGTGACAAACACCACCAGATGGCTTGTATTACATGTTTTGCAAAATAAGAAACAGACGTCAAAATTCATCAAAGGAGTTTTGTCATGCAGTAATACAACTGTGCAACACTGAATTATTTTTGAATGCATGTGACGGCACAGCTAATTCAATCAAGACTTAGCACCTATGACAGAGCAATCAATGATTATCAGTTCATGCTGTTTTGAGTGTTTGGAGAAGACCTATCTTATTGTAGTCAGGTGAATAGCTATATGGCAGGAAGGAGCAAAAGGGTACAGACTGCATGGCGCTCCCAAGCTTGGACAGAGCTAGACCATAGAGGTTCTTCCACTTGAAACCTAGCAAGCACAGAGAATTCATCCATGTTCTTCAGCAGACGCCCTACAGTGCCTGGCCTCCACAAATCTTGTAAAAACACTTTTTTGCCCCCTCAGCTCCAGACAGAGCCATGGTGCTGTAACCAGCTTTGACACTGACAAATGACTCTGTTCACAAAATATGAATTTTACTTCTGCAAATTATGATTCAAGATCCATTTATTTGTGTAAAGAATTTACACAAATGGATTTCTCTAAGAGGAATAGTGGTTTTCTAGTCAATGGTAGTTTGTTTGCTTTCAAGTGGAAACAGTCTTATTATATAATATATCAAATTGTTAATGTGCCTAAAAGCTAATAGGGACTAATTAGCATGATATAATGTAACAGTCACACTATTGACACACAATAGGAGTGTAAGGTAATGCCATCTCTATCTGTTTACTCCTCCAAATATTTATATCTGTATCTGTATCTATATTAAGAGTTAAACACTATGATCCCTACTACTGTCTCCAGAAAACACTGAAAACACATCAGGGCTAGAATAAAGATGTATGTGGGAGTACATTTTAAATTCCATTCATCACTTCTTATTTTTCACTTTTACCTGCCCACAATATTTTCCAATTAATTTTATTAATTATATTTTCCAAACTATTAGTCTAATTAAAACCACCACAACCCTTACAATCTCATTTGTAAGTTGCTTTGGATAAAAGCATCTGCTAAATAAATAAAATGTAGACGTAAATGTAAATTAATAAATGTAAAACTGACCAGGCACATGGCCTTTGTTTGCCCTGCCAACTTCATAGTTAACTGCTCACATGTGCAACTTGTTTTGTTGTTGTTTCATTCCTCTAGTCTGGCAAGAAAATAGTGCCGCTCCTACTTATATCTGTATTTGTATGCGTTCTGAACACATTGTATTTGTTTTGAACACTGGTCATTCTGAATAATGCATTCATATTCAATGACATCCCTGATACAAGAAGTTTTGCGTGATACAGTGTGTGATACACAGAACTGAATCAGTACTACTGATGTTAGCACCAGCTTACAGTGCCACATTCAGACAAATGTTTTTCAAGCAAAACAGCCTACTGGACTTGAACTGAAGTGATCTGGCAAACAGCACCGACCTGTTCCTATGAATGGGTTACATAGAAAATGTGATGAAAACATGGAGGTATCCAAGAAATCTTCACCTGAAGGAAGCTAATGGACACCCATTTCCTGACTTTCCAGCATGGCATTGAGGTGTTCTATATCACCACCACCATGCCATGTCAGATCCCTCCCTCTACTGCTTTCACGCTTTGGTTCCCAGCCAAAGTAAACGGATCATAGGTGACCTGCATGCCTGTTTCTATGGCAACTCTATGAGGGGGCACAGTACTGGAGCAGCAGTAAGGAACAAAGGGCATGATTCAGAGCAAGCCCAAGAGCTTTGGATGCAGGTAGATACTTTCTGCTGAATTTGATATCCCAAGTTAAAATTCTGCTGCAGGACACATCACACTCCGTTAAGGCCCAGGATATTAACATGTTCTGTCACTCAAGGGAAGCCTGCAGAAACAAAAATACTGTTTTTAAGGTTGGATCAGTTATTAATAGGGACATACAGTAGGTTGTAAGTACTTCAGTGCATTATTGAGAGCCTGGCACCCTTTAGCCAACGATATATGCACAGAGCACTCAAGACTCACTTTATAAGTTGAAGGAAATTTGAATAATAACATGTTATTGATGTATATTCTTTTAATTAATGTTGTTAATGTTGTGTAATGTAAACAAATCTGTCCAACTTTTTGTGTTGTTGAATGCCAAAACATATTCCAATAAATATAGATAGTAAAATTGTGGGGGAGGAAAAAAAGTATATTTCATTGAATGTGTATTTCTTTGACTCCTCATTGTGAAGTTGCCGAGTCAGGTACTTTTTTCAACTGAAAAATAAGCACATTTGAAATCATTTAACCACTGAACCATGACTGGATAGCCTTTCCCTCCGGTTAAGACTCTGGCTGCGAGCACTAACTGGAAAAGGGCTGGAAAAGTGGGAGCAACCTGATCTATAACTTACCCCATTTGTGCCAAATAAAACCTGAATAAATCAAACCAATATTTCAGTCTGGCCCCTGCTGCAAATAAATCACCAGATTTCCAAAATGAAAACAAAGCCAAGAAACCTTGCCCTGGGACCGGAGGCCGTGTGCTACATCTGATTAAAAAGGATTAAACTGCAGGTTTTCATTCTGGGTTGTGTTCTTTAGGGGCAAGAGCAAAGTTCCATTCCCCTCCATTCAGTTGTTTACCATTCAGTCACCCTCCATGAAATTCACATCATCCCCACTATGCGTCATTAAATTATTTTATGCAAAATAAAATTTAAATGTTATTATTTTTCCATGTTACATTTTTGGTCGTTCTCTTCTCAAAAACCAATTCTCCAAAAAGGAGCATTCTACATTAACAAGGCAGTGGCAATGTTTTAAAATTGATTAAACAATAAAATTCTAGAAAATTGTTTTTATCCTTTGATCAGAAATTAGCATTAAAATATTGCACTACGCAATATTTTAGACCAGCATTCCTATAAAACAGAGTCAACAGACTCAGTATTTATAAATGTCTCTTCTTCATTCCATACCAAAGCCACAAAGGCATTTTAATCATGTTTACTGACTGTGGATAGGATGCATCTCTTTTTTTCACTTCAGCCCCTTTCCTTGTAACATACACACCAGTGTTTATGAAGCTAAGTTTGTTTTCAAAAATAAATCAAAGAAAATGCTATAATATATTTAATGCCGCATTGCTTGAGAACATTTTTATTTTGGTGCAACCTCACCTGCGGTAATACCGATATGCTGAGCTTTTTTAAGTCTTTAAAAAGTATAAGACCACAGGATTGAGAGATGAAACTAGATGGAATCGTAGGATGCGTCAAGCCCTATACTAACTGGTCCATGAGTTTTATTGGTCTAATGGGGGTGGTCCAGGGCTTGGCAGTGATTGAATTGAGGGCGCTTTGCATGCCAGTGGGAGCACACATGGCTATACATATTCATCAGGTGGGTGCGGGCCCACACGAGTGCAATGTTGACTCAGTTACACTATTAATAAACTGCTTCATTGTGGTCAGTGTGGACACACACATAGACATGCTTGCTCCCATGAGATGGCTGGACCTACCTCGGTGGAATCCTAAATATATGACAAAGATCATTAGCATAAAAAATTTGTCATTAGTTTTCCAGTAATGGCACACTTTTTTGCCTGCTAACACCACAGATTCCAGCTTATTATTTGGCAAGTCAATTTATAGCATACTAATTAGTAGCTTAGTAGAAAGTGAAAGGTGCATAGTTATGAGAGTGAAGAATGTACTAATATCTGGATTTCTGAAAAGCTGCTTTGTGACAATGTCTATTGTTAAAAACACTATATAAATAACATTTAATTGAAATGTTTTAGGCTGGTTTTGGACCATATTCTGCATTTATTTGCCATGTTGATTGTGCATATTTTATTGAATTAACGCAACATGTGCACATGGTTCAGTACCAACATAAATACTGCAATATAGTATGATGTGACGCAATGTCTGCAACAGCCTGAGCAATTTAGTTGTGTCTCAAATCACATACGTATGTACTAATCTAGAAAAACATACCTTTAAAAATAAAAAGCCTAACAAAAATCAAGAGTAAGGTCAGAATATTTTTATTTGAGACAGAGTTTATGACAATAATCACAATGACAGTGTACAGTGAAACTAACAGACTGTGACATCGCTAAACATTTTACTGGTTGGCAAGGAAACCTGACAGACAGGGATGTTTTGGTTCTAAAGTGCCATCTAGTGATGGCAAAAAGACATATGTTATAAATCAATGTTCATTAGACTTCAGTAGACTTCTATGCTGTTAAGAAAATAATTTTAAATAGACTTTATCACAATGTGATCATACATTACAAAGCATTAATGTTCAGCCACCTTAAAATGAAAAGAGAGAATTGTATTAACACCATTTACAAATAGACATAAATAAAAACAATTCAACATGATTTGGAGGAAATCAAACAACGGATCAGAAACATTGCAGCCAAATAGTCAATTCTCATTGCTAAATAAGGCTAAAGCCCATGATTAGCAGCTGACCACTTAGAAAGCGTGTAAAGCAATAAAGGATTGAGAAAACACAGTATTGCTAATATTTTTTTAACAGGGATGTGTAGTCTTTATACATTCATTGTATAACAATATATATAAAATACATCATATTTATATAACATACAGTATTCTCCACTAACATTGGCAACCTTGGTAAATGTGAGCAAAGAAGGCTTTGAAAAAATGTCTTTGTTGTTTAACCTTTTGATCTACTGTTAAAACAATTCACAAAAATACTCTGCTCTCGTGGATATCAAACACTAGCAAACACAACACAGGTTTATCAAAAAAAATATCTTTGTTAAATATAGGTGTGCAACAATTATTTGCACCCCTATGAATTCATATAAGAAAAACATTTTAAGGTAATTTGAGGAAACACATAGGGAAAAAACAATTAGTTGTTCCTAACAATGGGTAAGACTAAGTAAAATAGCTGTGATGTGGGGGGGGAAGGTTATTGAGCATCACAAAATGGGAAGTGGCTATAAGAAAATAGCAAAAGCTATAGAAAATGCCAATTTCCATCATCAGGGCAATAATTTAGAAGTTCCAATTAACTGCAAATGTTATGAATTAACCTGTAATTGGACATCTATGTCTATATTGTTTCAATGCACTGTGAAGAGGATGGTTTGAATGGCCATCCTTGCAGAATTGCAGAATTTAGTTGCATTTAGGGGTCAGAAAGTCTCCAAAACTACAATCTGAAGTCACCTATATCACCACAAGTTGTTTGGAACGGTTTCTAGTAAAAAACCTCTACTCTCATCCAAAAACAAACTCAAGCATCTTCACTTTGTTAGGATACATGGCATCATGGACATAATGAACTGAAATATCAACAGACATTAAATGAAAACTGATTGCCTCTGCCAGAAAGATTAAAATGGGCCACAGTTCTTCCACAGGACAATGATCCAGAACATACATCAAAATCAACACAAAAATGGTTTACTGACCACAAAATCAAGGTCCTGCCATGGTCATCCCAGTCCCCTGACTTGAAAGCCATAGAAAATCTGTGGGGTGAACTGAAGAGGAGAGTCCACCAGCATGGACCTAAAAATTTGAAGGACCTGGAGAGATTCTGTATGGAGGAATGGTCTCAGATCCCTTGTGATGTATTCTCCAACCTCATCAGGTATTATAGGAGGAGACTCAGAGCTGTTATCTTGGCAAAGGGAGGTAGCACAAAGTATCAACTAAAAGTTTTTTGTCACGTGCAATTATTAAGAGCAATTATTACTTGTCAGATATTCCTGCTGCTACTTTAATGTTGCCGTATGTCTCTAGGCAGCCTCCCTGGTATGTTTTTGTCTTTGGAGGGACATCCTGTTCTTGTTAACGTCACTTTGGTGCCCCATTTAATCCACTTGACTGCAAAATATTTTTTTTTCATGATTATCCATAGTTTTAATAGCTGTTCACTATTTGTTTATGAAGATAATAGGACTGCTTCTTGTGCCATTTATTAAAAAATATTTTGCAAAGCTTCCTGTCCCTAAATATTTGACCTGCATTGTAAAGTAGCAGATATTTTAGTCTTTAATGCTGAGCTTGTACTGCAGCCAGGCTTGAGCTCTGTAAAGAATCCCAGCATGTGTTACAAACTGTTGTAATTGGTCACTGGCCTTGGTTGTGATACCATAATTGCACTCATTTTGGTAATAGCAGTGAATAGCTGAGGCACAGTTTGTAAAAGCACAGGAAATGTTTAACCTGGGTGCAGTTGTCACTTTTTGTTTTTGCCTATGTGCTTGAAACCAGTTCTGTTTTTTTTTTTTTTTTTAAAAAGAAGGCTGCCACCGTGCTCCCTGTCATATCGGACTTTGCCCACTATGGTTTAATGATGTACAGTATGTGCACAGCTTCATGTTATTGTTGTGTTTTTAATCGAACAAAAACTTTAATGCATTCAATGCATGATACAAAAAATCTAGGCCATAAACTTTTCCAAGTGAATAATTTGTGCTATTTTTTTTGTAATGAATTGAGTAGTGAGTGAAACAGTAATTTAACTTATTTCATGGTATTAATGAACAACTTTTATAGGAGGGCAGTACAGCAGCATAATAGGCAGTGTTACCACCTCATAGTTCCAGGGTCCCCAGTTCAATACTGAGATTGGTTTAGTATTTGTGTATTTGTATTTTGTTTCTGTACATGTTCTCCCTATGTCCATATTTGTTACCTTTGATTTCTTTGGGTTCACTTTCCTTCCTTCCATCGCCCAAAAAGCTGCTAGTAAGTGGATTGGCCAATCTAAATTGAGTGTGCAACTGATTGTTCACATGTATGTGCATGGTGCCCTGTGATGGACTGGCGTCCTATCCAGGGTGCATTCTCACCTCACGCCCAGTGTTCCCTGGATAGGGCTGGGCCCACCATTCAGTAAATGCGTGACTATGCATTATATAAACTGATGAATAAAAGTTTCTCCATTTTTTTTATTCTCTGATATTGAATATCGCTTACATATACAGTCATGTGAAAAAATAAGTAAACCCCAATGCCTTTTTTGACATATTTGGACAAGGAAAAATTAGATCATCTTTGAGATAGTGTCTATTAAGTCTATTAATGAAGGTGATAAACTTGAACAAAACCACAAGGGAAATTAAATTTTTAATCATTTATTCAACAGAAATATCAATAGATATTTTTCTGTGGCAAAATTCACAAACCTTTACAGACCACATCTCAGCAACTGCAAGGTCCTATAGTTTCATCCTGTACAACATCAAGAAAATCATACCATACCTCACTAAACAGGCTACACAGATACTAGTCCAGGCTCTTGTTATCTCTAAACTGGACTACTGCAACTCACTGCTTTCAGGCCTGCCAGCCAGCTCCATCAAACCCAATTAGATGATTCAGAATGCTGCAGCATGCCTCGTCTTCAACCAGCCCAAGACAACCCTTGTCACACTCCTCTTCATCTCCCTCCATTGTCTTCCTGTAGCTGCCCGCATCAAGTTCAAGGTCTTCATGCTCACCTACAAGACCTTGTCAGGAACAGCAACCTCCTCCTCAACTCTCAAAAAACAGCTAAAGACCCACCTCTTCTGTGAACACCTAACCAACTCATTAAAAAAACAAAACAAAACAAAAAAAAAACCCACAACGCACTTACACCTCAACTCTGTGCACTTTGCTTCCTCTGGAACTCAATTAATGGATCTTGTATAGTAGCACTACTTGTATTGTTCTCTGCTTGATATATCGCTTTGCTTATTTGTAAGTCACTTTGGATAAAAGCGTCTGCCAAGTGAATAAATGTAAATGTAAATGAAAAAGAAAGTACCCCCTTGGCCTCAGAAGTCAGTATTGCCTTCTTTTTTTTGCCTAACATTATCTTCAAACACTCTTTATGATGCAGAATTCATAGTTGAATCAATGAATGCATGCTGTCCAGTCCCAAGCCATAACATTCCCACCAGTGTGCTTCACAGTTAGTGTGCGGTGCTTCTCATGAAAAGCTGTCTTTGGTCAGCACCAAATATGTCTCCTGTTACTGTGGCCTAACAACTCTATATGCTCATAGCAAACTATAGTCTTGCAAAGTCTTCTTCCTGGCATGCCACCCTTGCTGGTCAAATTTGTGTAATCTCTTTCTGATTGTAGAAGCATGCACTTTGACACCAACAGTTGCAAGACTTACTAGCAGATTCTGTGATTAAATGTTGGAGCTCTTGAAGACTTCTTTTTGAACGAGACAGATTTCTCTTGGGCTGTATTTGCTGGGACAACCAGTCTCAGACATATTAGCAGTCGTTTGAAAACTGCGCCATTTGTAGATGATTTTCCTTACAGTGGACTGATGTATTTCAAATCATATGGAGATGACGCAAAACGCATGGGCATCTACAACCATTTTTACTGAAGGCGTTACAGAACTTTTAGATCTTGGCACGATTACACCACACACTTTAATAGCAAAAGAAACGTCCAGGTTAGGCATGTAACCCTGTGCCCTGGGAAGGGAACGAGACTTTAGTTTAGCTGAACGCTGCGGGGGAGCACCGGGATATGAAGCTTGTGTAAAATCATGCCTAATTTATAGGCCTTCCGTGATCAGGTGACATGGCAATTAAGCACGTAGAGTGATATATAAACAACACCTGTGAACTGCGCCATCAGCCTCTATTATCTGAAGTGATGATGCAATTCACAAGCATGCACCAGTATGATGAAGCTACGCAACGTCTTGTTCCCTTCTCAGGGAACAGGGTTACATGCATAATCCAAACATTCCCTTCCAAAGGGAACTTCACGTTGCGTTAGCTGAACACTGCAGGAACGAGAATATCCACTCCATCATACCGAGGGTATGATGAATGCAAGACACTCGAGCCTGGGCCGGAATGTACAGTGAGGGAAAAAAAGTATTTGATCCCATGCTGATTTTGCTCACTGACAAAGAAATGATCAGTCTATAATTTTAATGGTAGGTTTATTTGAACAGTGAGAGACAGAATAACAACAAAAAAATCCAGAAAAATGAATGTCAAAAATTTTATGAATTGATTTGCATTTTAATGAGGGAAATATGTATTTGACCCCTCTGCAAAACATGACTTGGTGGCAAAACCCTTGTTGGCAATTACAGAGGTCAGATGTTTCTTGTAGTTGGCCACCAGGTTTGCACACATCTCAGGAGGGATTTTGTCCCACTCCTCTTTGCAGATCTTCTCCAAGTCATTAAGATTTTGAGGCTGATGTTTGGCAACTCGAACCTTCAGCTCCCTCCACAGATTTTCTATGGGATTAAGGTCTGGAGACTGGCTAGGCCACTCCAGGACTTTAATGTGCTTCTTCTTCAGCCACTCATTTGTTGCCTTGGCCGTGTGTTTTGGGTCATTGTCATGCTGGAATATCCATCCATGACCAATTTTCAATGCCCTGGCTGAGGGAAGGAGGTTCTCACCAAAGATTCGACGGTACATGGCCCCGTCCATCGTCCCTTTGATGCGGTGAAATTGTCCTGTCCCCTTAGCAGAAAAACACCCCCAAAGCATAATGTTTCCACCTCCATGTTTGACGGTGGGGATGGTGTTCTTGGGGTCATCGGCAGGATTCCTCCTCCTCCAAACACGGCGAGTAGAGTTGGTGCCAAAGAGCTCCATTGGCAAACATCAGACGGCCATGTATATGTGCTTTCTTGAGCATGGGGCCCTTGCGGGCGCTGCAGGATTTCAGTCCTTCACGGCATAGTTTGTTACCAATTGTTTTCTTGGTGACTATGGTCCCAGCTGCCTTGAGATCATTAACAAGATCCTTGCATGTAGTTCTGGGCTGATTCCTCACTGTTCTCATGATCATTGCAACTCCATGAAGTGAGATCTTGCATGGAGCCCCAGGGCGAGGGAGATTAACAGTTCTTTTATATTTCTTCCATTTGCGAATAATCGCACCAACTGTTGTCACTTTCTCACCAAGGTGCTTGGCAATGGTCTTGTAGCCCATTCCAGACTTGTATAGGTCTACAATCTTGTCCCTGACATCCTTGGAGAGCTCTTTGGTCTGGCCATGGTGGAGAGTTTGGAATCTGATTTATTGATTGCTTCTGTGGACAGGTGTCTTTTATACAGGTAATAAGCTGAGATTAGGAGCACTCCCATTAAGAGTGTGCTCCTAATCTCAGCTCGTTACCTGTATAAAAGACACCTGGGAGGCAGAAATCTTTCTGATTGAGAGGGAGTCAAATACGTATTTCCCTCATTAAAATGCAAATCAATTTACATTTTTGACATGCGTTTTTCAGGATTTTCTTGTTGTTATTCTGTCTCTCACTGATCAAATAAAACTACTATTAAGATTATAGACTGATCATTTCTTTGTCAGTGGGCAAACGTACAAAATCAGCAGGGGATTAAATACTTTTTTCCCTCACTGTATATCTAGGCTGTAAAATCGAATGAATGAATGCAGCATAGACCACCCCACCACAGCACACACATTCTGTAAGGATTCCCCTTTGGACAAAGCCTTCAAGGCTTTCGAAATGAGCCCTTATGCCCAGAGGTGTAGCGAGACCGCACGCCTTATAAGTGACAGAGATAGCTTTCACTATACAATTAGAGATGTGCTGTTTCAAAACACTGTCAACTCTGCTGTCGCCACCAAAGCTGACCAGCAGCTACTCTGACTTATGCCACTGCCCGGAGCAGTGGACATAATTACAGAGAGCCCTTACTGGACAAAGTCAGTGCAATTTCACCTGCTCCAGTACGAAGAACAGAGGAGGGCAGAAAGCATGCAACACCACAGGCTGGGCAGCAGATGTAGGCACTTTAGGAACATAATCCGGCCTAGGATACAGGGAGACCTTGGCTAATCCAGGGGTAAAGGAAGGAAGGGGCAACAAAGAGAGCTTGTAGATCTCCTACTCACTTGAGAGCTGTCAGGGCTAGCAGAAGAGCTTCCTTTAGAGTCAGAAGCTTTTCAGAGGCTGACACTGTGGGCTCAAATCTCGCTAGAACTTGTGGGAGCAGAGCAATGAGCAGTGGGGGGAAAGCATATAGATGTGACCTCAGTCACATGTGCACCATGGAATCCAGTCCTAATGGTGCGGGAGGGCGAACCACAGTGGGCAGTGTGTTTTCTCCTCAGAAGTGAACAGATCCACTCCCACTTGGCCAAACTTCCGCCATATGTACTCCATTACTTGTGGATGGATCCACAAATCCCTGGGCCTAGGGGATCTACCAATCCCTGGGCCTGCCTCAACAGGAAGTCTGGACCCACATTCCAGTTGCCCAGAATGTACATTCCACTCACTGACAAAACTTTCCCTCTGCCAGTAGAAGAATTAGTTGCACCTGCCTGAACAGGGGGCATGAACATAATCCTCCCTGGTGGTTGATATATGTGTTGTCTGTAAACACATAGTGACTTCTCACTACTCAAGAATTTCAGTGCTAGAAATATGGTCTGCATTTCAAGGCAATTTGTATGCCAATCCAGATGATGGCCGCTCCAGAGACCTTGAGCTGGACAGATGTCTAAGACTGCGCCCCGGCCCATGTCTGGCATTACTATCTTGCGATAAGGAGACACCCCTGGAGTGTGACCCAAGGATAGAAACCAAGGACACTTCCATATTCTCAGAGCATGTAGGCATCGCCACGTGACACTGATTACTCTCAAAGGTTTCATCCTCGGAAGAAACCCCCAACTTTTCAGCCACCACTGAAACAGTTTCCTGTGTAATAGGCACAATGGTATGAGGTTGGCTGCTGCTGTCATGAGGGGATGCCAAGATCCAGCTTTATCTTGCTCAATGTTGATAGGATTGACCCTACGCATGTTGGGGAGAGAAATGCCTTCATCCTTATAACCCCTAGCAAAGTTGTCCACTGCACTGGAGAAAGCATACTTTTCTGAGGTTCAACCTGAGCCCCAAGCTCTTCATGTGGGCGAGAACATCTCAGTGTTGAACCGCCAGTTCCCGGGATCATGCTAGAATTAACCAGTCGTCCAGGTAGTGTGGTACATGGATGCCCTAGAGTCACAATGGAGCCAGACTGACAACGATGTACTTTGTGAAGGTGTGAGGGGATAAAGCTAGCCCAAAGGGAAGAACCCAATCTTGGTATGCGTTGTTTCCAATGCAAACCCCAGGAATTTCCTTACTGGGCTATATTTCTAAATGGAAATTTGCACCTTTTAGATCTATCATCACAAACTAGTCCTCAAACTGAATCTGTGGAACAATAAGTTTGAAAGTCAGCATCTTGAAACTGCATGTCTGAAGAGTACAGTTCAGATGACAAAGATCTAAAACTGGCTGTGTACTCCTCTATTTTTTGCAAACCAGGAAATAACGCCTGTAAAAACCTCCCTCCCTCATGGATTGGGGTACATATTCTATGGCCCCTTTGTCCAAGAGGGATCTTATTTCCTGCGTTAACGTCGGGCTCTAGTCTGTGCTGACTACTGTGGTGAGCACACCTCTGAACCAGTGGGGTTGAGCTCTGAACTGGACCCTGTAACCCTTTTCTATGGTAGACAAAACCCATGGAGACACATTTGGCAGTAGCTTCCACACTGCCAGATGGTCTTTTAGTGATGTTAACACGTTTAATTAAACTCACCCATGAACTTCAATAGACAAAAATAAAACGTTTCACAAGTTTCGTGAACATACCTGAAAGTAGGCACGGGATTTGTCTTGGGCTTTTTTCTTTTTTTTTCTCAGTGTCAGACTGCTGATGATTTTTCCAGGGCATAGTTGTCCATCAATTATGATGATCATTTGCAGTCAACCGCAAACATGAGGTGGGGGAAGGGCAGAGTCCACAAAATCTAGACGAAGTAATGTAACGACAATATCTTCAATAAAAATCCGAATTCTGTAGAGCTAGAAGGCTGAAATGAAGTCCTTCTGGATACCCTTATATGTAATTGTTGTGAGTGAATGATCCATGGTCAATCCTCAAACTGAGCTGTTGTATGGATGTTAGAACTATCAATAATCATTGTGGACTTGATCTCAAATCGTTTATTCTCTAATTGAGTCACGGTTAGTGAAGAAACTTGATAATAATCTTCGTGAAATATTTCTCCGTGTTGCATCAAGACATCCTTGATAAACTTCTAAAAAGGTGTGTTTAAGTGTTAATTTGATTGAGTTTGCTGTTCTGACTTTGAAATGCAGATTCATAGATTTAGGGAATTAGTAACTAAAGGCTCAAATACATTTTCACACAGGCCCAGTTTGTATTGGAAAACTTTTTTGCTTCAACAAATAACATTATCATTTAAAAATGGTATTTTGTGTTTACTCAGGTTGCCTTTGCTTTATCTTAGGTTTTGTTTTCATTTCTGAAACAATTTCAGATAAGATATACAGAAAACCAGAAAAAATCATATACTTTTTCACAGCACTATAAATATAAAGTCCTTAAACAAGCAGCACATACTAGAGTAGCTAGCTTTATAACTCCTCTTGTGGATTTTTTATGTGGTTATGTGCTCAAATGTTTCTGTTGTGTTGTGATTACCGCTGGGAACTGTAGGTTTTCTACAAATTTAAATGTTCATGGTGTAGGCTTATCAGTCTGATCTACTTCTACAGCAACCTGAACATATCGTGTCTAAATTGGAATTATGTGGGAACTTGTAAAAGCACATTGTGGGACTGCCATTGCTTCTTTATAATGAGGTCCAAATAGAAGTGTGATCCCTATACACTCACCAACACTTTTTAGGAACAACATACCTGTACATCTACTCACTCTTGTTATAATCTGTTAGATTTGTATGTATCTCAGGAATCTCAGATTACGTATTTCAGATCTTTCGTCATGCCGTGTGTTTTTTCTTTAATTACTTCTATTAACTTTACTCTTAGTTCTGTGCTGCTATGAGCTAGAAAGTGTGGTTTTCCTCAGAGCGTTTCAGATCTGGGGAGTCTAAGATGAACACACACTGACACATGCATGCTCACAGAGACATCCGGTTTATTCATGTAAAACAGATGTATTTATACACATTGATAAGTGTGTGGGCGGTTTCTACTGGTGCAGGTGCCAGACAGATAGACAAATCACACAGCACACTATGAAAATAAGTTTTTTCAAGAGACAGAAAATACATGGGTCAGCTATAATAGAGATGGCAGTTGATCAGCTTATTCAACAAGGTAATTAAATTAACACATTCATCATAGGTATTTAATAGCACAGAGACACACAAACAATAACTATAACCCAGTATTTCCCATATCCAAGGTGTCTTAATACAGTTCATAAAATGAGAGTACAGGATATAAGAGAATTTCCTTTTATAATCTAATCAGCCAATCATGTGGCAGCAGTGCAATGCATAAAATCATGCAGATTCAGGCAAGTAGCTTCAAGTAATTTTCACATCAACCATCAAAATTGGGGGGGGAATTTTATCTTAGTGATTTTGTCTATGGCATGATGGGTGGTGCTACCATTGTTGGTGTAGTTTAAGTATTTACACATGCAACAGTCTCTTTACAAACGGATTTTCACACGCAACAGTCTCTAGAGTTTACTCCGAATTATGCAATAAAGAAAAAAACATAGAGTGAGTGGCAGTTCAGCAGACAGAAATGCCTTGTTGATGAGAGAGGTCAATGTAGAATGGCCTGACTGGTTCAAGCTGAGAGAAAGGCTACAGTAACTCAGAGAGCCACTTTGTACCAATGTTTTGAGCAGAAAAGCATCTCAGAATGCACAATACATCAAATCTTGAGGCCGATGGACTACAACAGCCGAAGACCACTTCGGTTTCCACTTCTGTCAGCCAAGAACAGAAATCTGAGGCTGCAGTGGGCACAGGCTCACCAAAACTAACAGTTGAAAACCAGGCTGGTGGAGGTGGTGTGGGAAAAGTTTTTTGGCACACTTAATACCAATCAGTCATTGTTTGAATACCACAGCCTATTTGAATATTGTTGCTGACCATGTGCATCCCTTCATGAAAACAATTTACCCATCTTTTTTAAGGCTACTTCATGTACCATGTCACAAAGTAAATTTGTCTCATGAACATGAGAATGACTTCAGTGTCTTTCAGTGACCTGATCTGAATCCAATAAAACACCTTTGGGATGTGGTAGAACAGGAGAATCGCAGCATGAAAGTGCATCTGAAAATCTGCAGGAATTGCATGTTGCAATCATGTCAACATGCACCAGAATCACAAAGGAATGCTTCCATTATAGAATCCATGCCATGAAGAATTGGGGCTGTTTTGAGAGAAAAGGGAGGCCCAAGCCAGTATTGGTATAGTGTTCCTAATAAAGTTTTCTGTGAGTGTATATACTGTTTACTGGCTTTTGGAAGAGACTATAAGGAATAGTCTCAGTAACACACACACGCGCGCACACACACACACATCCACACACCCACACACACCCACACACACACACACACCCACACACACACAGACCAAATGACAGTTTTGAAATAGAGAAGCTTCACAGCAAGGTTAAGGTTGTCATTTAATTGAGTACTTCAGCATCTTAGATAATTATAGTTGGTCATAAGACATCAATTTACAGCACACTTGTGGCTGGGAATGTGGTCACCAGCAGCAACCTGCTACTTCCTCACCTGCACCAAAGCCTGTTCTGTCCCTTGTCAGTCACCTCATAAAATTGACAGTGCTATGCTATGGCCTGCTAATTGCTCTGTTCTGTACTGACTAATTGCCTATAACTACTGGGGTTGTCTTTAGGTCATTCTAAGTGTGTATTATAAACACAGTAGCACAGAGACAGATGTTGTATATTGTTAGTGCTGGTAAAGCATTATGGTCAGTTGTTTTATTCAATACGTCCTCTGTTCTGTAGAACAGTGAATCAAACAGTGTCTTGTATGAATAACCATCTTTGCCATGGGCTTTGGAAAGGCACTAAACTGGGATGAACCTAAGAAACATTAAAATGATCAAATATTACAAACACATTATGAACTTGGCTCTGAAATAAAGTCAAAAGTGCACAAAACCGCAGCACATATAAAATAACATACTTATTTATATATAATATTTAACATAGATAAAATAACAGCCAATTTAGTGAAAAGAACCAATGACTGAACAAAACAGACTTAGAAAATAGGAATTAACACCAAGAAAAAGTGCACATGGTGCTGTTACCATGGGAGCCACAACACAAAGTGAGCAGTGTAAGCTTGAGGGCCTAGGCCTCTCAGCTCAAACCACAAACTAGACAAACACTGTGACTCCATGATCTTCTGTCTCTTCAGAGGAATTTTAGGACATGACAAGCTCTATGGAGGGACAGAACTTGTGAACACAAACAGCCCTGAATCTGACATTTCATATACTGTGGATTACAAATAAATAGTGCTTAGAGCAAAGGCATTTTGTGGCAGTAAAAACATGGAAACTTATGAAAAAGTGGCACAGAAGGAACATCTCAGTCAGTGGCTGCTGATGGTTCTCCAGCCTGATTACTAATAGCTCTCTCTGCATTATTTCCTCCACATTGGACATCAAACTTGAGGAATAACATCACATTGTATCTGCACTCTACTGTACTTCCCCAGGGGTTGGCAGTCCAAGGAGGAAACCAAAAAAAATATATCTCCTCAGCCTGGATTCTGCATTTTGCACAGTCATAAAGAATCTCTGTATGACTGTCATCTTTTATAGCATGTGTGCCTTTAATAGTCAACTTTCATGCTGCAGGAATAAATCAGAACTTCAGTATTTGAGATGTGCCTAGCAACAGAAATCATACATTAGATTTCAAAAGTCAGAAGTCAAATGTCAGAATCCTTGAACTAATAAAATTGACCTAAATGCGTGTTTAAGACCTTCGCAGATCACTGTATCTGGTGTTTCAGTACTGAGTTACATAAAATTGCTTCTCTTGCTATATGTGTGGTCATAGCTAGTAAATAACAGTACTGACCAGTTGCAAGGTGAAAGTCTGATGAAAGTAACTAATTAATTGTCAAGAAGAGTTTAAAATGATATTTTTTTAAAAAAATAATCTTTCATATGGCAAAACTCCAGGTAATCATTGTTAGCAAAAACTGCTGTTTTAAACCGGCTTGGAATCCTAAACATTTGTGCCACAAACAGTTAATCAGCACTGGAAATAATGCTCCCCATAGATACATTCCATGCTCCATGAAAAAGCCCAATGCCTGAAACATGAAGAGTCTTTTCATCCTTGACAGAATTAATCAAACATGTAGAGAAATGTGAAGAAGAAGAAAAAGAAAGCTGCTGACATAAAATCAACTAGAAAAATATTTAGACATGCATGTTCAGCCCAAGCACATCATGTATTGCAAATATAAGATCCTACACATATCTGTACCAGGAGGGGGCAGTATGGCAGATCAGCCACCACCTCAACAGACCTGATGGATTCATGTAGATTAGGCATATAAACTGTAGGTTGACTCTAGGGCCTGTTACTGAGAGCAATAACTCAGTATTCAGTGTCTATGAAAGTTATCTAACTCATTTTTAATGTATAATAGTAGCAAGTCAAAGCCACTGAACTAGTGTAATCCTGTGTAATCCTAAAGACAACTTGCTACCCGTTTTAGAGTTTAAAGCTAGTGAGCACCACCTGGTGCCTTTATTAAGAGCCCCATTAGCATTTGGAGTTAGTTTCAGCCTTGGTTACATCAGTATAGTCCACTCACCCATGGTTCCATTCAGTTACTTTCCTTGCCTTCACTTAAGTTGATTGGTTGATGAAACACATTCCCCTGTGGTTTTTACAGTGCACCAGAATTGTTGTTAAAATGCATGTGCATAGCATGTGCCTAGCTCAATCCTAGTCCTTTGGCCTTAAAAAAGAATGGCACAGTGGACAAGATGAAACCGCTTGTGAACTGGTATACTACTGGTATACGTTCTGCATGTGGTCCAAAAGAGAGTGGCTCATTTCCTGCTAGACTATAAAACGCAGAGGTAAGCCACAGTGTAATTCTAAGCCACAAGCTCTTGCTATGTGACTGACATTAAAGACAAAATTTCCAATACTATGACTATTACCTAAGCACTCCAATTCTGCCTCAAAAAGACAGACTCACGGAGCTTCATGTTCATTCAAGAAAATATATTACATGCCTAAAAGTAAATAATATAGAGGTTTATGAAACACTAAGTAGAGGGGAAAAGCAATTGGCACTAAATTGAAAACAGCACTTTAGGCCGAGAAGTTATTAAAATGTTTTTCAACTGAAATTGTAGGCATAGTATGTTCGTCTTTCCAGACTTATTATCCTTGATATTAGATATTTCTGGCTCAATCTTAGCCATATGTTGAAAGTAGAATATGACTTGCATGGTGTTATTGCTCAAACCCAGCAGCTGGGAATACTGATGACCTATAGATATTCCATTGTACATGCAGAGTTGTTTTATATACATATATATATATATATATAAATTGAAAAAAAACTATATATAAAACTCTGAATGGCAAAATAACATTTTGAGGTCTTCTAGGTCATCTTCATATAAAAATTTGCTATACTTAATTTAGTTTGGTCTGCTTCAGTGAAAAAGGTACATTTATTTAAAACAGAAGTTCCCTCTTATTGTTACAGTGGAGTTGTATATAGTTTCTAAGGCCCATAAAGGTAAATCAGCATGTTTTTGGAGGGGCCAATTATATGTTATGCCTGCACTTTTGGCAAAGCTAAAGGTCTCATAGGATTCGTTGCACTCCACTATGGACAACATCTTTCACTAATGATGCAACTGCTTCTGGGTTTCTGCCAAGCTTGAAAATATAGTATGATCATTTTCCTAAGTGTATAAAGAGAAATAAAAAATTACTCTAATTTACAAAAGGCATTCATTTGCCTCACACCTCCAGGGTCTGGGGTTCGATTCCCGCTGGGGCCATGTGTGTGCGGAGTTCGCACAATCTGTGATTGTGCCCTGCGATGGACTGACACCCTGTCCAGGGTGTACCCCGCCTTGTGCCCAATGCTTCCTGGGATAGGTTCCCCGCGACCCTGAAGCAGGAATAAGTGATTGAAGATGGATGGATGGATGGATGGAAATATTCTAATAACATATTCTGACATTTGTCATGTAAACCAATGATGTCTTATATACAGATCCTTGCACTGTTGATGTCTAGTTTTGTGACTCAACTGTTTACTCAACTTTAATCCAACAGATTTCATGAAGGGTTGCATGAGAATTTGTCGCTGAACTCGAGATGACTGTAGATACTGAGATGAACCAGTTTATAGATACATAACATAGGCTATTATTTTAAGACTACACATGGAGACTTGGTTTAGTTTGATTGTTTAACTCAAATCTTTTCCTTAAACAGTGCAGCATGCATTAAAATATCCTTTGACGCTCCAGCACAGAGCTAATAGGCATTCAGAGAAGCTGTGCATCTATTAGTGTCTGTTAGGTGTTCGTGAAGTCACTGTTTTAATGGGAGAAAAGATTAATGCTCATTGGACAGCAGGCTTTTAACACACCAATTTGAGTCCTGTGTGGACAAACAGAAGAAAAAAAACACAATGCTTATTAGACAGTGAGCTCATCTTTTGTCCTACCTGGATGCAGAGCTTCCCCGCAGAGCTCCTTATGATGATTGGTCAAACTGTGAAAGGAGCAGAACCTTGTAACCACCTGCCAATCAGTAAATCAGAAATGAACATGACTGACATCTGAAACTTAACATATTGGTGCCAGTTTTGATCGCTCAGAGCCTGCAGCAGCTATCGTTTTTAAATAAAATCATAAATGAACTGTACTCATTTCTGAAATTTGTTATTTATAAGGCAGGAAGTAAGGAAGAAACACCTTACCTGTGTTTTGGGACAATGTGGCAGACACTGCTAATGTTCACCTGATTTTAGCATGTCTTGGTACAGCAAAATTGATTGGCTATGTATATTATTAGTCTTAGCTTCCAAATCCACGTGAATGAGCAATGACATGTTAGCCCAAGATTATTATAAATATACAGTATAATATAAAATCAAGTGTTTGTATGTGTGTGTGTGCATACAGTACATACATTTGCCGATTTATTCCCTGACCACTGCTCAAAAGTTATTTCACGTAACAGTAGGGTATCAAAAGTAACATGTACACACACTCACTGGGGAACTATTTATGAAAGTTTTATTCAGGTTGTTTTTTATAGACTTGACAGGAGGTTTGTCTGGACAGCAGTGGAAAAGTGTTCTTGTAAAAGTGTGTAATAGTGGTGTTTGCCATGACGTGAATCATCAGTTTGTTGGTTTCATATTACAGAATGCTAGAAGTTGAGACTTGTGTGTATTCCCTTAATGTATTTCTCAACCTGAGACTGGCTGTGTGTGTGTGTGTGTGTGTGTGTGTGTGTGTGTGTGTGTGTTGTGTGTATGTGTGTGTGTGTGTGTGTGTGTGTGTGTGTGTGTGTGTGTGTGTTTATGACGCAGATTTTTATTTACTATTCTGTAATTTTGTTTAGTAATCCACTAAAGACTTATTATATTTTGATAGTTTTCCACAAGTTACACAGCCTTGCCCAGTGTTTGTAATCCAAAAGGAGTTTATAGTCACAGAGAGCAAAGCTTTACTAATCACACACAATCTTGTGTAATCACAAATAGCTGAAATCCACATGTGCTCATTAAAAATCTCTCTGATATCACTGAAACACTACTCTCCAACACTCAGAAATGTTCATTTGAGCTATTAGTGAGCAGCACATTTAGAGACATTATGTGTGGTTGGCCACACAGAATTAATTTGCTTCAGGGACAATTTAATTTAAGAACAGGCAAAGAAAGGCCAGCATTCTGATAGCAATTAATGGAAAACATTGCAGCAGCTACATTAGTGATGTATTTGAGCTGGTTCAGTTCAGCATTCAGGAGTAAATAAGAGGTCTTATCTAGTACTACGATTTTAACTGTGACTGATTAGATGCAGTAAATTTAATTTATCATGATGGTCGCTAAACGCCATGATCAGCCGAATATAAAAACGCTCTTATGTGGTTTCTCAATTAGAATGCAGCTTGACCATTTAAAACAATGACGTCATGGATAATATGCTTCATTTGGCTTTGTGACCAAACACAGATGAGAACTGTGTATATTAACAGATCTTTAAAAGCAGCCATGATAGCTGTGTTAACCTTTTTATAGCCTTGCTTGGTGGTTTTGTTTTTGTCTGGTTTCTTTGGCTATATGGTCCTCCAGGAGTCACCATGTTAATTTAACTCCTCTGGCCATAGGGCATAGTTGAAGCAATATGAAACCAATCTCTTCACCACCCTTCATACTTTACACTGATTCTCTTGTCTTGCCAGGACTTACTGTAAAGACCAAAGAGGGTTTTTTAGACCATTGTGGGTAAATTGTGAGGAACAGTGTGAAAGCCCAGTTTTAGCATGTGGTTTTAAAATACCTCCAGCACACCATGTTTTTGGAATCACTTCCAGCTGCTTCTCAGCCACTAATGGCACCTTGGGCCCACTCTGCTGTTTCAACACAGGCCAACTCTCCCTGCAACGCTCCACTACCACCACTCCCCCTCAACTCAACTTCTGTTACAAATCGGCGAGGTTTACAACTACTGTGTAACAAATGGCTTTGACTCTCAAAGAGTCCTGTAAGGAACACAGGCCTGTATTGCTGCAAATCTGAGGGCAGAAGCTAAACAGCATGAAAGGATACAGCAGAGTTTTTAACCATTAGCACCTGATGAAAACAATTAGCATTTTTTGATTAACATAATTTGCCATTTTTTGCACTCTTTTGGTTATAGCTAATGTACATTGTTATAAACAGAAACACTTCCAAACCATTCCAAATACTTCTAGTAATGCTTAGGAAAATGTGTAAGGGGTATATTTGCTAGATAGCTACAGTAACTGTGTACGGTAGTTAGAAACATGTATTCATTAACATGGGCTATAGTAGCTAGTTTGCTAATGAAACTAGTAAGCTACTTAACCACAATAGCATTTGTTTAAATTAACTAGCCAGCTAACATTCAATTCAATTCAATTTTATTTGTATTGTGCTTTTTACAATAGACATTGTCTCAAAGCAGCTTTACAGAAATATCAACACAGTATATAGATATTAAAGGGAGGAGGAAACCTTGAGAGGAACCAGACTCAGAAGGGAACCCATCCTCATCTGGGTAACAACAGATAGTGTGAAAAAGTTCATTATGGATTTATATAAAGTCTGTTTGGCCTTAGAAGCAGCCATGGTCCCAGCAATCTGGAATTTACTTTTTTCTATATACAGTCAGGTCCATAAGTATTTGGATAGTGACACAATTTTTGTAATTTTGTCTCTGTATAATAACACAATGGACTTGGAGCGATCAAGATGTGATTGAAGTATACACTTTGAGCTCTAATCAAGGGATTTAACAAGAATATTGCATTAACCTTTTAAGAATTGCAGCCGGTTTTTCATAGTCCCTCTTTTTATAAGCTCAAAAATAATTGGACAACTAACTGATGAGCAGTTTCATTGACAGATGTGACCTGTTTCCTCATTAATTCATGACAGATTAAGGAGATAAAAGGTCTGGAGTTGATTCCAGACTCCACGTGTTGAAGAAATGCTTTCATGAGGGTAAATACAGAGGTTTACCTCAAGATGCAAACTAGAATGGCCAGATTAGACTTTCTAGAAAACATCTCTTTTTTCTTCTTCTTCTTCTTCTTTTTTTTTTTTTTAAGCCTTCTCAGTTGTGGAACAAGATTCAAAGGACAGATGAAACCAAGAATAATTGTATGGTAATTCCTCAAATAGTTTGTCACCAGTTTTTCACCAGATGACTTATTTACTCTTGATCCTTGCTTCTTTTACTCTGTAAGTGAATGATTACTATAGTAGCAGTAATTTTACCTTGCTCAGTTTTGTTTTTAACTCTTTCCACCACTGGGTATGTATCACCAATAATAAATCCAATTAATAAATATTTCAATAGCAAACCAAAATTTTGTCCTATAGCACAGCTTTGGTAAGCATATTGAGTTAGTGTTCCACCAGCTAACACATGTAGCTAGGTTAGTGAGAGGTCAAAAGCCTGAGTTGGAGATGAGAGAGGAGCTAGATGACAGGACACTAGTTTTATAAGAGATGATTACAGGGCTTTCTCTCACTTATGCCAAACGTTGAAACATGCCACACATGAGTCAGCACATCAGTGCTTTTAGCCACCTACACAGATGACATCAAAACATGGGTTGGTTTAAGGGGAAGACAGACACCTGTGAACAACTAACAATGTAGCAACTGTTTTACATTAAACAATGTTTTTCTTTTTTTTATAACCTCCTTGAACTGGGCCATTTCTAATGATAATGACAAAAGGGAATCAGGGAGAGTAGCTTTAGAGCTAGGCCTAACACGGTCACAAAAAAGTCAAAGTATAATCTCATGAGAACGAATTAAAAATGTTGGGGGGTCAGGGGGCTTCTGTATAGTAACTGTATGTGAATGTTTGTCATTCTCAAATACAGCATACATCAATCAGTCCAATAATTTTCAGTTTGTTCCCTTAAGTAAAAACTGAGCAGTTAGGTTTTTGCTTCTTATGCTTGCCATATGTTATTAATTTTAATGTGTTGAAATGTACAGTAAGAGAACCTATGAAAATACACACATAAGTGCAGCTATTTGGTATTTTTCTGTCATCAAATCATAAATGACTTATTGAGCTGGTTTTGTGTTTAATACAGCTAACATAAATTTGACACATATCTCACCTTTGGGACAGTTATCCCAGTCTTTCATTCATTCATTAATCTTTAGTAAGAATTTTATCCTAGTCAGGGTTACACTGCATCCAGAGTCTCAGGAATATTAGGCACAAAAAGAGAATACACCCTGAATGAGATTCTGCTCCATAAAGGCCACTATGCAGTGCGTGAATATAAAGATCATAGCATTCAAGGTCTAGTACACCAGGCAGTTAAATGATCACTGCTTTTTTTTCCAGTCACACCAATCAATGGACTTCCAACATCTTCCAGTTATAATAAATTGCGATCACTTTAATCTCCCCCCCTCTGCTTTCCCTGTAGAGTGGACAGATACTCACACTAGTGGTGCTACAGTGCTCCCATTAGTCCAGTTATGGAATTACAAGTGCTTTTAGATAAATGCTTTGCTACAGTAGTTTAAATAGTTAGGTTGGGGGGGGACGGGACTTTTAGTACCTGCTGAGCTTGATTTAATTAACCTGGTGTAAATTCAGCATCACAGATCTAAATACTTACATTTACATTTAAAGGATTAACAGAACCCCTTATCCACAGTGACTTAAAGTGCTTAGTAGTCTTCATCAAAAATATAATCTCATGATATTAGTACCTGATTAATATATCTATGTACTAGTCCTTTAGATGAGGTATTGTACCATTCGCTATAATATTTTTTCTATTTATATTGAACATGCAATTTTGAGTCTAAAATGTATATAATATTAAATGACCCAAAAATTTTAATAAAATTAAACCAAAGTCATTAATGAATTGACTATAAATCTATCAGAATTACTATAAATCTGGAAAATGATATTTAACCATGTACACATATTTAATATGGATTATACGTTTTTTTGTATGATGATGTAGGGTTGGGTTTTTTTCTTTTTTTCTTTAAATATTAAGCATAGGGCAGTAAAATAAAGTAAACTGACCAAATACATAAATTCAACAATTAGATATGGTTAAAAAAGTTTTTTTGTTTGTTTTTTTTTTTTGTTTTAAAAAAAACATTTTATGATATGTGTTTTCAAGTTCTAGAGGGCAGAGTCCAGCACAGATGATTTCACTACTCAAAGCATCTGTTTAACTCACCATGTTTAGAACAAGTTGTGCCTTTTCACAAAAGTATCTCACAAAAGTGAGTACACCCCTCACATTTTTGTAAATATTTGATTATATATTTTCATGTGACAACACTGAAGAAATGGCACTTTGCTACAATGTAAAGTAGTGAGTGTACAGCTTGTGTAACAGTATAAATTTGCTGTCCCCTCAAAATAAATCATCACACAGCCATTAATGTCTAAACTGCTGGCAACAAAAGTGAGTACACCCCTAAGTGAAAATGTCCAAATTGGGCCCAAAGTGTCAATATTTTGTGTGGCCACCATTATTTTCCAGCACTGCCTTAACCCTCTTGGGTTTGGAGTTCACCAGAGCTTCTGGAGTCCTCTTCCACTCCTCCATGATGACATCACGGAGCTGGTGGATGTTACAGAACTTGTGCTCGTCCAACTTCTGTTTGAGGATGCCCCACAGGTGCTCAATAGAATTAACAGAATGAGTTAATAAGGAGTCAATTCTTAACTATTTCCATTATTAATGGGTAATCCGATTACAGATGATGTTGATTAATTTTCTTTAACATCAGCGTTAACATCAGAGGTTTTTTTTCCAAAAAATATAATTTTGTAAAATCCAAAAAAGCATTAAAGATCTCTATTGGAAAGGGTTTAAACAATGTTTTTCATGTTTGTTCAATGAACCATAAACACTTATTGCACAAGCACCTGAGCAACAGTCTTTAAGACACGAACAGTTTACAGGCGGTGGGTAATTAAGGTCACAGTTACAATAACTTGAGAGAGACACCTGGGGAAGCACAGCACTGGAAGCCCTCGTGGTTCTATGTTCAAGGGAAATCACTCTGGAAGGCCAAAGTTTTACCCGAAAATAGTTCACTTCACCTGGGGAAACACAGCACTGAAAGCCCCCATGGTTCTGAGAGACCTTTCAACTGACTCTAATGCCTAATGCCTGCTCACCTGCGTGAACATGCCATAGGCCTGCTGCAGGGAGGCATGAGGACTTCAGATGTGGCCAGAGCAATAAACTGTCTGTATGTCTGTAATGCTGTAATTTAAGATACCTAAGACATATATGGAAGAGTCTTGAAGAGATTGCTTTCCAGTGTATTGAAAACCTTTTTTGTCTTCATTGCCTTATCATTTTGTCTCATTCAAGAGAGACTTCAAGAGAGAGAAAAAATGCTATAAAAAAGAAATACTGTAACTGTTATAATGCAAGAGATAACAGTACAAGTGATAAGAAATACATTTTGGCAGAATTAAATTATAATATGTCAGTCATTCCTTAATTAATAAACAACTGGCTAATTGCTGTGGGTTAAGAGGAATAAAACACTTTGGGACATACTGCTATAGGAAAATACTAGACCAGCACATCGTTGAACTCATATAATAGCACGGCCTGTTATGCTTCCTTTCTTGCATTTACATTTATTCATTTAGCAGATGCTTTTATCCAAAGCAACTTACAAATGAGGAAATACAAGCAAAGCGATTTGTCAAGTGGAGAATAATACAAGTAGTGCTACAATACATTTCCTACTTATGAAAGCAATAGTTAAGTATTACTATATGCTGGTTTGTTTATCTTTTTTACTTAGAGTGTTTTACTGAAATTAAATGTCTACAGATAAGAATTTGAATTAAAGTCCTGAAACTTGATTCTGCGTTGCATAAAGTGAAGATACCTGCCAGAGCTACCATTCCAACCTCAATGCTTTAACCCCAAACAGACTTGTCCCTCTGTGAAGTGGTGAATTTAACCCTAGTCACCGAATTAAGAGTGAATGAAATGAAACAGTTTAGTTTACCATGCTCAACCTCTTGTGAAAGTTACTCTTGTGCCTGGGCCAGACCATAATGAATTGTGCTGTGTGATTATCTTTTATACAAGGTGTTTAATGTGAACAAGCTGCCACCGAAAAACTGTGGCCATATTTGCATGTTCAGGTCAATGATTCCCTCTTACAAAAACTAAGAGAATGTGAGAAATAACAATTACAGTCTGTCCAGCCAATGTGCTTGCCAAGGTCAATTGGAACAGATGTTGAATGAGGACTAGGTTCTGCCTGCCAAAAGTCTAGGGTATTTCACAGCAATTTTCTTTTAGGAGGTGAAAAACTACTTTACTCCGCAGATATTAGAAACCATTTGGCTTGACACATATTAACACATATTCATATTAATTTTAATATTAATTTGAGGACTGAAACAGCTGAGAAAATAATTCTGGGAGAATTTATGATTGCATTGAGTTTTATTTGGCCAAAAAGTATCGTCACCCAATCTTTCTATATTTTTTTGTTTTTATTTAGATCTTTTCCCACTAAGGCTTAATGTAGAAATGAACTGTGGCTAAATTCATCACATGGAACAATTCACATCGGACATAGAACCATTTAGGCTGTAGTTAAGTCTCAAAAACAGCACCAAATTTTATTTATTAATTTTTTTTTTAATCTCATGGGGCTGCCAGCACTGAGGCTACTCAGAATAACTGATAAACAATTCTTAAAATTCTTGAGATCAAATATAAACTGAATTGAATAACCAATTCATCTTGGTCAGAGATCCACAGTCTATCCTGGGAACACTGGGAGTAAGGAGCAATTTAGTGTAGCCAATCAACATACCAGTATGTTTTTGGGAGTTGGGAGGAAACCAGGAAAGCCAGAGGAAGCCCATGCAGACACAGGGAAAACACACAAATCTCCACATAGACAGTAAACTGAGTTTAGGATTGAACTCTGGCAGTGCCAGTCGTAGCCCACTTGGTGCCCTAGGCGAGATTTATCCTCAGTGCCCCCTCCCTGCCAGCTCCCCCTCGACCACTTTATTTCTCGTACCCAATAGTATTTTATTTACTTCAATAAAAAAATTAAAAAATAAAACAAATTGTTTAAAATAAATAGCCATCGTCGATAGGCATAACCGTGAGTTGGACAGAAGTCAACCAATCCCATTATTCATTGTAAATCCATTGTATAAATAATTTAACACCACAAAAATGACAAATGATATCAAAATTGTAATAAGCTTACTTTTGTGGTTTTCACACTTTGCCTCTTCTTCCTTCTTCTTTTTTCATAATTGAGCTCCTGATTGTATTTGTCACTTCATTTTGCATCTCAACTAACACTCTTGATTGTAGCAATGCCGTTAATGTGTCAGCAGCTATGCTATAATCATTATCGTCCATAATGCAGTAAAAAAAACAAAAACAATTCATCATCACCGACACTCACACTCACACACACTTCACAGACACACACACACACACACACACACACACACATATATATATATATATATATATATATATATATATATATATATATATATATATATATATATATATATATATATATATATATATATATATATATATATATATATATATATATATATATATATATATATATATATATATATATATATTGTCTCACACCTCCAGGGTCCGTGCTTCAATTCCTGCCGGGGCCATGTGTGTGCAGAGTTTGCATGTTCTCCCCGTGCTGCGGGGGTTTCCTCCGGGTACTCCGGTTTCCTCCCCCAGTCCAAAGACATGCATGGTAGGCTGATTGGCGTGTCTAAATTGTCCATAGGGTATGAATGGGTGTGTGAGTGTGTATGTGATTGTGCCCTGCGATGGACTGGCACCCTGTCCAGGGTGTACCCCGCCTTGTGCCCGATGCTTCCTGGCTCCAGGTTCACCGCGACACTGAAGAAGGAATAAACGGTAGAAGATGGATTTAAAATTATGGTGATATAATCAGTCGTCGTTGTGTCTCTGGTATGTAAGCAAAAACACTACCCAAAACCCAAATAGCACCTGACACTGGAACCGATCTGCAATTTCTTGTTATGGTCACAATTTGTAGTCGTAGTTTTGTGTTTTTTAATATCAATATGTTGATGATAAAAAGGATCTTAACATAAAAAATAGCCAGCTTTGCAAGAGTCAGAAACCTTTGAGGCTGGTTAATCTGTCCACTGCACAACCACTTCTAGGATTTTATAGATGTTACCTTGAAGACAGGCACAATATAATACAAGACCAGGAATGTCCTTTAGAATCTCAAACACACCGAAACAAACAGTTTGGTCAAGCTGTGAAGCTCATTCTCTTGGAGGAAGGGCAAAACGTCCACACCTGTTAGCACACTGTAGAAACACTATGGACTGGCATGTTTTCTTTAGCTCCATCACACCCATCTCACTAGCAGCATCACTCTACAAATAAACACTCTGTCAGTGACATGTCTAAAAGAACTTACTGATTTCTGCAGTTTTTAAGGGAGTTACATGGTGTGAGGCCCCACAGCAATGTTTTTAGAAGAATAAGAGTGATGGAGTGTCCCAATCATACTCAGAAACATCCGATGATGACAAAAATATCTTATGAGCTCATCTGGCTGGTCTCTATGAGGAATTGTGCTTTTTTACAAAGCATGCAGGTTTAAATGGAAGTTAAAAGCCTAAAATTCATTTTGGTTACTGAAGCTAGGACTAGTGTTGGGATCAGGCATAGCTTTAGCTACAGTAATACACAGTCAATGGAAATGCCTCACTCAAACACTGTAATACAAGAATGTGTGCATCTGTGTGTTTACACAGGAGTGGGTGTTAGAGGTGTACGTATGCATGCATATCTGGGGGAATGTTATGTCTGGTTTTATAACTATGACTCGAAATGGTGAAGTGATTTTCAGTGCTTACTCTTCCCACGTGTATATGTGTGTCCTTCTAAATCTCTTCAAACATCTTCCTGACAGTATTTTCAAAATGTGTTTAGACATACAGAACCTGTCCTGGTGAAAGTAAATAAGCCCAGTGGTGAGTTTTCAAGACCTCACAAGCTCTGTGCTGGGAAAAAAACAACCTTTCTGGTCAATTATGTGTTTTTTAAAATAATGTATTGTAGAAAATGTAGAGAAGAAATATTTAGATTAATGTTTATCAAAAACATTATCACATACACATAACTATTATCAGATTATCAATTGTGCTTACAGGTAGAGATGCACTGATGTATCGGCCAATAATCGGTATCGGACGATAAAGCCAATTTTTCACACTATCGGCCATCAGCCAATAATTTAAAAACATCTGATGATCAGGCACCAGGTTCCCCATGACATAGACCCTTACTTGCTTATCTGTAAACTAATAAATCGTTTTAGCCATTTTTTTGGTGCCAAGAATTCTAAGCTGTCAATGTGGTAATAATAAAAATGGCCACAGGGGGATTGTATTAAATCCACCTAACTGGCTGACATTGTGATTCCTCGATGTATAGATTATCTGTAATTTCAGTCTGAAATAAATGTTCTCTACGGAAGAGTACTCCTGGCTGTGTGCTAAATCTATCATATGGTACATGTAATGCCAGTCCCTGTCAAGGTTCAAAAGGAAATGAAATACTTGTTGTACTTTATTTTCAGCTCACTTTGAAATTCCCCTCCAATTCAGACCCTGCTGCCTGTTGCCAGATTTATGAGTATTATTTTTTAAGATCATCTGTACAAAATTAGATTTACAACACAGCTGCTGACCTTTATGGCCTGCTCAAGTACTACTACAAAGTGAGCATTCTGAGATGCAGAATACGCCAATGCACTTACTGTAGCTTTAGCAGAGACTGGGGGAATAAGTCAGGCTTTAGTGCCTGATTTTTATTTTTTATTTTTTATTTTTTTTCAGAACATTAAGATTTCACACTCCTTTGATAAATTATTACTGAATATTTGGAGATAAATAATGCAATCATCCAAGTACAATTTTTAACTTACTGATTTTGAATAGATGACATGCATAGAGTGTGTTGTGTTTTCTTTGCTAATTCCTGGGTAGTGTTTCACTGCACATCCAAGTGTTATCATATTAGGTGGCTAAAGGCCATCTGAAACCCTTATCCAACCCATCTTCTGCTCACTCTCCAGAACAACAGCACAGGAGTTTTCACCCCATGTGCCTGATAGCACTTTGCAAATTAGTTGAGGCCTAAGGAGAAACATGGGAGTGTATCACAACCCTTCCGGTGGCTTGTAGATAAGCATGAGTGGAATTAATATGGGAGTTTGAGACTGGGTGCACTCTGTTACAGCTGTGAACTTTGATATTCCCATAAATACAGAGTCAGGCTGTATTAAGATTATCTAGTGTCAAAATGTATTAAGCGCAACAAGTGCATCTCCTTTCAAGTTTGCGCTGTTATTAAAACTGAGATCAGGCCCAAATAATGCAGGGCAAAGCATTACAGGAGACTGTCCAGCTCTATTTCATCACTTGGTATGACCTCATCCTTGCTATCAAGTCCGGTGTGTGTAAACTCCCGTAAGAAGTGAATGCACTTTAGGGTCAAGACCCAGTCTACGATACCCTTCTGACAAACCTGAACACTCAATATTGTGCACTGTTTCTCAAGGCTTTTGCTGTACAAATCAGATACACATGCACACCCCCTTTGCTCATTTCAATCCTCCCTTCCTCTGCTTATCAGAGAACAAACTGGCCCTGAGCGACTTCACAGCACCTGTCTGAGTGCTATAATTATCCAGTAGTGGCCTGGAAGTCTGATGCTCAGATATACAGGTTACTTCAAATTCTATTTTCTCACCCCAAATACAGCATGACACTTTAAAAGGTAAACAAGAGAAGTTTAGAGCTGTTTCTTGTTGGCTTGACATGAATGTTCAGTCTTCAAAGTGTGTTTTATGTAATAAAGAAACACGAAGTTGTAATTCATTTGCTGTTTCTTTCTGTGTCACGTGCCTTTTTGCCCCGTCATGGTAGAAATCTGATGAGACATCAGAGGCATTTTCTTTGCTGCTATAATTCAACAAACTGTGCCATATCTCTTATTAAAGTTTTGCCACTGCCACTGCTGCATTTGTATCTGTCCTCTGAATTTTGCATGATCATACACTGTACTCTTATTGCTGGCTTTCAGGCAAGCGTTTTTAGCAGCGGTCATACTCTTTGGTCATAATGGCAATAACTTGTCCAAAAGTGAGCATGTAACATTTCCATGACCCCTGATCTTAACTCTGTTAAATGGTTCACTTATAATGTGTGATTTTGTGAAATAGTACTTTATGCCTGGGAAAAATTTTCATCTCTCTTTCAGCTCATAAACCATAAGGAAAACGTTGGATTTGATCTTAAGAGCGCTAGATGCTTCAAGCTTTGCTACTACTGACCAGTAGACTGTACTACATCCTAATCAACACAAGTACGCATTTTTTAATACTAATTTGTACATTGTACATGTGTATAGTGACAATAAAGGCATTAATTAATTTATTCATTCATTCATCAAGATTAAAATAATAATAATAATAATAATTATTATTGTTGTTATTATTAATAATAATAATAATAATAATAATAATAATAATAATAACAATAATAATAATAATAATAATAAATATAATAAATAAACACATAAATAAATAAATTAATTTTTTTTTTTTTTTTAAAGGGTTATATGAATGCAAATAAGCAATTCTGCAAGTTTTTGCTGAACAGTGAGGATGTATTGCAATGTTTTGGCAGACAGTGCCCTCCAAAGGTGCAAAATGAAAAAATACGATTCTCTTGGCGATTACATTTCCTAAAAACTGCACCATTTGGTTTTCACTGTGTGTTGAATCCATCTGGGTGTTATACTGCTTGCAAATGACATTCCAGTGATTACATTTGTTAATATTAAAGGCAGTTAAGGATTTCATAAATGGACTAAAATGACAACTTTCAATACAACAGTCTTCAGGTATAGTAATTTAAACATAATGCAGTTTAAGCATGGCATAATATATGGTCAGATGTTATCCGGTTTGTCAGTCAGATCATTAATGAAATGTAATTACTTGTGACCTTGCTGTTATCGACCATTTCATAAACAAGCCTTGTGGGATGAAATTTAAGATAACTTGCAATTAACAACTGTTGCTTGTGTAAGCACCACATGTAAAGTTCCATAACATGAGGCAAAATCCATCAAATGGGACATTAGTTCTATATAAATATACTATTTTTCCAAAAAGTGAACGTCATTTTGAGGCTTACATGAACTGATTTAGGTTTTTTGTATGGTTCATTATAAACCATGATTTCTGACATGAAGAATGTCAGGTTTTTGAATTGCACCCTTGATTTGCCTGGAAAGATTGCATCAGCTAACAAAAGTAAAACATACAAGTTTCATTTAGATAAATTAGTAACCGAATATGAGGGCTCTGCCTGAGATGAGTGGTAATCACATCATAATTGCCTTTGGCAGGAAATGACACGCGTTGTCATTCTGTGAGCCAGTGCTGATGGGCCTTGTGGGTTCTCTGCCAGAAACAACAGTCAGGCATAAATATCCCAATGCAAAGTGCAAGTTAAAGAGATGGCTAAAATATTTTTTTCTTATTTTTTTTCAATTAATTCAGAATTTCTGAAATAATCAGTTTTCACATGCCTAATGGTCTAATAGATGCATTCAATAAACCATTCCCATTGCTTCTGGAAGTTTTCCCTCCATCCAGTAATTTAAGCATTAATGAATAATATTAATTTCTGGTAAATGTCAAGTGCAGTGAATATACAGCAGAAAAGCAGACTGCATTTAATCTAATTCTAATTCATGTTTGTGCAATTTTGCACTCTTTGACCCTGCAGTGCATTTCTGCACACAAAACCCCACAATCTTCTTTCCATTCTGAATATTTTCATCCTAACCATAACCCTATCCTTGGTACACACCAAGCTTCTCCAAAAAATAATTATTTAAGGCCCAAAAAATATTTTGCAAAAAAATATTATATAAGATCTGGATCACTGATTTGAGAGTATCTTATGGTCATGTTTGACAGCAAGAAAAAATGGTCTATAAAATGGCAAAACTATTTGCTCAGAACAACGAACAACAATGTACTAACAGTATACTATAGGTGTACTTGCACCTTGGACCATATAAGCTATGCTCACCCATTTTCTCCCCATAATTTCCAAAAATGTGTTTTTAATGATTAAAAAAATCTTTTTAAAAATCAAACGTCTTGACACTTTCCCCAAAATTGTTGTCATGACCACAAAGTGTTCATGGCTACTTCATATAATGTCTAAATCCACCTTTTAGCCAACTTGACCATGGCACGTAAATTGTATTGATTGCTTGCATTAAGTGTATTTAAAAACAGTTCAAACTCTGAATGTACTGTACCAAGAAATCTTTCAGTTTTCTCTGGCTGTACAACTGCAGACATAGCAAATAAGCTTCAAATAAAATGGCAAGATATGTCATAAAGCAGGCACCAGAGATGACACTAATTAAACAATACTTCTTTCTAGAGACTTTCATAAAACATGATTATCTAGTGAGGTCTAATACCTTCCAGGAACAAGCTACAGTGTCTACAGTAGCTATAGCATTTGATGTCTGTAATTGAATTACAATATTCTGCTGAATTTTGCCAGTAGAATTTCTGTTTCTCTTTTCAGTTGGCACACTATCAGGAGCAGAAGGCATTGCTTCATTCTAACAGTGTTGTAAAGATTACATTCAGTAGTCAGTAGTGATTTTAAATCACTCTCTGTATTAAAATCTTTCTTGTATACCTGAAATATTGTTATCACAGGCAACAATAATCAAGAATTCTCAAACAGAATGGATTCTCTGCCAGTTGCAATACTAATGCCAAACTAAAATAAATTTCCCATTCTGCTTATCTTACACAGGGTCACAAGGAGCCTGGAGCATATCCCCAGGGAACATCCTAGACATGGTGCCAACCTATTGCATAACCTATATGTATAATTTGGATAAGTCTTCACATGTCTTTAGACTGGGGGAGAAAACCAGAGTACCCAGAGGAATCCTCCAAAGCACGGGGAGAACATGCAAGCACAGGCGGAGGCAGGATTTGATCCCCCAACCCTGGAGGTGTGAGGCAAGCATGCTAACCACTAAGCCACCATGCCACTAATGCCAAGCATAACAATAAGAAATAATAAAGACTGGAAGCATAAAGGAGTTACAAATGGTGTATAGTATTTTCTAGTCTGTTATTTCTGATAACAGATATTCTCTCAAATGCCTATCTGCAGTTTTTTTTGTCTTTAATTTAGTTTATTAATTTTCATATGATTCATTTTCATGTGATTCATTTACATATGATTCATTTATGTGATTCATTTACATGTGATTCCTTTACGTATGATTCATTTTCATGTGATTTAATGTGATTAAATCCAGTTTTAGACTGTAATATTACAAAGGTCTTTCCAGATTAATACTTACTACACTGTATGAGATAACCCCAGTAAAATTGCCTGAATTCTATAATATAATTTGTTCACCATGTTAGGTTTAAATCCTCTAAAAACAGAGTCACAATTAAATAACATTACTCTTTTCCAATTCATATCCTTCAAAGCATTGGCATGTTTTGTTTACTTTCACAATCCTCCAAACACCCACACCCGAAGTCTCCATAAAATATATGAGACAGGAGTGTATCCTACAAAAACGTAAAGTTGTCCACAATGTGAAAACAACTCGGAGAGTAAGCTGAACTAACCAACAAAATTACCAAGACAAAAAGTTCCAGTAAGAGAAAAAAAAACCCTACTGACTTCAAGTCTGATAAACAGTCTGCACACAATAATAAATATAATGTCCTTTTAAAGACTTGTAACAAATAATATAACAGTGTAGCACGTAAAGCAGAGGAAATAACACTAATAACATTAAATACGCAGAAACTCTAACCCGGTCAGGGCATCAAAACAGAGAAGCACATTAATACAGAAGTAGATTTTAAGAGGAGTAAGTCCACAAAATCTAAGCGAAATAATGCAACAACAATATCTTCAATAAGAATCCGAATACAGAAGATCTGGAAGGCTGAGTGCAAGAAAATAAAAATAAAAAGACTCTGCTGTGAAGTGGTGATGCATTCCCCCCGATATCAAGAGTTTAACGTAGTTTCCTGCTTCCTCCGCTGAAATAAGGTCCTTCTGGATACCGTTATACGTAATGCGAAGCTGAACTGGGTGAAGTATTCCATAACGAACGCACTCAATACCACAAAGTTGATGCCAAACCTCGTAAAATGCGGCCCGGGCCCGGGCTATCTTGGCTAAGTAGTCAGGGAAAACGGAGATGGTCAAATCCCTCATTTTAATCCGCTGTAGCTCTCTTGCACGGCATAAAATATCAACACAGTCACTGAGATGGTGGAATCTGCACACAATAAAACTATCTGCAGTTTTAACCTCCTTAGTGCCATTTGACCAGTGCTGCCATCATAATTTTTTGTGTCAAACCTCTGAACCTAGTTGGAAAGCAGCAACAACTGATTTTGAGAATTTGCAGCAGCTGGTGCTTGCCAAAGTGCTATGGAAGAATGTTGCGAGTATCCACTGAGCAGAGCAAATAGATTCCATGCATCCATTTTCTGTACCACTTATCCTACACAGGGTTGCGGGGAGCATGGAGCCAGGGCACAAGGCAGGGTACACTGTGGAAGGGGTGCCAACCCATCACAGAGCACAATCACGTACAAACTCATACACTATGTTCAAATTGGAAATGCCAATCAGCCTACAAGGCATGCCCTTAGACTGGGGGGGAAAACTGGAGGAAACTCATGAACCACAGGAGAACATGCAAGCTCTGCACACACAGGGTGGCGGCAGGAACTGAACACCCAACCCTGAAAGTGTGAGACAAATGTGTTAACCACTAAGCCACCATGGCCCCCAGCAGACAAATGGCTAATGGTTAAAAAGACAAAAAAGAAAATAAGCAGTGACATTATGGAACAAATCCCTAGTTTTGAAACAAACAAACAAAAAAATAATAATTTTAATTGAATATAACTGACCCTGCTGCAAAGAGTGAAGTCAAAAGAGTCAAGACAGGGTGCAAGAATTCACAAGGCCTCCTAGTTTGACAGAGCATTATACATGGGCTACTACTACATCAGCACTTCATAAAAACATGTTCTCTTGTGGTCAAGCTCAATGAGAATCTAAGCCTGATGGACGGCCAAAACATGAGTGAGGAATGGCAAAGCATAGACTCATATTGATGCCAATGATATTCATGAAATAGCAGTAAATGAGATTGGTATGGTCTTATAAATGTAAGCCATTACTTGATATTTCAGCCTCACACTGCCCTGTTCCTGATTATCCTCTGAGAAACACTGGAAACATTTGTGGTGCTTTTAAAAATCCTTATCATTTTACTACACATCCCAAAATTCAAGCTATTGAAATGTGTGTGGTCTGAAGTGTGTGGTAGAAATGTTTAGTTCATGTCTACCTATATGTGACTTTAGAAGGTTACTGGCAGAAAATATTGAAGGTAACTAGCATGATGGGAAGCAGCTCATACTGTACACTATATAGCCAAATGTTTGCAGACACCTGACCTTCACACTCATATGTGCTTGTTGAAAATCCCATTATAGATTTAGTCCCCTCTTTGCTGTTATAATAACCTCCACTCTTCTGGGAAGTCTTTCCTGCAGATTTTGTAACATGACA
This sequence comes from Ameiurus melas, assembly GCA_012411365.1. Lineage (NCBI taxonomy): Eukaryota > Metazoa > Chordata > Actinopteri > Siluriformes > Ictaluridae > Ameiurus > Ameiurus melas. Next base: position 25,214,294 of record CM022753.1, read on the forward strand.
CTGGGTATTTTCTCATTCAGACAGGCATATTGTAATGACTTCAGTCAACAAGACCATTTACAAGCAGATTGTCTTTGTCAAAAATCCGTGACGCAGCGGATAAAGGGGACGGATGCAATCGCATATAAGAACGAGTGTTTATTATTAAAGAGAGACGGGCAGACAAATCCAAAACATAATCCACAATCGTAATCCAGAAACAGGCGAAGGTCAGGCAAACAGCAAACAGGCATATACTGGGCAAGACAGAGATCAAGGTCGAGGTCACAGAAAACAGGGTCCATTCATAAACAAACACGAACATGAACTAGGACGTGGATCTGGGAGCGGATAACCCAGCGTGAACTAAATCTAACATGGACGAGAATACTAAGTATAATTAACCGCCCCGTGTGTAGCACGGCTCACGGTATATATGCACACACAGAAACATTAGCCCCCAACTGCTAACAGCTGTAGGCAGTACAATAACACACGTGACACAACGACACATGACAAGACGGGGCGGAGACATGACGTCCACAACAACAACAAACGCACATGTCCAACTGTCATTCAGGAAAAGCACGTGCTCTCATATTTGCTCAGTAGAGCACGTTGCCACAAGGGGAAACCATGACAGTCTTTGACCAACTGCACTCATATAATTGTTTTAACAAGGTCACATCACAGCACCCCTGATAGCATCTCACTGGGGGTTCATAAATGCATCATAACCTTTCTAAAAGGAGCATCTCTTTCTCTTGAGCAGTGCACTCTGCTTCAGCTATCTAGGCGTCATCACACACCTTCACCAGCTTCTACAAGGTTAACATTTCCCAATGCGGTCCTGTGAGTGTACTGGTCAACACCTTTCCATTTAATTACAAGTTTATAAGTTTTTCATTAAATTGTGGCATGTTAACTAGGTGATAATCACTGCCCCTGATAATTAGGAGGTGGGGGAAATAGTGACAGAGCTTATTGTGCTTGCCAGTCACTTATGTTTAGAAATGCAATTCTATCTACCATCATTCAGAACCAGTGACGATCTGATGGGAACTCAGAGTGTTGTATAAAAAATATAATTTGTTGTAAATACTCATGTCACTTCATGATTTATTTAGACAGTTTGACATTCATGTGCATAAGAAGGTATTCACTATTCACTATTTTTGGCAGTTAGCTGGTGCTTACCAAACAACAGTTAAATACGTAATTAGTGTTTTCATTGTTCAACAATCCTATAAGTCTAATCCAGTGTGATATTTAAATTCCATTCATCTTCTTTTTTTTCTTCTTATCATAATCACAATTACTGAATTTCTGAAATGAGACTGTTGTGAAGTGGGAGTGATGCTTTAAAGCCAAGTGCTACAGTTTTTAATGTTACGTGATAACAAATTCTGTCTTTATAACATTACTTTACAACTGACCATCAACTGCAATGATGTAAATAAATTTATATATATATATATATATATATATATATATATATAAAATGACGGAATATAGTGGCGGGATCAGCACAGGGGGGAGGCGTAGCAAAAACACGCGGGGGGGTTATGGGGTTGTGGTGAGAGCAGTGAAAAAAACAAGGATTTATTTTCCTTCAGTCTGAAGCGGTGTGTGCGTGTCTGAATGAGGGAAACCCGGCGGGGGCGGGGCTGGCGTAGCGGCGTGTCGGGATTCCCGGAAGAAGCAGTTCCCTATGCCGGTTTTTTCGCGTTACCACTGTCCTCGTCCGGGGCGGAGCCCTCGGTGAGGTGAGGAGAGGAGAGAGATTAGTGAAGCCCGTGTTGCGTGGTTGCGGTGGAAATACTTCGTCTATTAAATGCCTACATAGCCGAGTCGGTCTTCAGTCTTCCTCGGGCGGAAGGGCGTCCTTTTATCCCCTCCTTCCGGAACTGCATTGGTTGACATCTCGCTCCAGGTTCGTCAATCAGCCGCCGGCGAGGCGTGGGTGGCTCCACCCCGCCGTGACGGCTCTTCCGGTTAGTGCTGGGAGTGTTAGTTGTAGTGTTACGGCAGTCGGGGAAGGAGCGAATCTTGCGAATCTTTTTAGTCTGCGCGTCGGGTGTCGGTCCGCCGCGACAAAAAAAAAAAAAATAAATATATATATATATATATATATATATATATATATATATATATATATATATATATATATATATATATATATATATATATATATATATATATACATATATATATATATATATATATATATATATACATATATATATATATATATATATATATATATATATATATATATATATATATAGATTTTGTTACTGAGCTTTGCTTTTGAATGTATTCCACACAGTAAAACAACATAATTCAGGTCTGAATGGACCATTTCCCAGTGTAACACTGAAATGCCATGACATCTTATAGCTGTGTTCAGAATCTGCCACCATCCAAACTCTTGGCCTAATTTATCAGTTTGCTAGTAAAAGTTGTGTAAATGTTTGCATAAGCCAAACTTTAATAATAAAAAAAATTACAAACTAACCAGAAACATTGATTTTCCTCATTCTCACATGTGTATGTTCATGAATGCCAATAACCTGTAAATTACCAGGTGCTTGTACAGCACAATTGACAAAGAAAAGTCCAAATAGATTTTCTTAGAAGTAGGAGAGAGTGTGTGTGTGTGTGTGTGTGTGTGTGTGTGTGTGTATGTATGTATATATACATACGTGTATGAATATAATAAGATATATACATATTATACATACACATACATATTAGTGTTGGCTTAAATGAAGTGATGCACACCATTATAAAAAGCCGAATTTTAAAATAAAAATCCATCTTTTGTACAGTGACATCCTTAATTGAATCAGGATTTTTTTTTCTATCTTAATTTATGGCTTTATGCTGGCTTGCATTATATATGTGTTGGTATAATTAGAATATCATCAAAAAGTTGATTTATTTCAGTAATTCAGTAAAAGTATGAACATGAAAAATATGAGCATGTACAGCACTCAATACTTAGTTGGGGCTCCTTTTGCCTGAATTACTGCAGCAATGCGGTGTGGCATGGAGTCGATCAGTCTGTGGCACTGCTGAGGTGTTATGACAGCCCATGTTGCTCTGATAATGGCCTTCAGCTC